>OV651816.1:74139232-74549762 GCA_927349885.1 Psylliodes chrysocephalus
GATTGTTTAAAGTAGGCAATAGAAGCGCTTCTTCATGTTTCTAATATATTGGATAGCTGTTATTACGCAGCTAATTTGAAGGCTTATTTTTTCGCGCTCCTTTCTTATATAATGAAAATGTACTTTTTCACATACAGAGTGTCCCAATAAAAAGTAGCCCGTTTCCATTTGATAAAATTTGGTTACGGTGAATTAAAAAAAAAAATTTAAAAAACACCCTGTATAGGTAATACATAATTTCTGTGTCACTGAAGCAAAAACCGCACGTTACTACGATTTGTTTAAAAGTTATAAGCTCTGGAAATCGACTACTTTCATTGGGACACCCTGTATTGTGCAACCATATTCATTTACTCTTAATCAGCATTTATTTTATTTAAAAATAAGTATTACTACTATATATTCAAATTTTTCCAACAACCACCTTTTCAAATTTTTGATCTTCCAACAAATCAGCTATTTATTATATCGCCATTATTGTTCTGTATCTAAACATTTTTTTTATATCGTATTGTTGTGGATTTAAACTCACTACCCCTCATTCCGCAGCATGCACCTTATCCTACTAGCCTATCTACCATCCTCTTAAATTTTATTCTTTTTACCGTATGTAATAGATATAAGCAATAATGATTGCTTAATAACAATTATTGCTAAGAAACAGCTATAGAATAGTAATATTAAACTATAATCTTAAACAAAAACGTATACATATATGCAGCAGATATAAAGGGTGATCCACAAAAAATGTTTTTAAGTAGGTCATGACTGACAAAAATACGAGTCATTTCCGTGTTAAATAAGCATGGCTTTGAATAAATACAAACTAAAACTTAAAAACAAGAAAAATTTTAAGCTCCGACATACCTGAACTTTTCCAAGGCCTTAGAAACGTTTTTAATAGGTTAAATCAATAGTGTTGGTAACATTTTAAAAGCAAACTTGAAATAGATTGAAGTTGAGCTATTAAAATAAGATGTGTTTATATTTACTGGGTAAGTATCATTTTCTTATTCATTAGAGCTTACGTGGCGCCCTCTTCATCTAATCTTAAAAGTAAAAATAAAATTATGATTTAATATCAAAAAAATATAATAGTTTAACTTTAGTACCTTGCATCTCACTAGCAAACCCAGTATAATTTGGCAAAATAATAATATTTTGAGGTGCTTAAACTATAACTAAAATATTAACCATTACTTACGAAACACCCTGTATACAGACATGTTTCTTTTCAATGGTAAAAAAAAAAAAAGAATTCCTAGTTGAAAGAGGTAGCCTATGGTATATTAAATTTAAAAACTACTTACCCGCATCCAAATTAATTGAGATTCTTCACAATATATTAATTTTAAAATAAAGAAAAAACTATAATTCGAGATAACTTTAAAATATTTTTAATAAATTTGATATATTATTGCACGCGATATTAGCACTTCGTTTCACTATTATATAAAAAATAAAACACAAAAATATTAGCACATATTCAGACTTTACGTATACGATAACTTCCGTCTTAATTTTTTCTTAAACATCTAAGAGGCTCTTAAAGACAACTATTTCTTAGGGTTCTAACTAAGAATATTTTCTTTCCGTTTCCCCCACTTTTTAACGGTCAAAATGTCAAGACCCATATGTCATTGGTACTATAAGGCACGCGACCGTTGAAGAAGTTTTCCTTGAGTGATTTTTGCCCTGTGCCATACTACGGTCTAATGACTGCACTAGTTAATTTACTCGCTGTATCTTCAACACGTGTCACATTTACTTATACAGGAATTAAATCAACACTTTTGTTCTATTTTAAATACAATTTTATGCATTTTTGATGAATATTATGCAATTATATTAACAACTGAGCTCCTATACTTTTAACTAACTTATTTAACGAAGAAATATATTAATAAGAAAGATATTTATTTTAATCGTCGAGGTATTTTAGTGGGTGAGCATAGAAAAGACGTTCCAGAGGTGCCAAATTGAGAAATGCTCATAAATGGTGATTTATAGATAAAAATTAATTATAATCACAAGTTTTCAGTCTTATAAAACTGATTAACATTCCGGATGATCCTAATGGCATTTCAGTTACATATTGCATAACTCTATGCCATAAGTATCACTGGTGATAGCGAATAGCTTAATTTTGTTTACACAAAAAAAATTCTTGCAAAAATTGCAAAACTTTGTATGTTTTTAGGTTTTTTAATGTAATTATTTTGAACTCACTATAACACTAGTTAAATACGTTTATTTTTATTTTAATTATCTTTACTTTTTGTGTTATCTGGGAGAAAGATAATTGAAGGGTGTCCGGTTCAAATAGGCCAAAATTAAAAAGCCGAGATATTTTTAAAAAACAATTTTTTTTCAGGCCGTTTTGCAAAAGGTGCTATACAGGGTGGCCACTTTTTCATTGAAATGTATTGCTATCTCGTAAACCGTTGGTAACACAAAGTTGGTTAAATGGGGAAAAAGTTGCATATTTCGAAGTCCAATCTGAGCGCGTTTTGAAAACTAAAATATCAGGTCCGGTTTCCGAGATATTCGATAAAAAACAAATAAGTACCATTTCTTTATTCCGCTACAGAACGTTTATTTGCAAAAATAGACAAAAACTCATTTGGAGTTTTTTGTTTTATATCAAATTGTGCGTATGATAGCGTATTTAGTTTTTTTTATCCGACGTTTCGTAAATGCAGGACCACCATCAACTTCTTTATTTGAATATGGACCAATATTTTCCTGGCCCATAATTTTAATGCATGTCCAATGTTGAATACAATGATGTAATAATATATTGTGATTAGTCAACATTTCGGAAGATTTGAACATCATCTGGTAAGTTTACAAGTACGGACCTGTGTTTTGTTAGTTAAAAATATTTGAATTAGTAAATGATGTATTATCAGTGTAAGAAATCAGGTACGTTTACTTGTACAGACCTGTATTATAAATTATTTGAAATACACAACTACATTTTAAATGCTTAAAATAATTTAATAAAAAAAAATATGTATTTAACTACTTAATCACGTCAGAAACAAATAAATGAAAACAATGATTAACGATAAGAGAAAAACTACAGTAGTTGCTCAAAATGTCCTCCTTCTTCTTGAATACATAAGTCAATACGTTCTGTCATTTGAGCTATGCTGGCAGAAACCATTTGTGGAGTGATATTATTAAACGCATTAATTATCCTATCTCGTAATTGATTTAAGTCATTTGGAATACCATCATAATATACTTTATTTTTGATATATCCCCATACAAAATAATCCATAGGATTTAAGCAGGGTGACCTAGGGGGCCATCGAATAGGTCCATGTGTACCAAACCACCTCCTGGGAAATCTTTCGTTTAAATAATTTCTGATTAATGCAACATTATGTGGCCCACAGCCATCTTGCATAAAATAAATATTTCTTCGATCACCTAAAGGAAGATTATCTAACATATCTTCTAGCAATTGTAAATAGTTGTGTTGGTTGAGGTTTCCGTCAATAAAAATAGGACCAATTATTTTATTATTGAGTATTCCACACCATAAGTTTATTGAAAATCTAATTTGGAGTCTTACTTCTTGAATTAAATGTGGGTTGCCGGTGGCATAAAAATGTTTATTTTTTCTATTAAATATTCCACTATTAGTAAATGTCGATTCATCTGTCCATAAAATTCGTCCATGAAAGGATACATCATTATTTAATTTTCGTTTATACCAACGGCAAAATTCTATTCTACGATTATAATCTCCAGGATGTAGCTTTTGTACAGTTTGGAATTTGTAATCATGGTACTTATGTTTTTTAAGAATGTTTTTCACAGTACTTGCAGAAACTCCACATTCTCGGCTTATTGCTCTAGACGACGTTTCAGGGTTGATATAAACTTGAGACAAAACATTTATTTCATTTATTGTATTACGTTTTAAATATTTACCACGTTTTTTTTTCAATATTTCCTTCGTGAGCCACATTTAACGCTATCCTATAATAAATTAATAAAGATGGTTGCCTCCTTCCTGGATACAACTGAAGGTATCTTTCTGCAGCTTCTCCACTATTTCTGTTACATTTTATGTACACATCGTACATATCTTTTTTCTCACTTCTACTGTAACGAACCATATTTTCAATACCCTAATTAAAAATATACCAATGCTTTTATCCGATACCAGACTGTCAAATATACAATAATAAAATGTGACATGCCAGGTTAACTTGATTTAAATTTATCTGTATAATAATCAAGACGTGTTGCTAGATATACAATTATTATTGTAAGTAGGTATCTATCTGCAGTTTGTTAACTTTTTCTTTTTTATACTATGAGGAACCATATCAGTTTAAAAAATCCAACAAAATATGACAAATCAGGCTAACTTTATGTATTTAAAAATCGGGATGTACTTTATTTATAGATTAATATTGGGATTGGTCAAGTGCAAAAACCATAAAAATGGAAAATATTTTTTAGCAAATGTGTAAACGAACATGTTGTCTTGATGTAAAGTTAAAAGTTTGACTTTGGTATTTATTATTTATGATCTCTTACAACGATAATACATCATTTACTAATTCAAATATTTTTAACTAACAAAACACAGGTCCGTACTTGTAAACTTACCTGATGATGTTCAAATCTTCCGAAATGTTGACTAATCACAATATGTTATTACATCATTGTATTCAACATTGAACATGCATTAAAATTATGAGCCAGGAAAATATTGGTCCATATTCAAATAAAGAAGTTGATGGTGGTCCTGCATTTACGAAACGTCGGATAAAAAAACTAAATACGCTATCATACGCACAATTTGATATAAAACAAAAAACTCCAAATGAGTTTTTGTCTATTTTTGCAAATAAACGTTCTGTAGCGGAATAAAGAAATGGTACTTATTTGTTTTTTATCGAATATCTCGGAAACCGGACCTGATATTTTAGTTTTCAAAACGCCCTCAGATTGGACTTCGAAATATGCAACTTTTTCCCCATTTAACCAACTTTGTGTTACCAACGGTTTACGAGATAGCAATACATTTCAATGAAAAAGTGGCCACCCTGTATACATTAGTTTAACTTTCGATATTTTATCAGAACATACTAAAATATCATTTTAATTCAATTACCCATAAATATATTTCTTTAAATTTTCCGAAATTTTCATAAAGGGGAAAAAACATTTTAGAAACATGTTAAGTGCCACATACTAAAAAAGTTAAATAAATAAAATAAAAGACTAAACTCATTCAAACTAAAGATAACCCTTTATTTAACATCAAAATAACAAGAAAGTAAACATGTTATAATATTTAAACTTATTTTAATAGCAAATTTCGATAGAATTCCCTATGTTGTTCTTTTTCAAAAAAATCTATCATTGACTTCAATGATTTTTTTTTGTTTTCTGATATCTTGCTTTCTGGGGCTAAAAGCTTCAAGTTTACGTTTCTTATATCGTTTATAGTTTTCTTTTTTTTTAGAACGTTTATCTTGTGCGTAGGTTCGATATCGCTGAAAGAGTACTTTACCTGTACTACAGTGGGACTTTCTTTATCGATACAAATCATAACAGCCTTACTAATATTTAGTTTTTTAATGTCAATGAGGTTTTCGGCGGCCTCTTTAAGATCCCAGAATCCATAACATTCCATATCTATAATTTCAAAAGGCGGATAATATTTCGCAGATCTAATAACATCATGTAAATCTCGAGGAATCATGGCTTTCATTACTTTTTTGCGCTTTTCTATAAGCGCAAAATCACAGTCACATGACATAAAAGAATGTCCACTAACCAAAAATTTATGCTGAATATTTTCAAACACTCCATGAGTGACCAAAAAAATAAACAAGAAAATCATAACTTTATTCTTATTTTGGCCTGCGCAGTTGTCAGTCCAAAAGACAAGGCGTTTCTGTTTAACTAGAGAACTATTTAAAAATCTAGGTATACAAGAAGAAATCTCATTGCTTCCTCTTCCAGCCATTCCCTCGTTCCAGTTGCACATATATGCAGTGTTTGAGTTGCTACAATGGATTCCCAAGTTATAACAGCTAAGCTGACTCAAATAAAACATATCGCTGTGTGTTAAGGTAGGTACAAAAAGAACCTGTTGTAAATCTACCGACAAACAACATGTCTGAGCTCCAGGCAACTGTGATGCAGCCACATCCTCCTTCATTAAATTTATGGCTTGTTCCGATTTTCGATGATGAATCTCCAGTTTTTTACGTGCTTCTAGGCTTGAGGATAGCTCTGCTTTTATTTCACATGTTAATTTGTCGCAAACTCTACATGTGTCACTCCTTGGTGGACGAAATTTTAAATTAGGAAATTCTTTTAGAAATACCTTGCGGTAGAAGCGAAATGAACAGTTTGAATCCGGATATTTTTCAATGAAAGCCTTATGTAATCGGTGTGTATTAAGTTCAGGACTGAGATATTCTTTAGTAGTTTGCGATCTCGAATAATGACTTTCTTGCCTGGGTAAAGAGGCAATATGTCTTATTACCATATTTCGATCATCGTCGGTAAATTTTTTTAACATATGAGCTGTTCGGTTATCTTTAAAAGTAGTGTGCCCCAGCTTTTTCATTTTTATTATTGTCTCAAGTTTCATTTTCGTCAATGAAAAAATGTCCATAAATGTTTGTTTGCAAACTCTTACCGTCTGCCCCGTTCCATCAGGAATAGAATAAAAGACAGTACCTTGACGATGACTGTCCGCTGGATCCTCGTAGTTACCATGACGTCTCCTTCTCACTGGTCCCAGGCTTAAAAGGTTCATAATAAAAGTTCCTTGTACGTTGGCAGTTTCATTGTAAAATATTTTGTGTAAATCTAGCTTTCTTTCATAAGTAACATTTTTACAGGAATGGTAGCATTTACACGATACCTGAAATTAAAGAAAATATTATAGTTCTAAGTATTTAGGTATATTAAGGTAAGTATATTGTATAAATAAAATGTGATTTTATGAACCAACCCCTTTTGTATACCTTAATATACTACTTTATCCCATGCATTTCACTTTCCTCTTGTTTAGGTTCTGCCTTTTTGGGTGTTGTTTTATTACGCCGAGTTTTATATTCCAGTCCTACCACTTCTAATTTTTTTTGTTCATCCCTGAAGCGACCAGTACCTCGTTTTCTTTTATTCTCCATCACAAAAAGTTAAAAACATCAAACACTTGCCCACTGAATTAAAGATTATTTTCCAATAATCAATAAATACTTCTGTGGCACTTAGATTATTTGTACTGAAACGTCGTGTCATTTTTGAACCACGCCAACTTTACAATTTTTTTATAACCTTTCTAGTCAAGCTTGGCACTTAGCATTTTTGTGGGACATAACTAATGGTATATATAATGTTTGTATCGACAAATCTCAAAATTTAAAATTTTGGCACTTAGCATGTTTGAACCGGACACCCTTTAATTATGCTTTACAAAATTGATAGGTTCAGGTGTAGGATTATAATTTACTAAAGTGAGAATTACTGCTCCAGAAATTTACGCTTTTGCATTTTTTTTAAATTTCACGATTCTATTGAAACGTCATTTTTAAAGAGAAGGTTCACAGTAGCAGAAAATAATCTAGATGCCTATACGGACCTTTCCAATCCTATCTTATCAAGGAAGTGTAGTATTTGGAATGACTTCAGGTAAGGTTATCTTCCAATTCTATTTGGTATGCTCCTAAGTATAGTGTCCTTAAATTCTGGAGTGCTAGACATTCAGAATGTGAATGGAGGTTTTATCCTCATCCACAGAATCTGTACTTACTATCTTCTTCTACTACTCTCAGTTTATTAAGATGTCCTTTGAATCGGCAATGCTCGGTAAATATCTCTATTACGAGTATAATGCGTATCCTGTTCTTGGTCAGGCAGATACGGGCTTCCGTACTTTTCTGGTTATATTAACCTATAGATTGTTTTAATTGTCGGTTCATTTACTACCTAATTCTTTTTTAATCTCTTCTAATATTGTGTTACCGCTGATACCACAGAACGACTCAGGGGTTTATTCTCTAACATTCAACAGGAAACACATAGCAACGAAAGTGCCAAGTGGACTTCTCAACAAAGTTCGATCGCCAAAACGACAAGCATGCGATTATGGTACTAAAACAGAGATGGACTTGGAGGATTAGAGCATGACTGAATAATGAAATGGCTCGCAATACAGTATGTTATTTATTATGTTTTTGAGTCTTATTAATTCTGGAATTTGTCTCAATATATTCTAATAGAGTTTATAATTATGTGAAAATGACATTCAAATGCTAACCTTAGATTTACATATTTTGACCAATCAGCATTTACAATTTATAATTATGATAGGTTACGATAAAAATAAAAACCACTTACGAATAGCAAAATCGTCTAGCATTAGAAAATACCGTAATCGCATGCTTGTCTTTTTGGTGGTTGAACTTTGTTGAGAAGTCCGCTTGGTGCTTTTGTTCTTATGCGTTTTTGACTGAAAGTTAGATAATAATCCACCAGGTCCCACAAAGGTTGTCTGAGTTCCTTTCCTTGCGATAATATTTGAAATCTCGTTATCCTTTACCCCGTTATGAGCCGGGACTCCAAGTAAGAGTAATTGTATTTTCCTCGTCCAGCTCATTAAGTATTTCTATGCAACTTCAGACAATTTTTGAGCTGATTACGTAAGAGCTTAGCACTTTGATGGCTGCTTCGCTATCGAACATAGTGATAATCTCTTGTCTATTTCAATGTTGAATTGGATACACTTCCTAATGGCATTAATTTCCGCCTCAAAGAGTGACTAATTCTAAGCTCAATAAACTCTTATTTCAGTTACTTTTGTGGTTTTGGAACTATCCGTAAACCTTTGAATTGCATGCCTTTCGGCTGCAAACACGATAGATTCTTTGTTCCATTCTTTCTTGAAACTTATGTCTGTGGTTTTGAAGTTTTACATAAAACTGTACTTCTTTCTCATTTCTTCTCAAGTGCCATCGGTCCTGAAAACAGTAGACTTCCGTTCGCTTAATCTGTTCCTGATCACTCTATATTGTGTTCTTTTTGCCACGTTCTGTATCATTAAATTTAGAGGAGTGAGGTTTAGGATCATCTCCATTACAGCCGTAGGATAGTTTCTTATTGCACCGATGATGAAAACACATGGTAGACTTTGTACTTTAGAAATATTATTTTTTTTTAACCATAAAAAATTATGATTGGTCTTACTATTGATGTATACATCCACCGCAGAGTCCTCGGGATCCGCAATGCTTCTGCATACCTTAATGGCTTTTGTTGCTTTATTTACTACGTCCTTCTTATATATGTTCCAGAAAAGTTTGTTGTAGGGGTAGGCCTAGATATTTAACTTTTTTTTCCTTTCTGTATCTATCCCGCCTAAAACTATTTTACTAAATTTGTTTCTTAGGCCCTTCTTGATTAATATATATTTTCTTTTTTAGAGGGACTCAGCAATATTGCAGTACAACTGCAGATATTAATCAAGCCAAGCAGAAGACAGTAGATGTTCAATTTTGAGATAGAAAAACTTCCTCTAAGACAATGGAGAAAGTATAATATTAACGGAAAAAAGAAAATCATAGCAAATAAAGCAAAAAATTTGAAGGGTGCAGCAACAGTAGCAAAGAACATTGCATAGTCTTGTAAATGCAACAAAATGCAGAAAACTTATTTATTTTTCACAATAAAAGGAAAAGCTACAAGAAAAAAGTAAAAGACAAGAGTCAACAAGAAAACTTATCAACTTGTAATTTGTAAAAGTAAACGAAATAGGAGTTTTTAGCGGTTTATGAACTGCAAAATTAATTTCAGAAAGAAGACCAAATCCAAAAAAAAGTAAACATGGTAGACATCGCAATCGATCGAATAAAGTCGCTCCGGTTCAATCTGTTCAAGACCACATTAGAAATACCCTTAAATAATAATATGTAAACCATTAACAGTAGGATCGTTAATCCAAGCAAAGTGTAATTAAACCACGACCTTAGTATTTCAAGTTTTTATAACGATTATTAAAATGCATGGAGTAACAGTATTCCTATTAATGAGGATCACCACTGAAAAATATTTAACTTAGAGTATAGCATAAGGTTTAAGACGTCTAAATGCGATACTTTTTCAATCTGTGATTCATTGAATCTTATGATAAGGAAAATAAATCTGATGAGGCTAAAACACAGTGAAATTACAGAAAAATCAAACTCGCGTGTAGACAATTCAGTAAAACCCGACAATGAAGATGAGATTCAAAACACCTACATAATTTAATTTGACATAAAGTAAACATTATCCACACATTTTAACTTACTTTTAATCTTTTAGTACATGACTGTTTAATATGTTTATGTGGACTCAGTCAGTTGCAAATAGATAAAGTTTCGAAGTTGGTTGTGTACTTGTGTAATTTCGATAGCGATAGCTGCGTTGGCCAAAACAAGAATTGGTTAATAATTGCGTTATGGCTAAGTTGGTTAGGAATGTTATGTTATGTTGAGAATGGGGTGTTAATACACTGCGACCTAAAAGATCTATTGTGCCCCCTTCTGTCGCCACTGCACTAAGGAAATGTCTCAATGCCTATAGCTACCCTTCCAATCCTATTTTTTCAAGGAAATGTAGGATTTGAGGTGGCTTCAAGTTAGGTAAGTCTCCCTCTTCTATTTGATATCCTCCTAGATATAGTGCCCTTGGTTTCTGAAGTGCTACAAACCCATACAGCATCGGTTTCTTATATCTGAGCATACTCATTTGCCTTTAGATTGAGCTTTTGCTTTAATTGAAACGCATAAAAAGTATATCAAGCGACTGTTTACCTTAGAAGAAAGGTTTAATATTATGAAAAATCAAACAGAAAAATCCTGTTGTAATAGTGAAAATGTCTCTAGAAGTTTTTGAAGGTACTTTTGATGAGGTAATTTTAACAAAAAAAGGATTTTACAACCGAGAAACGACCAATCAAATTTTGAAGTAAATGTAGGTACAAAAAGTGTTATTCAACAAAATACTGACAACAAAAATGTTGAAAAGAAAATATGAAGTGTTAAGAAAAAAAAACATAAATAATTTTTTTTCTCAAAAATTGCATTTTTAGGTTAAACATAAAAAATATAAATATGGTTTCAGGATTTGGTCCAAAACTTTAAATCCAATTTACTACGAATTTGTTCAAATGAGATTTAGGTCCCTTATTGCTCCGACTTCTTTGCGATATTTTTATTAAAAATAAGACAGAAATTTGCGGTTGTGTAATAATTACTGTAATATTTTGTTTATTTTCACATAAGTACATTCTAGCAATAAACTAGCAATTTACTTCATCCAATTTTAAATTCAGCAAATACACTTGATAGTAAAAAAATTTTATAATCAGTACCACAAATCGTGTATTCAACAGCTTGTTATTAGCTGTACTCCAAAGACATTACAAGTAAGAGACCAAATTCATTTTTATGTGGCAAATCATTATTCCCACCAGAGTCTGTAAAAATTATTTGGAGAAATTACTTTCGAAAAATAAAATTTGATGTATCCTATAACTATAATTTTATATTATATAAATAAAGATATGTTTTTATTCAAATTATTCTTTAAAGTTTTAATATAAGCTAAATTTTTTATTAAAAATCAATATTAATCTAAACAAAATATTAGGGTTGCAAAGAACTCCGTAAATACGGCAACGCTGAATATTTTATTTTACGAATTTACTATTTTTATGAATGAAATGTAGTTACCGTAACCAGCCGCAACGTTGCCAATCGGGTCTAACAGCTATTTTGTATTTCTGATAGTTTCTGACATTTCATTTATAAAATACTATTTTTGTGAACTTTTGTGAGAAATATGAAGAATTATGGTACATGTATGTGTAGTGTTGAATAAAGTAGATAATTTAAATCTAAATTTATCCTTTCATTGGTAAGTATTTTTAGGTTAAGATATATTGTTTTCATTTGAACCAGTGGAGTAGGGCACCCGTCTTAAGACTGTTTTGACTATACAATTTCTTGTACAAGATTTGATACAATTTCTTATAGAATTTAAATTGTATAGGATCACATAGTAAATGATTATCCAATTAAATTTTTCAGACCATTTACTGCAGGTTTGATAATATACAATTTAAATTTTACAAGAAATTGTATCAAAAACTTGTGTAGTCTAAAACAGTCTTAAAACAATTTTTAAAGTGATATTCCTTTTATAAATTAGTAAATTATTCTTATACAATAAATAATTATTGAATAGTGGCAAAGAAAATTTAACTAAAAATGTACCTAGAATACTTTTAAATTATTTACCTATTAGGCACTTATACATATTTTTTAATATTCTATTTAGGTTTCCGCAAGATCCTGAGAGAAGAAAACTTTTCTCTAATAGGGATCCTTGAAAATCAGCTCCTTCGTAAAAACCCAGAGTTGTGTTTAGAACACTTTTTTCCTGAAGATGTTTTAGTAAGTGCAAATGGTGCTAAATATATCAGAAAAGATGCAAACCCCAGACGGTGTGAGGGCTTTCTATTTTTGGATGACTTATCCATCAGGTAAAAATACAAAATATTAATTTTTTGTTTACTTTAAACATTATTTATTACATATATGTATGTATATCTAATGTATGGATTTTTAGTTCTGTTTCAACTGTTTTTGGAACATCAGTTGCTGCAAAAAAACATTGTAGTAAATAATAACACTAATAATAACTAAGCATAAAAAAATTAAATGAAATTTTAGTTAATAAAATTAAGGTATTTAATATATTTTAAAAATTTTTAGTTTTTTTACGATATTTTTTGCCTTGCCATGTTTTTGTAATTATTAATTAAAATATATATTTTTAGGACAGTGTTTTATTTAGATACCCCTACCTACTTAATGTTAATTTAAAATAATTTTGGTTAACATCATACCAGGCAAATATATAGTAAGTGCCAATAAACAATAAACCAATAAATATTAAAAATCGGAAGGTAACTTAAATTCTCTTGTATTTGAATTTACTTGTACTTGAATTTACCTACATGAAAAAATCATCATAATTATAATACTAAAAAAATATACCTACTTGTTTACGTATTATTTTAACATACTACTCTAACATAACTGGTAAGTTTAAATTATATTATGTAATAAATAACAGTAATAATAGCACCCTCAGTCTCAGTTGGCTTTTCTGTACCTGAAAAATATGAAATAAAAATTAATAACAATTGAACTGTTCATACCCTTAAAACGGGGATATTTATCACCTTTACACTGATTTGGATATAAAATGACTAAGTCAGATAACTAACAAAAATGAGAAAGTAGGTATGTCACAATTAAGACAAAAAAATATCATTGAATTTGGCACAAAATTTGATCGTTGGGCACAACATTCGATCGTTGGCCACAACTATTTTTTTAAAATAATCTACTAAGGTTATTTAAATTAGTTATCTAAAGGTAAATTATTCAGAAACAATAATAAATGTACTTACCACCAATAGAATTTATTATTAAAATTTTCTCAAACGCATCGGTGCTTATAATATAATAATGTGTTATAGGTACGCGTATATGTACCATGCTTTGTTATGTGAACATGGCGAACGGTTACTGCTGTCTGGCCATTTATGATCGACATCAGAAAACGTTGGCCAATAGCAGAATCGTGTTTTGTTTACATGACTTAGAATTTCTACAATATTATAGAATATTTTTAAACAAAATTGAATATTTTTCATAAGAAGGGATGTAAATTTTTACTATTTTTTGTAGAGAAAATTACTATTTTTTGTAGAGATAATTATTAATATTTGTACAAATTTTTTCAGAAGTTAGTAGTAGTAATTACGATAATTGTAATAAATTTCTACTTCTACAAACAATAGTAAAATATACTAAACATTGTGGAATTCTTTCCTATTGTTGTAGCATTTTATTTGACAATTCATTTGTTACAATAATGAATAGTTTTTAACTATAAATTGTAGTAAAATTTTCTACAAATTGTTAAGTATTTTTCTACAAGTCTACTACTACAACATTGTAGTAAAATTTTCTAGTCACATTTTTTTCCGTGTAAGCATAAAAAAATTAAATGAAATTTTAGTTAATAAAATTAAGGTATTTAATATATTTTAAAAATTTTTACAGTTTTTTTACGATATTTTTTTGCCATGCCATGTTTTTGTAATTATTAATTAAAATATTATATATTTTTAGGACAGTGTTTTATTTAGATACCCCTACCTACTTAATGTTAATTTAATATGTAAAATAATGTTGGTTAACATCATACCAGGCAAATATATAGTAAGTGCCAATAAACTATAAACCAATAAATATTAAAAATCGGAAGGTAACTTAAATTCTCTTGTATTTGAATTTACTTGTACTTGAATTTACCTACATGAAAAAATCATCATAATTATATTACTAAAAAAATATACCTACTTGTTTACGTATTTTTTTAACATACTACTCTAACATTACTGGTAAGTTTAAAACTCTACGCCACTGGCGAGCATATTATGGACACTATTTACAACGTTGCCAGCCGGTCATAAGAGATCTGTCTTTCTCTCTTCCACTCACTAACAATTTTAAAACCATAACAGTCCAGCAATTGTATGGGATTTATGAATGAAACATTTTGTCTCTATGTTGTAATGTCTTTGCTGTACCCACACCCTGTTATAAGATTTGTTTAGACGCAAAACAAACTTGTAAGAAAAGCAAGCTATGGGGTTCCCCGTGTATCGATGAAAAACTATGTCTACGTCCTAACCATGCCAATCGTTATGATAATGCTGGAAGAAGCCTATATAGGAGTATTCCCGATGATCCAAATGGTACAATAATTGTAATCTGTTATTTAAGATCACCGGTATTCCTTATTGCAGCCAATGTGTTAAAAAACCATTCGTTATAAAAAATTACCGTCGATATTGTTCTAATCATGATAAATTTTTATTTTAAAGCAGGAAAATTTGACAACTATCTTAAATAATTCTTGATTTGATTATTCAATTTTGTTTTTTTTTACTAAAATAATTTATTAATGAATGATATTTTGTACTAAAAATTGAGATTTTTTTCTGGTTTTTATGGCTAGCTTCTTTTCTTGTCCCATACAAGACAAAAAAGATCCGTATTTACTTTGGTTTTTTTATGCAACCTCAAAAAAGGAGAATTTCGCCCTTAAATGAGAAGAATAAGAAAAGGTTAAAAAACAACAGGGGTGCACAGATGAAGAACTGAAGCAGTTGTTTAAACTTTAGGAAAGGATGTAGAAATAGGTAGAGGGTAGTATGACTTTTAAAGTAATATTATATTCTCATTGGATATTTTTTAAAGATGTAACGACTTCATTAATATTATGGTACAACACAGTAACTTCTATCTAATATACTAGTTTTAAAAATTACTTTTATTCAAGAAGGTAAAAATACCCATCAAACGAAATGGCAATATAAGAAAGGAATACTGTTATAGTAGGTATACAACTGTTTCTGTAATTTTGGAGCTAAATGATACCTATCAACTCATTTATTGCCAATCATTCAAACACAGAAACTTTTATAATAGAAACACGGGCGTTAAGGTATTTATTTCAGAAGGGGTTTAGGTAAAAAATATTTATGTATTATGCCACTGGATTTATCAGTTATGCGATCTTAAATAAATTGTTTCAGTTTAAGACATCTTTTCACCAAGGTACAGTATTGAAATTGAATTGTATTGCAGATCTCTTCTCACTTAGCATACTAATCTGGAAAAATTACAAAGCTAGCTTAAAAATGAAAGATTAGGTAAATGAAACCAAATGTGGACATCTCTATCCAAAGTAAGCAATTTTAATCTTTCTCATACAGATAACGTCAAATATCCTGGTAAAACCTCGTTAGAAGACTCATCTGGAAAAAGGGATTCGAATGGTGATATTCATTTAAATTTTTTGAATAGAAAAATAGCAGTTTGTACAACAAAAGTGGATATGATGGCTATATCGCACGAACACAAAGTTTGAGGGAATTGGATAATTTACTCAAGTTATAGAGTATATTTTTTCTTCGATCAAGTAACCAAAATCTACAAATTAAAAAAATATTTTATATAATTAAGATAACTAATTTTAAAATAATTTATGGCTTTTACTAATTTATAAAATAAAATAAATATAAAAAAGAATATTCTAATTGGTCCCCAGCCCAGATTTGAACCCGGGTATCTCTCTTGAAAGGCGGATGCTGAGTCTTCACTTTCACGCCTTCATTCAGAATTTTAGGTTTAATACTTGTTAATAAATTAGTTTCATCTAGTTTGATTAAAATTTAAAAATTGTTCAAAATGTGGACCAAATGAAAATAGAAATGCTATTATTTATCGATTCTACACAAAAGTAACTCATTTTAATGTATATTTAATCTAAATAACTAAAAAAGATAAGACAATTAGATTGACAGAATTGTCACTTATTTAACAATTTTATAAATATTAGTATTTGGGTGATCAAAATATGAACTGTGATTGGTATATTTTTTTTTTCGGTGTTCTCACTACCTAGAATGGATATAATATATATTCGTTCAGTTAAACGCAATAGCATACTTTTTCGTTTTGTAGTCTACGTGTTGATAAGCTAATATCCATGTGGGTGTAGAAAAAAGATATTTTCATATAAAGGCTATTCTCTTATCCCTGTGGACTTTTAGAAAAACAAATTTAAAAAAATATGTTATAGACGAATAGAAATTATCACATTGCCTCCTTACCACGCAGAGTTAAATCCCATTAAACTGATCTGGTCACAATTAAAAGATTATGTTACTCGAAAAAATACAATATTTAAATTACCATTGGAAAAAATGCATTGATCATGTTAAAAAGGTGGAAAAAGAAAGGTTAATAACTAAAAAACTAACACTAAATCGTGAGATATCGAGAAGGATCTTAGAATAAGATACTAAAAAGTATTAAAAATTGATTCTTCTATTTTTTTTATTCAGTAATTTGACTGGTCTCTTGATTAATCTAGTTTTGAATCTCTATCCGGGGTATTTGCAGAAGCCACAAGTTAAGTTTAGTTTTAAAAGCATTGTAATTTTTTATATAAGCTGGAACCTTATTATATAATTTAGGACCGAGGTAAGTATAGTTTCTTTGTACACAGAAAAAAAGGTGTACTATATTCAAGATGAATGGTCTTATTTCAATACTTTGTTGTGTTTGTATATTCGCAAGTAAAACTCGTCTCGATTTGAAATTCTAGTAATAATTGTTCAACAATAGCTAATAAGCCTTGCTTCAAGATTAAAATCAACTTGCCCTAACTAAAATACCTCTAATTAAATGAAGAATATCTATTGCTCAATTGCAGTATTATTTACATAGTCTTTCTTACACTTCTTTTAAATATACTTTATTTATATTCAATAATACCTTGTCCTTAAATCCAATACAACTAAATTTCTTACAATAATAATAATCTTTGACATAAATATATTGATTTTGGTTGAATTATAGGATAGAACAGGCTGTTCTTGCTTTTTAATAGGGTTCTTACTGGTACCTATCCACCGAAAAAAAATTTCAAAATTGTTTTTAGTTAATATACCAAATTCCTTTGTCCTCTGAGGTGTCCCACCTATAATTAAAAAAGAAATAATTTTAAAACTACAAAACCTAAGTGGAACATAAAACTTTGTCCTGCTAAGATAAGAGGTCGTATCTACAAAATGAATATTTTTAGTAAATAGGGGTAGGTAGATAATTACGTCCTTTTATTTATTTATTTTACTAACCTTTTCTTATAATTATAGTAAATATTTTCTAATGCAAGTAAGCCTTTATTATTTTGTGTCAAAATAAAATAAAATGTAAGCTTATTAAATTTGTAAAAATCTTGAAATCGGAATTTTTGTAGATACGACCTCTTGTCTTAGCAAGGTAGAAGTCGTCTTTCTAAAAAGTCGTCATCAAGCATCATACATTTTTTTACTTCTATTTCAGTTTGTTTAATAATAATAATAATAATAATAATAAATGTCTTTATTATTTTCATTTTGAATATACAGAATATTTACAAAATTACATATATATCAATTCACTACATTTTATGCAAAATGAGAAATAAAGGGCGAAGTTCAATTCATGTGATGAAACTCACCACTGAATTGCTCTTCCACTTAACCCAAAACAATAAAAAAAATAAAATTATATTATATTTATAAATATATCGCTTGAACAGTTCATAACACAGAAAAGAAAAATAAATAAAAAAAAAAGAAATTAGAAAGACATGAGATATACCTATTAAACACTATCTGAGCATTTACAACTATGCAGCATATAACACATTTCTATATGATTTCTTGAATTTTTCATGACTGACAGATTTTAGTGAAATTGGAACATTATTATAAATTGCACATACATTATAAGAGAAACATCGTCTAAACAGCTCTAACCTAAATGGTGGTGGAGACAGTATACCTTTATGTCTTATATTTAAATTGTGCACGTCAGTTCGATAAGTAATTTTCCTGTACAAATATAATGGAGTTTTATTAACAATAATTTTGTGAAATGTACTTGCAGCATGAAGTGTTCTTCTATTATACATGTTAAGCCATCCTATTTCCTTTAATTTGTGAGAAATAGGCAGTCTTCTTCGAATACCGAAAATTAAGCGAAGACAAGAGTTTTGTACCTTTTGAATTTTTTGTTTATATTGGCTGGTTAAGCATGGCCCATACAGGACATCTGCATAATTAAAGATCGAGAGAATAAGACTTTCACATAAAAGCTTCTTGATATCAGAAGATAAGAACTGCCTATTTCCATATATCAATTTGATTGTTGAGTATGTACGCCCAATTAAGTTATTTATATGTTTTTCAAATCGCAAATCAGCATCTAAAACTACACCAAGACTTTTAACATGATTTACTAATTCAAGACGCTCGTTATTAACTAATATGTTTACATTCTCTAATACAGAATCGCGTTTATATCTAGTACCAAAGACAATAACATTAGATTTGCTACAATTTATTTTCAAACAGTGGTCAGAAGCTGATTTTACAAATAATTCAAGGTCTCTATTTATACAAGCACATGCATCATCTACTTTATTGGGGTCAAAACTGTAGTAAAGTTGAGTGTCATCCGCATACAAGTGAGCATTACAGCTTTGAAGGCATTTTAAAATATTGGATGTATACAGAGCAAAGAGTAAGGGACCTAAAATAGAACCCTGGGGTACACCACATTGGAGATCTAAGTAAGGAGAAGACTGACCATTGATCGTAACTAGCTGTTGTCGATTTGTAAGGTATGAATTCAAAAGAGACACTGCATTCTGGGAAAGACCTAAATTACTTAGAATAGATGACATTAATTTATAGTTAAGAGTGTCAAATGCCCTACTAAAATCTAGTAGGACCAAAACTGTGCAATGACCCTTATCCAGAGATTTAATAATATCATCAACCACATGGAGTAAAGCAGTTGTGCAGCTATAGCCTTTACGAAAACCTGATTGAGTTCGTGTTCTTACGATTATAAATTTACTTATATATAATAATACCTAACAAAAAGTGAACTAAATATGCTTACATTAACTATTGGTATCAGATCGCTGAGGCCCCATTCATCTAACAAATTCCATTTCAATTTAATATATTCATACACTTATTAATTGAATCACAAAGAATTTCTAAAAAAAAGTAGAACGCAACCCTAACGATACGATGCAAACATGTTAGGAAATTGACAATAGGATGAACTCGTGCTAATGGCAATTTGCCAGATTCTCTATAAATTCGTTGTATCTCTGACTTCCGAATAATAAGTATCACATCTCAACATGTGCCAGTCATATATCTACCGCATCAGTGGTGTGATTGCATTTTAAAATAAATTTCAGCTGGTAACATCGTGCACTGAATTTGTACTCGCTAATCTTTTGTGAAGTACATAGGTTTTTGATTCGAATTGTTTAATTCTGGTTATATATTTTAAATGCTTTGAATCGAATCCTTTTAGAACATTGAATCAAGTACGCAATAGTCGGTTTTAAGAGCATATCATACAATAAACGTAACAGCTTTCTTGGAGTAATTGACAATTCTATACTCGAATGAAATAATTTATTCTCAGATTAATTATTATAAATCTTAAAATACAAGATTATGCCTATACTTCACTCAACATTTATTTTCTTATTGTATCGAGAAATATTATTTAAAGCAAACTATGCTTTATTTCAAACAAATGTAATCTTCCAAGTGTAAAACTTTTTTTGTATGTAGATAATTTTTTTCTGTGTAATAGATTCTTTTCACCTTTAGGAATGTGTGCTAAATTTTGTGTGACACTCTGGTTGAGTATGCATGACTAATGTTTTTAATCCATTGTTATGAAGTTGTTGATATATTAGAACGATTTTAGTGAACAGTTTTCGAATATCCATTATTTTAGTTTCTAAAAATAAATCATTTTAGGAATATCTAAATGGTTTTTTAAAAATAATTTTTAATAAAAGTTTTTGTATTACATCTACGTCATATAAATAAAGATTAGATACTATTAACGAGTAGTACAGAACTCTCAACTGTGAATCATCCAAAATATCATGAAATTTCCTAAATTTATACAATAAGCTTCTAAGTTTTTTTGTAACATACTGGCAATTGATTATCCCATTTTAAATTTTGATCGACCATGACTCCCAAATATTTTATGTAATTAGTATTTTTAATTTCTAATAATTCGTTATTTATATAGAGTTTATTTATACTGTAGTTTGGAATATGATGAATAGTATGTTTTGGAATAATTCACAGTTAACAGCCATTCAAATACATTTTTTAGATTTTTTTGAATATTTTTGCTATAGGTGTTGTTATGGATATAGGTCTATAATTGCTCACACTCATCATATCCCCATTCTTAAACAATGGTTTTATAGTAGCCACTTTAAATAGATCTGGAACAGTACCCTTTGTAAAGCATGAAATAACCAAGCTAAGGGAGTTGAAATGTATTTAGCTATTACTTTTAAAGCTTCAGCCCGTATTTCATCGAAACCTGGTGCTTTATTGTTTTTAAGCGTATTTATTATATTAATAGACCCTATAATAATAAACCTCAGAAGAGACAATGATAATGAGACAAGTATTATTTTTTTATTCTTTGATTTTAGATACTGAATTGTTTCTTTTAATGCCAGGAGATTAAAAAAAGTTTAATCCCAGTTAGTTCAATGTTAAAGTGCAACAATTTTGTCAGATGCATAAGGTATATTTGTATTTTTCGTAAACAATATAACTTTTTTCATTCCACTTTTACTACACTACTCTTTTATTCAGACTAAAGTCTATACAGCCCTGGATCTCTTGTTCTGCCTGTCTTCTTCCATTCTTGAGGTATATTTTTTATTAACAAATCTATTGACTGTAATTAATCAATATTCAAATATTGCTTTTATTTCCTTCGCTCAGGCTATCTTTGTCTTTAGGTAAAATAATCTGTTTACAGAAAGTTAAAACTTGCTATAAAATAACAAGTATGATTTTCTCTAACATCACATTTGAACTTTTTAATGTGCTATCGCACATTTGAAACGATGAATGTAATTTTTTAAGAGGAATTAGCTTTTAAGAAGAATAAATTTGTTTCGTAACATTACTAATAAAAAATAGAATAACTAAATGATTATTATATTATCGTTAAGAACCTAAACAATCAATATCATGATTATCAACGACAATATACAAATGGTTAGATAATATATCTGAATTGTTATCCTTCTGACCCACCTTGGTGCCAGCCCTACAATAAAGCAGAAAATTTTATAGTTTTCAGACCATATGTTCAGCGAATCATCTTAATGAGGATGTTAGCATTGTTATATAAGAAGTCGGCGGTGTCTTAAAGACGTTGAGTTAAGACCAGCGACCCCTCAACAACGCGTAAAGGGCCGGAAGTCTGAGTTACCTTTGCGGAACGTTTAGTTGGGGTGGAAGACACGAGCCACAATGATTGCGATTGATGGTTTCTGTTTCAAAAAATTAATACGAGCGTTTTTTCTGATTATCAGGGGTATGATATTATGAATAATAGCTTTTTGGTAAATATGTTTCTCTTTTTAAGAACTTAACTGACTGTGGAAAGGAAATAAATTTCAATACTCAAATGTGATTAATTTAAAATAAAAATACAGGAAAGTAAAAATGAGAAAAATTCATTTGAGTATTACTGGAATTGGTTTACTTTGTTAATTGTCAGTCTGGCTATTTTTTGTTTTGTTCTATGAACTGAATACCACAGTAAGCTTTGATTTTTCTAAATGTAGATGGTATTATTTCTTATCCTCACACAACAACCGGCCATGAGTTTATAACTTTATTTTGCAACGTTAATTATACCTCAATACAGACTCGTCATTATGACGTAATTTTTTAGTATTAATTTATCCGAAATACAATATCCTAAGCTGTTTTTTAGCCAACACATTGGTTTAAAATATTTTTTTCAAATTGTGCCAACTAGAAAACTGTCATTCGATGATACTGAAGATGATGAAATCGTAAAGCATGCTCGCTCACCCCCAATTAAAATTAAATCAACAATTTTAGGTATGTTGTGTCAGTTCCTCTAATATTCTTTTTTTATTTTATTCCTTGTGGTTTCTTGCTCATGAATTTTTTATTTACCAGTGTAATTTATTTTTTATAATATATTTTTCATGTGTTTTTTTGATTAAACAAATAACTTTTATTTGCTTAGTATTTTTAATAATTCCATCCACCCAATATAGACGTCACTTTGACGTTACGTAGATTCGTAATAATGACGTCATTTTGCACGTTACTTTAACGTGATATCGATTCGTCAAAATGACGATACGGAATGACGTTATTTCGCTGTGATATTCTCACGTTACCATAACGTTATTTTCACGTCATCAAAAGACGTAACGCACACCAAAAAATCACGTCATAATGACGGCATGATGTTGCATGGGATCAGCTTTCCGAGAAAAACAATAAAAACTTTTTAACGTTGAAACTAGTTGACATAGACTATTTTTATGCATAGAAAAGTTTCAGTTCTGGTGGTTTGCAATGCATTTTTAATGGTAGTATTTCAGAAAATAAAATGGACTACCAATGACAGATGAAAAAGGAGTATGAATTTTGTACGGTTTTTGAACTCAACCCTGTATAATAAAAAAAACATGTGAAATTTGTTTGATTTATTTAATATTAATTCAAAAAGCAGGAGAAATACAATATCAAAACTGTTATGTTATGTTATGTTATGTTATGTTGAGAATGGGGTGTTAATACACTGCGACCTAAAAGATCTATTGTGGCCCCTTCTGTCGCCACTGCACTAAGGAAATATCTCAATGCCTATAGCGACCCTTCCAATCCTATTTTCTCAAGGAAGTGTAGGATTTGAAGTGGCTTCAAGTTAGGTAAATCTCCCTCTTCTATTTGATATCCTCCTGGATTCTGGAGTGCTACACATTCAGTTAGGATGTGAATGGAGGTTTCGTCCTTCTCCTCATAGAATCTGCACTCACTATCCTCTACTACTCTCAGTTTACTTAGGTATCCTTTTAGTCGGCAATGCCCGGTAAAGATCCCTGTTACAATACGTAGCCTGTTCTTGCTTAGGCAGATGCAAGCTTCCGATCTTTTCTGGTTATATTCACCATCATCAAAACTGTTATCTTAGTCATCTAATCATCATTTTCTGCATTTGTGGTTTTCCAACTGAGATTACAGAAGCTATGCAAATCGTACTTGCATCTGCAACTATCAGTTGCAATCGCAAAAGAGAAACATGGTACTACAGAAACGTGTTTTCACTTTTTGAGTCTGCAAATTATCTGTAACTTTGTAGGAGGTTGGAACATCCTGTAAACTTGCGAAATGTCAATTTTTTCATCTTGTTCGTGGTGTCAGGTTAAAGCAGTTTGTAAACATAGTAATGGATTTGGGTTTATTGTTGCTAGGGGGTAATAAACCACAATAGATATGGCAGATTTACAGGTGCTTTTTGGAATACGAAAAATTGATACTTGCATCTGTAAGTCCATCATATTTTCAGATCTGCAAAGTTGCAGCTTGCTTTTTCTGTAATCTCGCCCTATAGCAATTGACCATTATTTTGTTGTTGAGATGAAAAACCGTACGAGTCACGGACATCTGCCGTTTTTCTCCATATTTCAGTAGAATATTTACTATGGTAACCCAAGAAATATTTAAAATTGTGTTAGTTTCAACAAAATTTTATTTCATGTTCGTATACTTTGTTTCAACAGTGACAACAGTTTTTTTAGGATACAATTAAATGTGTTACCCCCACGAAACTTAGGCTTATTAGGCCCATTGTGCATCCTCCTAAGATGATAGGCACCTCCTAGCTCGTGAGCCAGCCTACAGATTTAATGTAGTTGACAACTTCGCCAAGAGGTGCTTCTATTATATCGGCCGGTGTTAGTATTGATACTCGCCGAACACAAATCTTCTAATAAATGGGAGCGTCGAGCAATCGTAAAGGATATGCTCGATGGTCTTATCTTCTTATTCGCACCCTCTGCAGAGCGCAGATTTTGACAGCCCCATGATATGGAGATGTTTCCGTACTTGGCAATGACCAGTCAGAATGCCTGTGACTACACGGAAAAAAAATTGTAGAACAAATTTCTACAATTGTAGATTTTTTCTCTACAATAAATAGTACAAATAGGGACAGGGACAATTTGTAGTAAAAATTTCCAAATATTTGTAGAGAATGTATTGTAGAGTTATTATCTACAATATTTAGTAAAAATATCCAAATGCATCTTAAGAATTGTTCTACAAATTGTTCTAATTTTTGCTATTCATTTTATGAATTTATATTAAAAATGTATTGCGTTTTATGAAAATAAATACGAAAATTTTACACAATAAATAGTAAAAATTCATACAAATTGTAGTAATTTTTAATAAAACTTGTAGTAGTATTCTATAATTATTATAATTATAACCTAGAAAAAAATGTTCCTTAATAAAATATTCAATTTATTGTTTTAATATAAAAGATACAAAGTCTTAATTACATTATGTAATAAATAACAGTAATAATAGCACCCTCAGTCTCAGTTGGCTTTTCTGCACCTAAAAAATAAGAAATAAAAATTAATAACAATTGAACTGTTCATACCCTTAAAACGGGGATATTTATCACCTTTACACTGATTTGGATATTAAATGACTAAGTCAGATAACTAACAAAAATGAGAAAGTAGGTATGTCACAATTAAGACAAAAAAACCTCATTGAATTTGGCACAACATTCGATCGTTAGGCACAACCATTTTTTTTTAAATAATCTACTAAGGTTATTTAAATTAGTTATCTAAAGGTAAATTATTCAGAAACAATAATAAATGTACTTACCACCAATAGAATTTATTATTAAAATTTTCTCAAACGCATCGGTGCTTATAATATAATAATGTGTTATAGGTACTCGTATATGTCCATGATTTGTTATGTGAACATGGAGAACGGCTACTGCTGTCTGGCCATTTATGATCGACGTCAGAAAACGTTGGCCAATAGCAGAATTCTGTTTTGTTCACATGACTTAGAATTTCTACAATATTATAGAATATTTTTGAACAAAATTGAATATTTTTCATAAGAAGGGATGTAAATTATTACTATTTTTTGTAGAGAAAATTACTATTTTTTGTAGAGATAATTATTAATATTTGTACAAATTTTTTCAGAAGTTAGTAGTAGTAATTACGATAATTGTAGTAAATTTCTACTTCTACAAACAATAGTAAAATATACTAAACATTGTGGAATTCTTTCCTATTGTTGTAGCATTTTATTCGACAATTCAGTTGCTACAATAATGAATAGTTTTTACCTATAAATTGTAGTAAAATTTTCTACAAATTGTTGAGTATTTTTCTACAAGTCTACTACTACAACATTGTAGTAAAATTTTCTAGTCACATTTTTTTCCGTGTAGGCGCAGATTATGTCTAGTCATAGTATGTGTTTGCTGCAGTGTTGTCAGGATAACTTAGGAGATCTCTGGCAACTCTGCAGTTTCTTGTTTCATCCCCTCTTTCCTTGAAATGTTCTTTAATTAGGTCTATCATTACCAATTTTGTCAGGCCAATAGAAGGGCCAGGTCCAAAAAGTATTTGGTTTGCTACTTTTTTGGCTAGTGAATCAGCAAGACGGTTACCTTTCGATGATTGATCCATCTTAAGGTGACCACATTGTTGATGAATACTTTAGCCAAAGCTTCGGAACATTCTAGTACCAACCCTGAGTAAATTCGTGGTCTGTTCAGGGTGAGTAGTGCTTGTCTGCTATCTGTATAGATGAGCATGTTTCTTTCAGTTAAATGGGTAAGTACCATAAATGTTTATTACAAAATTGAGAAAACTTTTATCACGAACCAATAATAATAATATGGCGCATAAATGAAAATTAAGGGTATAAAACTATTGTTTTTTGTGCCAAAGAGTTTTGATTGATTCAGTATAGCCATTTAAATATCTTTGGAACAACAACAATTGTTTGACAATTTGAATCCTTAATATGTTTCTAATAAAGATCATAAGATAGTTAAACTAAAATAATGAGTATTTTTTAGGAAAGTTCACTGAATCTCATATTTTAAATCACTGTTTCGATGAAATACTAGTATAGGGTATTTTAAAGTAAATGCATTTATTTATGTCTTTTTATGCCTTACAAGATTCAAAAATATTATGAGCTCAATTAATTGATATTTGGTACCTTCTGTTCTTTCTTAAAAGATGTGTTTAGCTCTGGAATTCTCATTATTGTTGGAAAATAATGATGTAGTTAAAATTTCTACAAGTTCCCATCAGAAAATGTTAAAAATAGGTATCAACTGGTGATGTAGTTACTCTTTTTTTTTTCGACATGATATGTCAATCATTTGATGTTCACTATGCTTTTTGATGACTGCCTCTAATTTTACGGAAAACACTTTTATTGAACTTGTATATCACAGCCAACTTAGGTGTGATGTTTCATACATTTTGTGTCAAAACCCATATACGAGGGTGATTAAATATATTTTATGAATGTTTTAGAACTCTTTTTTTTGTACTTTCTTACAATTAAAAACCTTCTGAGTCACTATAAAAACTATTTAAATAATTCATATGATGTCTTTATTTAAACTTATAACTTTTTACAAACAAAATTTAATAAAACACCCCTCAAAATTATTGGTTTCATTCTTTTTCATTGCAATTGAGGCATTTTGGATTTTAAAAGTCTAGAAAACTCATTGACTGACCCTAATTAACATTATGTATGCATCAATTTTAATGTTCAAATTTTATTAACAAATATTATTTTAGGACCGGAGGTAGACTCTACACCAACATTTTTATTCACCCCTAGCTAAAAGGATTGGACTTCCCAAGGTGTGAATTATACAGGGTGTTATTGAAATACACGTACATATTAAAATGGGGAATAGTATGTAATGACCAAAAACGATTGGCACCAATTTTAACTTCAAATTCTAAAATTTAAATATTGGGGAAGAGTCCCCTTTTCCGACCTACTAGTTTCCATATTTAAAGAAGTAAAATAAATAGAAATTGAACTTACCCATAGAAATTGCACTGTTGCCATAGCAAAACCAATTAATTCAAAATAAAGTTTAATACAGTAATTGTTCAAAATGCCGTCCATTATTATTTACACACACTTGCAATCGTCTTTCCAAAGAACTTTGAACATTAGAAATTAGTCTTGGATTTTGTCGTAATTCCTCGGCTACCGTATTAACTTTATTGGTTAATTGTTCAACACTATTAATAGGTTCATTATAAACCAGTTGTTTCATGTGACCCCACAAAAAGAAATCGCATGGATTTAAGTCCGGAGATCTCGGAGGCCACTTAGTAGGTCCATTTCTGCCTATCCACTTTTGAGGAAATCTAATGTTCAAAAACTGCCGTACGTTTAAATCAAAGTGAGGAGGAGCGCCATCTAGTAGGTACCACATCCGTTGCCTTAATTGTAACGGTATCTCTTCTAGGAGTACTGGCAAAATATCTTCTAAAAAGTGGAGATATCCTGGCCCATTTAATCTGAATATAAGGCCCGATTAAATACTGATCTATTATACCAGCCCAAACATTTATTGAAAATTTTCTTTGATGCCCAGTTTCCCTAATGGCGTGAGGATTTTCATCACTCCAAATATGCGTATTGTGCATATTGAACACGCCAGTACGAGTGAATGAAGCCTCGTCAGTATACAATAATATTTTTAGAAAATCAGGAATATCAACACATTTTTGAATCATCCATTCACAAAACTCCACTCTCTTTTCTTCATCACCTGGATATAAGGCCTGGACTTTTTGGATGTGATAAGGATGTAAACCTTGTTCTTTAAGTGTCCGCCACACAACAAATGAGGACACTCCAATTTCAAGACCTAGTCTTCTACAACTTAATTGAGGCCGGTTTTCAACAGCTTCCAATATTTCTTCTTCGGCCGCCAATGTTCTTTGTGTTCTTGTTCTCCCTCGATCTGCATTGACACTCTCAAATTTTCCATGGTCTCTTAGATGCTGAACAGTTGAAATAAACGTACGACAGTCCGGAATTCTCCGATTTGGAAACCATTCGCGATACAGGATTTGTGCTTGCCGAGAATTTTTTCCAGCTGCCCCATAAACCAGCACTATATCCGTTAGTTCAATATTCGTAAATAGTGGCATCGTAAAAAAATATTTAAAAGTAATCGTAACAACACTTTTTACCAACTTGGAAATGACGCGCTCGTGTTAGCCAGATTCGTAAATCAACTAAAATTTTAATAATCTATAGTTTCAAAAATGTATAGTTTAAAAACAATCATTTATCAAATATTCTAGTTTTTTGATAACGAGGGTAGTAAAAAACCAGTCTTCGGAAATAGAAATTAATTCGAAAATCTTGGCAACATGGTTATTTCTTACAAGACTAGTTTTCTTATCATCTGACAAAAACTTGCATATTAATTACTGTTGATGTTTAAAATAGGTAAATAAACCTAATTTATATAGGTCATCCTCAACATATCAGTGAAGTACATTTGTTTTAGAATTAATTTTCAAAAATTAATAACTCCCTTAATAAGGGGTATTTTTAAAAAATAATATTTTTCTACATTCAGTGGGGATCTGCGCAATACCCAGTTTTAATATGTACGTGTATTTCAATAACACCCTGTATATGTGTTTTATCACAAGACCCCATTCTAAGGATTCCCACTGAGACTCATATAAGAAAAGACATTTTCGATAATATTAAATTACATGTTAACTCAAATTCTTCCTATGGACAATTACCATCTATAAGTATTCAAAATTATATCTAAATCAAAAAGGCTCAATTTTTAAATTTGCTGTTAAACCATAATAAAGATTTTACATTGAATATATTCGTATATCTTGTGCTTCTTAAATTAAGCAATACAAAAATTGCCAACTGGGTTATCCTTTACATTATACATCATTGAATGTCCATTTGGGTTTCTTACTTCGTTTGAACAAGACACTTTCTCATATGGTTCCTGGATTCCTCTTGTTTCAACTTCGGTTATTACCTTATAGATTATCATATAGTTAACAGCTTCTCTCTGAACTTTATCGCTGACTATTAGGACCACATATTCGTTATAAAATTATACAATGGGCCATGTTCACATGTGAGATATGCTGTGTTATAAATTATATTGTAATAGTTAGTCGCTATACAAGTTATTCTAAATAGTCAGTTCGTTAAAAAAGCCAAAAGTTTTTAAATTAAGCCCAATTGAAATTTAAAATTTGAAATTATACGTCATCGGGAATAGACCAATCATCTTGTGTCGAAGTTTTTTTTGTTATACAAAACCAAGCCAACGAACAAACCGACACACAGAATGTCGAAGTGAACGCACATCTAAGTGACATTAAAATTGACACCACCTAACCTTAGTTTTTTGTTTTGGTTTAATGAATCAGCTGGATTTATAAAAGTTGAATCAAGTGTTTTACCCATTGTAAACGAAAATATGATTACCGAGATGATTACTGCATTTTTTAACAATACTCAGTTTACAAAAGTCACAAAGGTAAGACTTTGTTTTAATAGTAGGTAGTTACAGTTTATATGGAGCAAGTAAAACATATTTATCTCAGGTTTTATTTTTAGATCTGCCAAGCAAGAATATGGGGATAATTTCTTTTTCCATAAGAGAGAAGGAGACAAATTACACCTAAACATAAAGTACGGCAAAAACCTTCTGATGTGGTTGCATTGTAATTAACAAAAATGAAATTTTTAGTGCACAATATGCTTAGGATATGCTGCATGTCAAGGTTTGTAATATTTATTATGCTTGTTTGTTTTTATATTACATATAATAAACAGTGTATAAGGCCCTTTATTCCTATAAATATTTTTTTTCTAATTTTGACATATAGACATTTTTTGTAATCGCAGCAAGTGTTAAAATAATCTAGAAACAGATTTTGTTAGCGAACCTAGTAATAATTATGATACCAAAGAATGCTGCAGAGCACCTATGAAATTTTGAGTTAAAAAATATGCCATATTTTTAGGCTATTTTTGTACCCTTTTCAAAAATTTTATGCTCCTCGTTTTTTGCAAAACTTAAAATGCTCTATAGCTTCGAACAAAGTCAGCAAAGCACCTCTATTTTATAAAGTTTTTTCTGTAAAAACAGCAACACCATATATTTATGCACTTGAAATATTATATTTTTAAAAACACATGGTGCTTGCTAACCTTCGAAAGAAGCCAGCAGAGCAATTCGGTTTTTTAAAGCTTTTTTCTAAAAACCACACCCCATTTTTAGAATATTTTTAGACTCTTGAAATATTGTAAAACTTTACTAAAAAAATTGCTATTTTTAAATAATACAGGGTGCTTTGTTGGAACAAAGTCAGCCACTTCAGTTTTTTAATTTTTTTTTTTTTATATATAAAAACAACTACTTATGACACATGTTTAGGCTGTTTTAAAATCCTAAAAATGTGGTAAGTACATTTGTTTTCAGAAAAAAACTTTGAAGTCAGCAAGGAATTGCGAATTTTTTTTAAAATGCCAAATTTCGAATATTTTATAATATTGTAGGAGCCAAAAAACGTGGTGTGGTTTAAAAAAAAACTGGGGTGCTCTGCTGGATTCGTTTGAAGCTAACAAAGCATCCCGTAATTTTTTATTTTATAATACTCAAGAGCCTAAAATGAGACATAGCTGTTTAAACAAATTGTATTTTTAAAAATAGCAGTTTTTTTCGAAAAGCTCTATAATATTTCAAAAATGTGAAAATGTGGTGAGATTGTTTTTTTTTAAGTTTTGAAAATCCGAGGTTCTTTACTGGATTCGTTCAGAGCTAGTAAAGCTCTGCTCGTCTTGTTACATAAAATAAAGGCATTTTGTAGCTGGTTATATAGTTATTTTGTAACTGCATATCTAACCCTTTTATTTTTTTCAGTTGGTTGTAAATATGTGGCTTCATAGAAGAAGTGAGGAACCATCTGTAACATCTATTCAGTGTTATTGGAAAGGCTCTAATTTATCAAAATGCGTAAATATTGATGTACACTTGGCTAGATTGTTAAAGAAACCTCTTCATCCACTACAGGAAAATAAATCAGTACTTTTATATTCTTAGGATTTGTATATATATTTTTTATTTGTAAATAAATTGTTTTTTACTTCATTTTTCTCATTTTTTATTAAAAGATTAATAAATAAAATAATTGAAGAGTTTTTATTAAAAATCACCAATGTTAATAATAATAATTTAAGTCAATATTATTCTTTCTCCTTTTTTAGAGCTACTATCAATAAAGGTATTACTTGCTTGACCTATGATCAATTTTTAAATTTTGTGATATATTTGGTTCAACAGAAAAAAAATTATAACCCTTTGACATTGGTTGTTTTTACTTAGATTTTCATAAAAAATAAACGGAACTGCAAACATGTTTTACTATCGTAATAACGAATAGCAACATTAAATTTTTTTTTTACATTTATCACTGTTGTCATTTTCATAAAGGATTGATAAGAAGGCACACTTTCTGGTTTTTTGAAAAAGGTAGCAAGAATTGTGATATTTTTAAATTTATCACCAGTGATACCACATGTAGTTACCCGATTTATTGGAATATATAGACTTTGCTACCACATTCAACTGAACTTGGTTGTTTTTAATATTTATCACTGTGACATAGGCGTTTTTGTCAAAATGTTTCATTTTAAACTGCTGTAAATAGGTGCCTTTGTTTTGGTAGTTTTAGTCCCAAAAAAATCTATGCATATACAAGTACTCATTCCTCTTTGATTTGTTCGAAAAGTTAAAATTTTATAAAAAATTACATTGGCTGTTTAAAAACTCATTATAATCCCTGAAATGTGATAATTAGGTAAATTAAATTAAAAAAACAAACAAAAAAAAATTATTAAATTAATATTTACTCTTACAAAATAGGTTCTTGTAAGTTAACAAGCAATTATGCAGATATTACTAAGTAAATGTACTTGCTTAAAATTCACACACGAATGTGGTTTTAACTTGTTAAATTAACTAACCCTTCTTATAACTCTTTCCACATGTATTCTTAGAGATGCTATTCTTTTACTTAATTGTACATCTTCTGGAGAACTTTTTTCATTCTGTGATACACTAGGTGTGGCTTTACTAAAGTGCATCCCATGTTTTCAAGTAGCTAAATATTCTGAAACCCCTATCTGCCATTATATGGGATCCAGGAACCAGTTTGTTTAAATACCCACATTTTTCTATTATTTCTTTATCACTAGTTCTTCCACAAAATGATGAATAAATTCGGTATCTTCAAAACTTTCAGGAGATTCTGCATTTTCTTCCAGAAGGGTTTTTAGGTTATACACCTAAGAATTTATAGTAGCCTCATTTTCAATTTCCTGAAGGGGACAATTAGCAGAAATTGCTGCTACATCTTGATAATCCGGTGTATTTTTATTAAAAAGTTTACGAGAAACATCGCTAGTAGAAGGTTGATTTTCTTCTTTCCAAATTTCTAGGAACACTAATAAATATTTTTGAAGATGAATATGAATCATTATCACATTCTGGAACAAAACACTTTTTCGTAGTCATAATATTTATAAAAAGTACAAAATTAAACACTCAAATTCCAAATAAATTCTTGATCGAGACACTATGATGACAGATGCCATACACAGTGCTGCCATTTTGCCATTTTCTGAATTATTAAGTGACTTTTAAAACAATGAAACTTTAAATATGGTAAAAGTTTAAACAGAAATAATACTTTCGAAAAACATTTGATATTATATATTTAAAAGATATTTGTTTAACGATGTTTTAGAAGTCTAAAAGTAAGAAGGAGTACACAAACGAACGTACATCACTTCTCGTAAACCTTCTAGCCGGCAACGTTGTGCGCTAGCTCCTATTGGTCTATTCCCGGTGACGTCATAAATTTTAAAAAAATTCATAACTCCGGCAAATGAATAGATAAAAAAAAAATAAAAAAAATGTAGTTTTATTTTTAACTCTACTATTCATAAAAAAAATTTCAAAATTTTTGAACATGCCCCATTGTTATACAAAAGTAACCTTTTTTTATTGTTAATTAGTTATCACTTATTTGTGTCATTTTGTATTATAGGGCCGAAGATGGCCATATGGGCCGAAACTAATCGCGATATTTATTTTAAATAAAAATTTTTGTTGTATTGATTTTGAGCCTTCTTCGTAATATATATACATAGGAAAAGTCGTCTCTTGAAAATTGAATGAATCGAACTGTAACATAAACGTCCATTTCCAGGATAAAAGACAGAATTATACATAATAAAGTTATGCAACAAAATTATATTGTACTTAAAAGGTCTAATAAACATATTTCATTCGGATTGGAAATATTTCACAAACATTTTCATTAATGATTGATAAGCACTGAAAAGGAAATATGAAAATAGAGTAATTTGAAATATATTTGTTAAAATTAGAATATAAATAATGAAACTACTCAAGTGCTGTTGCCTTGTGAAATATTAAACTATTCCGGGTTCTTGTTTCGGAAATGTTAAAGCTTATTCTCCCAATCACTCTATAGAATTCATCTAAACTAAAATATATAATATTTTATATAATGGTTATCTATTAATTATCCACCGTGTATAAATTACCAATCAGATCAGAATTTACAATTTTATATATCGTTTTAATTTTTTATGCTCAAAAGTATTTGATGTACAGGATGTTAAATATTTTAAGTATTAAGTAATTTTATTTTGATTGACTTAAAATTTAAACTAATATTGTTTAAATTTCATAACAATATATAACATTCATTTGTTTATTAACGAAAATGATTTTAAAAGTGTATTTGAATATGATTACATGGAGAATGCCGCACTCTGGATGATACTTTAAGTACTGGGTGAATACTAAGTTGAAACTTTTTAACGGTGTCTTTAGATGTTATTAAAATAAACAACTTTTTTAAATAAATAAAAAAACTCAAAAATAAGAAACTTACCATAATTTATTCCAAAATGTATCCAATACAGTCCTATAAATAATGTGTTACAAGGTTATAACCTACCAGATGCACTATGCAACTTTCAGTGAGGAAAAATTCCTAAAACTAAACTATAAAAAAAAACTTTACCAATAAAATTTTGTCTACTTGGTTTCGTATAGGGAGTGGAGAGCTTACAAAAATCAATCCTGGAAATAGTATACAAATTGAAGGGAAGCCAACTGAGTTTCTATCCCAGATAGCACAAAGTGGTCTTGCATAAGACAGAGCCGACCTCTTTAAGATGTCTTAGGAGACCTCTGATATTACAAAAGGGGACGTCTTTAAGACGTCTAATTAATGGCTTATATTGGTCTGTAGAGCTTAAAGATAACTTATTAATAGATTATAATGGTCTTGTGAAGCCTTAGATAAGCCATAAATAAGATGACCTTAAAATGTTTTATTAGCCATAAATAAGACATTCATTATTTTTATTCTGCTAATTCTATAACATGTCTATAACAATATAAAATAATTTTAAAATGGGCATCATCGTGCACAAGGGACGTCGAATATCTTGATTATTAAAATTAGCAGAATAACCTTGCAGTATACTGGACAACCATATGTCAGTACAGGCCTAAATATAGTTTCATAAAGTAGAAGATTGTTCGACAGGGATATCTTGCTTCGTCTATTCATTAAGGGGTACAGAGATTTCAGAATACCCGAATTTTTACCTATCCTGTCTTTTGTGTGTGCCGTGAACAATAATGTCTTGTCTAGCAGAAAACCAAGATATGTAACTTCTCGTTTTACTGTGATAGGTTGATTTTGAACTTGAAAGGGCGGACACGCCTTTTTGAAAGTACAATCGACTCTGTTTTAGTAGAGTTTATTTTCATTTTGTTTTCTGCTAGATAATTCATTAATGTTCCATTAATATGATCATCCAGACTGCTACTCGCTGTGTGGGCTGATTTGTGGCTAGTGAAAATACAGATATCGTCGGCGTACTGCGCCGTTTGTACCCCATTATGTCCTATTGATAGATCATAAGTCATAATGGTGTACAAACGCGGCGATAGTACCGAGCCCTGTGGAACTCCCGCCATTGCTAGGAAAGGTCCTGTTATTGTTGAATTTATTTTGATGTTGAATTTTCTGTCCGTAAGATATGATAAAATTATTTTGACAATGTGCCCAGGAAAGTCATTTTGTAGATTAACTCTCGGGTTCATACATTATCAAATGCTTTCTCGCTATCAAGCGCCATAAGCACTGTTTGCAGGTCCTGATAGAATGCCTCTTTGGCATGATGAACAATTCCCAGAACCTGGGCCACAGTGCTGTGCTCCTCTCTGAAAACGTATTGTTCCCTCGGGTTAATCTGTATACGTTGTTCTATTGTCTTTAGTCGTCGTAATATTATAGTGTCCGTTATTTTCGCAAGTATGTTTAGTAGTGAAATGGGGCAACTATTAATATTATTTCTCGGTTTTCCCGATTTCAGAATTGGGATAATATATGCCACTTTCAGACTACTGGGATAGAGTTGTAGTCTGAAAATAGCATTTATTATGTGGTAGATCTGCACGATACCTTTTCTGCTGAGGTTTTTAAGCTGTATGTAGCTAATATCGTCCGGTCCCAGGGCTTTTCTATTTTTGACACCTCTATAGGAGTGGTAAGGCAAGAATGGGGCACTAAAAGTGGTTCTAGTTGTCCGAAAGCGGTTACTATGTTTTCAATGCGTTGTTGTTGAGGGTTTTTGGGCTGATTATTAACAAATTGAGCTTAAAAGAATTCACCTAGGGCTTGTACCTTTGTCTTCGTCTGTCGCTAGTGATTCTTGTCCTCGTCTCGGTGTGGGGAGCAGCGAATAGGGTTTTTTGTACCTTTTCACTACTTTCCACAAAGAGTTGTCTTGCGGATTCAACTGTGGGTAGTTTGCCATTTTTTATTACGGTGATTTCTTATCATCTCATCTCGTTGATGTAGCATCATAACCCTATCATCATTTAACCGGTGTGTCTACCATCTTTTACAAAGTCTGTTTTTATTGTTGATTAGGTCGGTGATTTCCGGTGGCAGGTTGTCGTAATGTGCTGTATGTGTTTTTAAAGTAGTTGTCACGTTTTTAGCTTTTTTGTATATTATGTATGGGTAATTTAGTATCTTTTTCAAGGTTTTCAACCGTAAGGATACTATTATTAATTGTTATGTAAGTGTCAAGTTTGTCTCTGTACTGTGTCCAGTTTGTCGATTTGTAGTCGTAATATTGTGTTTTTTGTCTTTGTATTTTGTTTGTTGTCCATATTTCCAGGTACACTGGAACGTGATCAGAGTTCAGGGAGGTGATTGTTCTCATATTTCTGATATCGCGAATGTTTTTAGTGAGTGCAATATCCAGTGTACTGAGACTGTATGCGCGGTTTGTCGGGAAGTATGTCGGTTCTTCTGTATAGTGGATTATAAGGTCATTGTCCTCGGCGAAGTCTGTCAAAACTGTTCCGCACAATGAGATTCCCATTCCTGATGTTTGGCATTAAGATCCCCTGCAAAAAAAACCCTGTTTCCTTTCGACATTAACCTGTGCAGATCTCTACCTAAAAGTGTGGACTTGGCAGGGTTATAAGCACCTATTATTGTGATGTTATTTACCTCGATTATTATATTTTCAAATCTTTCAGCAATGTTGAGTTTAGGGATTTCTTTGAATTGCAATTCTTTTTTAATAATGATAGCTACCCCCAGCAGCGTTTCTGAGGTGTGGTATGTTTCTAAAATAGAGACACTATACTTAGAGAAGATCTCTAAGTATAGTGTAGTCGTATATTTTTGCTTCGTGTGTAGGTTTTAAAAAAGTTTCTTTTAATATGATGATGTCAAATTTATGTTTATGAATGAAATATCTGACAAGTCCGATCTTGTTCAGCAGGCCGTGCACATTAAAAAAACAAATTTTGAGTTTGTCTCTATTTGTATCGTTGAATTTAGTTTCTAATGTTATGTTATGTTATGTTATTGTGCCCCCTTCTGTCGCAACTGCACTAAGAAAATGTCTCAATGCCTATAGCGACCCTTCTAATCCTTTTTTTCTCAAGGAAGTGTAGGATTTGAAGTGGCTTCAAGTTAGGTAAATCTCCCTCTTCTATTTGATGTCCTCCTAGATATAGTGCCCTTGGATTCTGGAGTGGTTCACATTCAGTTAGGATGTGAATGGAGGTTTCGTCCTCCTCCTTATAGAATCTGCACTCACTATCCTCTACTACTCTCAGTTTACTTAGGTGTCCTTTTAGTCGGCAATGCCCGGTAAGGATCCCTGTTAAAATACGTAGCCTGTTCTTGCTTAGGCAGATGCAAGCTTCCGATCTTCTGGTTATATTCACCCAGAAGTACCTTGGCCTGTCTCAGCCCCAAGAGATTGTTCCAATTATCGGTTCTTATACTACCCAATTCTTTTTTAATCTCTCCTAATATTATGTTACTGCTGATATCGCAGAACGCCTCAGGTCCTACAAAGGGACCCAAGTGAGAGTAACTCTATTTTTCTCGCCTAGCTCATTCAATTGTTCTAGGCATCTACAGACCATTTTTGAGCTGATTACGTAAGAACTCAGCGCTTTGATGGCTGCTTGACTATCGGACATGATGATAATCTCTTGTCTATGATAGTTTCTCTCGATGTTATACTGGATACACTTCTCGATGGCGTGAATTTCCGCCTGGAAGATGCTTGGGTATTTTCCCAAGCTTTCGGAATGCTTGGTTCTCGGCCCATACACTCCTATTCCAGTTCCTTCTATGGTTTTGGAACCGTCCGTATACCACTGAATAGCACGTCTTTCGGTTGCATTCTTTCTTGCAGCCCAGCTCTGTGGTTTTGAAGTTTTTCACAAAAGTGAACTTCTTTTGCATTTCATCCTGGGGCATGTCCCAGGTATCTTTAGTCCTGAGGCAAGTAGACTTTCGTCTGATTACTCCGTTCCTAATCATTCTATATCGTGTCCTTTTGCCACATTCTCTATCATCAAATGTAGAGGGGCGAGGTTTAAGATCACCTCCATTGCGGCCGTAGGACAGGTTCTCATTGCACCAGTAATGCAAACACAGGCTAGTCTCTGTACTTTTGAGATATTAGCTCTCGTAGTAACTAAACTAGTTCTGTAACTCCAGGCTATAGCCCCGTAAGTGATGATTGGTCTCACTATTGCAGTATACATCCATCGAAGTATGTTTGGATTACATCCCCATCGTTTACCTGCAATATTTCTGCATACCATTAGGGCTTTTGTGGCCTTATTTACTACTTCCTTCTCATGTGTGCTCCAGAGAAGTTTGTTGTCCCGGGGGTTAGGCCTATATATTTGACTTCATTTTTCCATTATATATCTATCCCGTCTAATTTAACGGTTTTGAGATTAAGTTTTCTTTTCCTTGAAAAGGCTACTGGTGTTGTTTTTGTAGGGTTTATACTAAGTCCCACTTCACGGCACCATCTTTTGGTATGTTCTAGTCCTCGTTGGACTATATCACACAGGATATTACTAAACTTGCCACTAGCAAATATGATTATGTCATCGGCATAACCTTGACAGGGTATGCCGAGGTCAGTCAATCTGCATAGAAGTTCGTCTACGATTAGGCTCCACATTAGTGGGGATAGAACTCCTCCTTGTGGGCTTCCTCTGGTTGTGCAGATGGAGATGGTGTCCTGCCCTATCTGTGTCTCTGCAGTTCTCGTAGATAACAGCTGAGCCATCCATCTGGATGTGGTGTTATCTACTCCTCTGTATGCAAGTGCTCTTTTTACAGATTCGTGTGGCGTGTTATCAAAAGCTCCTTCTATGTCTAGGAAGGCACACACGACCGTTTCTTTGTTTGTCAGTGCATCCTGGATTACATCAGTCAACTCTACCAGGGCAGTTTCTGTAGATCTTCCTGCTCGGTACGCGTGTTGGCTGTGGTGAAATGGCACCCTCTCCAGGACTTCTGTTCTGATATAATTATCAACAGCCTTCTACATTGTTTTTAATACAAAGGATGTGAGGCTGATTGGACGGAAAGATTTAGGATGTGTGGTATCCTTTTTCCCTACTTTTGGAATAAAGGTGACTCTGGCCCTTCTCCATGCTTCTGGTATATATCCAAGCTCCAGACTGCTCCGGGATAGCCGGATTATGTGTGGTTGTAATTCCTCCTGTGCCTGCTGAAGCAGGGCAGGAAATATTCCATCCACACCTGGAGACTTAAACGGTTCAAAAGTATTTACGGCCCACCTTAACCGATTTCTGCTGCATATGTGCTTGGCCACTACAGCGGCTTTTCTTGGGGGTCTGCTTACCTTAGTTGTGTCCCTTATTAGAAAAGGTGTGCTTCCAGGAAAGTGAGTTTCGAGTAAGAGTTGAGCTCTTTCCTCCTCACTCTCCGTAAAGCTTCCATTTGGTTTCTTTAATGCCATAACTCTATCAACTCTCCCTTTTGTCAGGACCCTGTGCAGTCTCGCTGCTGCAGGTGTAGAGTTAATATTCTCGCAGAATTTTCTAAAGCTGTTACGTTTAGCTTTCCTGATTTCTTTGTTGTAGGTAGTAAGCGCCTCGGTGTAGCTCTGCCAATCTCCGGTGTGCTTGGCCCTATTATAGAGCTTCCGCACTTCGGATCGTAAGTTTGACAGATGACGGTTCCACCAAGGAGCATCCCTACTAGTTCTATTTCTTTGAATGGGGCAGCTTGATTCATATGCCTCAAGTATTGCCCCATTTAGTTCTTCGATATCGCTTTCCAGAGCAAGTGGGTGTCCCGGCCCCTTTTTTGTCTGGATACGTGCTAAATTTTGTTTTAGAATGGTTTTGTATTTGTCCCAGTCTGTTTTTCTAGGATTCCTCCTGAGGATCGTCTCAGGAATGTCGCTCTCTAACGTAAACACAATTGTGATCAGATAGAGATGGTTCACTCGATACCCTCCAGTTTTAAACTAGATCTTTAATGCTCGGTGTGCTTAATGTGATGTCTAATACCTCACTTCTTGCCCTAGTTACAAATGTTGGAGTATTCCAAATATTTTGCACAATAAGGTTCTTATTAAAAATATATTCTAAAAGTTGCTCACATCTTTGATTGATGTCATTGCTTCCCTTCTAATGTTATAAGAGTCAAGGTATGTCATAAAATTATTGAATGTCATGAAATATTGAGGAGTGGATGTGCATTTTCGGAGGGAGAAATTAAGGTCTCGGACGGCTTGGGTAAGGGCGGCTATATTAACCATGGAATTAAGTTCCTCAAATTCCATTTTTAAGGCAAAGAGATCGTCCATTCCTCCTTTTTATGACTGTTTCATTTGATTCTTCTTGTTAAATTTGAATTATGTACCGTGCAAGTTTATGTTCGACTAAAAGGTGTTTGTAAAACATCTTAAAGACATCTTTGAGCTCTCACATTAATATATAGATTTGTCCAGACGTCTTTAAGACATCTTGAGAACGTCGTTGAGCTTTCACATTAATACGTCTGAATTATGGCATTTACCAGACGTCTTATAAGATGTCTTAATAACGTCCTAGGACATTGAGACCAAACCAAGACATCTGTGATAATGCCCAATTTATGCTCGTATTTTCTCACAAATTATTATAAAAAAACTAATCTATAAATTACATCCAATATTTATGTCACAAAACAAATTCAACTTAATGTTCAAAAATCAACTTATAAAAAACGATATTTACTAAAAAGATTTATCCTACAGCTAATGATGAATGTCATAACTAATTAAACTAAATATCTAGAGAAAGCAATAATTTAAATGGTTTACGTCATATGCTTAAACCCAAAAAGAATAATAAATACATCAAAAGATGGCACGGTAAGTCATTTGCATTGGTACCAAGCGAAGGACAATATTAAGTAGAATATTACATAACCCGTAAAACAGTAATTTCTATCTTTATACATTCAAAGAAATCAAAAAAGTGAAATGTTGACCGTACCTTTGAGTCACCCTTAGAATATTTTGAATTCTATTTTTAACTTGTTTACGGCCGAAAAGCATAGCTTTGGATTGTGTAGCGTTAATTGTTAAAGTGAAATTTGTTAGATATCTACGAGATAGTTTCCAGATCTTAGTTGATTTTTGTAATAGCGTCATTTGATTCATATTCTTTAAAGTCAAGGTAGAGTTGAGTGTCATCAGCTTAGAAACGAGAATTCATGTGTTTCAGATATTTGAAAAATTGAGAGGTATAAACTGAAAATAAGAGAGGACCTAAAATAGATCCCTGCGGTACTCCACGTGTAATACGTATTAAATTGGGTGTTTTTTCTTTTATCTGAACCCTTTGATATCTTCCATTTAGGTAAGAGTTCAATAAATTTACTGAGGCTATGTTAAATCCCATAACACGACATAAAGCTAACAGTACAGAGTGATTTATTTTGTCAAAAGCTTTTGAGTAACCTAAGTATACATACTTTTTTAGCAACTATAAACGAATAATATCGTCTAATACTTTAAGTAACGCTGTAGTGCAACTGAATTTTGGACGGAAGCCCGATTGATGTTTATGTAGAAGTTCAAATTTTGAAATATGAAAGCGAATTTATTCATCTAAAATTTTCTCAAAAGCCTTTGACAAAGTACAAAGTATACTAATTGGCCTCAGATCAGAATATTCAGTTGGGTTCTGTTTTTTGGGAAGCGACAATACTTTTGATTGTTTCCATAAGAATGGCAACGTGGAATTATTGATACAATGATTGACTATATGTGTCACGAAGGGTAGAATTATAGGGCAAGTATGTTATAGCATTAGAATATTTATTTCATCAGGACCAGTAGCAAGGAATTTAATGGAGACTAATTTTTTGTATACTTTTAATTCATTAACTTCTGTAAATTTAAAATCTTGCAGATTCTCTTGGACATGAGACTTCTAATGATTTAAAATGTGTATGTCTGGGTTGTCTAGGCCACCAATACCGTGAATAAAATAACTATTTATTATTTCAGGATTTTTTAGTTCATTGAGAATAGCAGATTTTTTATTTTTTGTTATGTTCAGATTATTTAATTCCTTCCATATGTTACTTTTTGCCTTAACTTTAATTTTAGGAATGCTTTTCTCTCTCTCTCTTAATTGCGTATTTAACTTGATTTTTTAGAGTTTTGTTATACTCCCAATGATTAGGAACTTTTGTTTTATTGAATCTCTCTAATGCCCTGTTTTTATATTTAATCATTATTTTTATTGTCTCTGTAAGCCAAGGTGCCTTATTTTTTATTTTTATTTGCCGTATAGGGACATGCTTTTAAAATAAATACAATATATTGTTATTTAGAATCATAATTTTTTGTCAATGTCGCTTGTTGTGTAAATTTCTGAAAAATCACGTATATTCATATCATGATTGAATTCTTTTACGTTTAATCTTTTAAAATCGCGGTACTTGTATGAAAAAGGTTTTAATTTATTTTTAACGTATCCAACGTTACATGAGGGTATTGAATGGTCTGAAACTGTAGAACTTGACACTTTTATGTCATTAGGAGAAAATATTTCTGAACAAATAATAACATCTAGTAAATTAGGACCTCTAGCTGGGCGGTTTACAACTAAAAACATAGTGCACCATTTATGATTAAGGTCTAGAAAATTTATATTTAAATCCCCAGCAATTATAATATAAGTATGTCTTGTTCCCATCCAGTTAAGACATTCATCAAGTTTGTTTGTGAACTGTGCAAAAGAGAAGTCGCTAGGTCTGTGAGTTGAGCAAATGGAATACTTATTATTATTATGGACAACTGAAATCCATAATTGTTCAGACTCAGTTCGGTTTAAACTTGATAATACAGAGCCAACAAAACAATTTCTAATATAAATGGCTACACCGCCTCCCCTTCTTGTCAACCGATCGCGTCGGAATAATTTATACCCAGGTAGAAGCACAAAATCATCATCAATTTGGGGTGAAAGACATGTTTCAGAGACAGTAATTATATCATAGATATCACAAACAATATATTTAAACTCAAAAAAATTAGCCAACACAGATCTTGAATTGATATGACAAATATTTTTAAATAAAGACATAAAAAGAATACTTTTGTTTATTTTAAAACAACAATTATGAAATACTCAAAGTACAAAATATTTTAATCGGTAAATCACAATAAAATACTGGGCATATTAATTATTAATTAATTTGATTTTATCTCTTATGAGGTACGCAACTTTCAAACTTCGAAAAAGTCAGAACACTGTAATTATTTACCAAATATTTTATCTTAATTGTGTTGCCTATATATAAGTTTAGTTTAAAACTTATTAGATGCTTGGTTACCAAAGATTGTGTAAATATAACCTATTTTAATTGTGACATATTTGCCGGGTAAACGCCCTTGAAGAAATCGTTGATAAGTAGTATGGAATATTGTGGTCAATTGTTGATTTTTTTGTTATAATTGTAGTGAAAGTGTTAAGTAAAGAGCTATTAACACATTAGATTTCGAGATAGTCAAAAACTTAACTATAACACACCTATTCTATAAATACAGAGTGGCCCAAAAGTCTGGAAACGGCCAATTATCTCGTAAATTGCTAATCCTAATTGTACAAAATTTGGAGTACACCTATTTTGGGATACGGAGATTTCAGATTTGATATTTGCAATGTTGCCAGATTTGCCGTTTCTCTTATATTATAAGTCACTTTGGTTTTTCAAATTAGTCACTTATGCTTTTATGTAGTCTGGAAGGTCTTAAATAAATAAAACAATCATGGAGAAATGTGGTAGACGCATTCTACCATCGATTAAGGTACTGTCAACTCACAAATGGAGCACATTTTGAACACTAAACTAACCATTATGTTAAAAATGTTATTTTCTTTCAATTATTACGTTTTAATGTAGTTGAAAATAGTTTGTATTAAAAAAATTATTGAGACAATTAAGCGTTGCCAGACTTATTTTATTTATTTAAGACCTTCCAGACTACATAAAATCATAAGTGTTACATATGGTTGAACTCGTATTGAATGGGAGATTCCAATAATTACTGAATATACATGGGAATGAATTTGAAAAACCAAAGTAACCAATAATTTTCGAGAAACGGCAAATCTGGCAACATTGCAAATATCAAATCTGAAATCACCGTATCCCAAAATAGGTGTATCCCAAATTTTGTACAATTAGCATTAGCAATTTACGAGGCCGTTTCCAGACTTTTGGGCCACTCTGTATAATATATATGTTACGGTTAAAGTGTTTACTTGGCTAGTTTATAGACTAGCTGGATAGTATACAAACTATCCAAATGTCCTGCTATTTTGATGGAAAATCATATTTCTATTAAAATAGCTATGAATATTGGTTGATTTGTATACTAACCAGCTAGTTTACAAACTATACAATATTTCTCGCCAAAGTACAAACCACAAGAAAAGTACACAAATTAACCGACATTTTGGGCTAGTTTACAAACTATCCACAGTATTTGGATAAAGTGTGAACTAAATATTCGTAGTAATACATAATAACCAGCTCGTCGGTTAGTATGTAAACTAACCAATTCTCTTCGGTTAATTTATTAGAAAAGTGAGGTTATAGTTATAGTTATTGTTTACTACTGTGGTGCCTTGTGAAATTTGTTTAAAAAGAGGTTATTAAAAATTAATCAACAGCAACAATTTGAAAACCTACTTTTGGAAGTTTACGAACAAAAGTCGCAAAATTCAAAAAAATTAATGAATGACAGTGATTAAAGTGAACTTTTGCAATGTATAAAAAGAATACGCGAAACTGGACCTAACACGAGTAACAAAAATTATTATTACGTGGTAAATACTTATGATTTATAGAGAATCGTTTCATCTTATGTAATTTTACATAAAAAATCTGAAAAGATTATTTTACGTTCGAGTGAATATTATGATGCCATTAAAGCTACCCATCAGGGAACTGGGCATAGAGGTCGTCAGGCAATAACATAATTATTAAATAAAAAGTATTATAACAACACAGGAAACGTTTAAATTATTTATTGAAACTTGCGAAACATGTCAGCTCAAACAGAACAAAACTAAGAAAGGTATTGTTGTGAAACCAATTGTTTCAAATCATTTAAAGGCTTGGCGCCAAATATGTCTCATTGACTTACAAACTAGACCGGATGGTGACTTCAAGTTTATTTTTGTCTATCAAGACCACCTAACTAAATAAGTCAGGTTGAGAGAACAAAGAAGGCTAGAGAAGTAGCTGAACACCTATTAGAAGTATTTGCAGACCTAGGGAGCCCTTACGTGCTTCAGAGTGACAACGGCCAAAAATTTGCAAATGAGGTTGGTGTTTTTCCAATATGTAGGTATAGAGTGGCCAAAAAACAAATAAAATTTAATCTAAATTCCTAGAATGAAATTATTTAAACAATCAATAATCTTTATTTAAATATATGAATGAAGTACCCAAGGCAAAATCGAATAGGTGGTTCATTGGATAAATGTTCACTTGCCATGCGGTCAGTCCAAGTATTTTTTAAGTTAAATTAGGTGCCAATATATTTATTTTTTCCAATAAAAATAATAATAATAATAATTTTTGTTACTCGTGTTAGGTCCAGTTTCGCGTATTCTTTTTATACATTGCAAAAGTTCACTTTAATCACTGTCATTCATTAATTTTTTTGAATTTTGCGACTTTTGTTCGTAAACTTCCAAAAGTAGGTTTTCAAATTGTTGCTGTAGATTAATTTTTAATAACCTCTTTTTAAACAAATTTCACAAGGTACCACAGTAGTAAACAATAATAACACACACTTGCCATAACTATAACCTCATTTTTCTAATAAATTAACCGAAGAGAATTGGTTAGTTTACATACTAACCGACGAGCTGGTTATTATGTATTACTACGAATATTTAGTTCACACTTTATCCAAATACTGTGGATAGTTTGTAAACTAGCTAAAAATGTCGGTTAATTTGTGTACTTTTCTTGTGGTTTGTACTTTGGCGAGAAATATTGTATAGTTTGTAAACTAGCTGGTTAGTATACAAATCAACCAATATTCATAGCTATTTTAGTAGAAATATGATTTTCCATCAAAATAGCAGGACATTTGGATAGTTTGTATACTATCCAGCTAGTCTATAAACTAGCGAAGTAAACACTTTAACCGTAAGATATATATTAAATGGTAACAATGATACTTGTGTTATCAGGATTTTATAAATTGTGATTTATAAGAAAAAATATTTTTCATTTCATTTATTTAAAATATATACAATCATTTCTTTTACAGGGTGTCTGTAAAAGGTCTTTACAAAAACATACCAAATATTCCTTAGACCAAAATAAGTCGATTTAAGTAAAATTACCTTAGTACAAAGTTGCTTCGTTTGGGTTCCAGAGGGCCTTGAAGTTACAATTTTTAAATCGTTTTTCCCATATAAATTTAAAACGGCATATGCGATTTTGCTGAAATTTGGTATATTGGTAGAGTTTTATGTGGCAAAAAAATGGTATTAAAATTTTGTCCGATATTAATACATAGGCGTAGAACTTGATTTTTTAAATAAATGCACCTTTAAAAATTCTACGCCAATGGAAGAAAAGGAGTTTGAGTATGAAATTTAGATTGCGCAACTCATTTAATTTAAAAAAGGTACTCTTGATAAGACTCGATTACTCTCATGGTTTTCGCTAAATTTCTGTTTTAATAATTTCGAGTGTATAGGTTTCACAAAAATATTTATTTACAACATATTCAAAATAGAGATTTCACAAAAATTGTTCAAAATGTTTACCATTTTCATGCATACAAAGATTTATACGTCGAAGAAAATTAAAATGTATCCTTTCCATAACTTCTTCATCACCTCTAAGATTGTTTATTGCATCTTGAATACGTTGCCAGAGTTGTTCCTCTGCCTATCCATTTGTGTGGATATTGTTCATTCAAGTGGTTTCTAACGTTTAAAGAAAAATGTGGTGGAGCTCCATCTTGCATAAGCCACATATCTCTCCGAAGTTGGAGAGGTAAATCTTCTAACAATTCTGGCAACGTATTTTGTAGAAAATCCAAATATTTTTTTCCAGTTAATCTTCGTGGAAGTATGACAGTACCAACAATTAAATTACCAATTATTCCAGCCCACACATTAATTTTGAATTCGTGCTGAAAATGGTTTACCTTTATTGCATGCGGATTTTCAACGGCATAAACATGTCCATTAGGGGTATTAGTTATACCTCTTCTTGTAAAACCCGCTTCATCGGTGAAGAGAACCTTTTTGACAAAGTTTGGGTCTCTTTCTCTTTGCATATGAACAAATCGACAAAAACCCAAACAAATTTGAGGATCATGGACTAATAATTCTTGTACTAGCTTCTTATGGTATGGATATAGCAATTGTTCTCTAAGCACTTTATGAACGACATCTTTACTTAGTCCTAGTTCCCTTCCAATTCGTCTGGTGCTTAATTCTGGATCTTCTTCAGCACGTTCTAAAATGTCTTCTTTAACTTCAGGAATCCTTACAAAACGTTCTCTTTCATTATCAACAGTGTTGGGAGCAAAGGAACCGGTCTCCCGAAGACGTCTCTCAACAGCAGCAAAAGTTGGGTGGCTAGGTACACGACGATTTGGAAACCTTTCAGAGTACACCCTGACACTCCATTTCCTTCACAAAATCCTAATGTCAGTAACATATCGGTATATTCTGCATTGGTATATTGTACAGCCATATTAACCACGCTTTTGTTTTTTTAATTATTGAGTTAGATAGAACACTTTCAATCGTTAACAAGAGATTAGGTGTTAAAACTTGACAATATTTTTATTTAGATGAAACTATGGAAACCAACAATAAATGTTTTTGTATACGTATTGCAGGCAAATAATTAATATTCCTCAAAAAATCGTACATGGCAAGAATCGAGTATTTTTGTTAAAAGTCTCGATTAGAGGTGTTGAAGAAGATATGAAAAAAGTACATTTTTATGTTTTTCATCGTATAAAATTAGGTCCGATAATAATACATAGGCGTAGAACTTGATTTTTTAAATAATTGCACCTTTAAAAATTCTACGCCAATGGCAGAAAAGGGGTTTGAGTATGAAATTTGGATTGGGTACTCATTTACTACAAAAAGTACCCTTAATAACACTCGATTTACTTTCATGGTTTTGACAAAGTTTGTATTTTAATAAATATTGTTTATGTTCTAAAATTACTAAAATGCAAATTTCGTCAAAACCATGAGAGTAATCGAGTCTTATCAAGAGTACCTTTTTTTGAAGTAAATGAGTTGCGCAATCTAAATTTCATTCTCAAACTCCTTTTCTTCCATAGGCGTAGAATTTTTAAAGGTGCAATTATTTAAAAAATCAAGTTCTACGCCTATGTATTATTATCGGATAAAATTTTAATACCATGTTTTTGCCACATAAAACTCTACCAATATACCAAATTTCAGCAAAATCGCATGTGCCGTTTTAAATTTATATGGGAAAAACCATTTAAAAATTGTAACTTCAAGGCCCTTTGGAGCCCAAACGAAGCAACTTTGTACTAAGGTAATTTTACTTAAATCGACTTGTTTTGGTCTAAGAAATATGTGGTATGTTTTTGAAAAGACCTTTTACCCTGTATTTAATCCATTCTACTTTTCTGAGGTTACTTTTGAAGATGAGTTGAAAATTTTTAATCGTTTTTTCGAAAAACTGTCAAAGAAACGGTAATACAAACAAATGTATTATATTCCAAAAATTATACCCTCCTCTATTTTAACTTCTAAATGAAAAAAGATAATTACAAAACAAAAACGAAGTAAAACTCAAGAGCTATTATATTTTTGTTATAACGAGATGCACTTTACTTGAGACACGTAAGATAGAGGGAGATACTAGCTTTACATTTTCTAATGCTACCTCAAAGGATCATTACCGGAGGTATAATACCTTATAAATGCTGTTTTTTTTACAATAGTTTACAATGGATAAATAACATTTTGGCTAGTACAGAGTAAATGTCAGTATATTTTATAAATTTAAGTATTTTTTACTGTTAGAGGGATTTAACACTGCACAAATCGCAATTTGTTGTAGCTGGTACTTTGTTCTTATACAGACATGTTCTGGGCCTTTACTTATAAGTTACATTCTTGATAACTCTCGTATTAACAATTATTGTTTATTACTAAAGAAACGCTTTTTATATTTACTAAAATAAATAAATTAAGAATATTAAAGGTGATTTAAAAACCACTTGACGTATTAAATTTTTCATAACTTCTTGGCAAAAAAAGCTTATTAAAAAATTATCTTCTACACGAAAAAAAAATTGTAGAACAAATTTCTACAAATGTAGATTTTTTCTCTACAATAAATAGTACAAATAGGGACAGGGACAATTTGTAGTAAAAATTTCCAAATATTTGTAGAGAATGTATTGTAGAGTTATTATCTACAATATTTAGTAAAAATATCCAAATGCATCAAAAGAATTGTTCTACAAATTGTTATAATTTTTGTTATTTATTTTATGAATTTATAATAAAAATGTATTGCGTTTTATGAAAATAAATACGAAAATTTTACACAATAAATAGTAAAAATTCATACAAATTGTAGTAATTTTTAATAAAACTTGTAGTAGTATTCCATAATTATTATAATTATAACCTAAAAAAATGTTCCTTAATAAAATATTCAATTTATTGTTTTAATATAAAAGATACAAAGTCTTAATTACATAATGTAATAAATAACAGTAATAATAGCACCCTCAGTCTCAGTTGGCTTTTCTGCACCTGAAAAATATGAAATAAAAATTAATAACAATTGAACTGTTCATACCCTTAAAACGGGGATATTTATCACCTTTACAATGATTTGGATATTAAATGAATAAGTCAGATAACTATCAAAAATGAGAAAGTAGGTATGTCACAATTAAACAAAAAAACCTCATTGAATTTGGCACAACATTCGATCGTTAGGCACAACTATTTTTTTTTTAAATAATTTACTAAGGTTATTTAAATTAGTTATCTAAAGGTGAATTATTCAGAAACAATAATAAATGTACTTACCACCAATAGAATTTATTATTAAAATTTTCTCAAACGCATCGGTGCTTATAATATAATAATGTGTTATAGGTACTCGTATATGTCCATGCTTTGTTATGTGAACATGGCGAACGGCTACTGCTGTCTGGCCATTTATGATCGACGTCAGAAAACGTTGGCCAATAGCAGAATTCTGTTTTGTTCACATGACTTAGAATTTCTACAATATTATAGAATATTTTTGAACAAAATTGAATATTTTTCATTAGAAGGGATGTAAATTATTACTATTTTTTGTAGAGAAAATTACTATTTTTTGTAGAGATAATTATTAATATTTGTACAAATTTTTTCAGAAGTTAGTAGTAGTAATTACGATAATTGTAATAAATTTCTACTTCTACAAACAATAGTAAAATATACTAAACATTGTGGAATTCTTTCCTATTGTTGTAGCATTTTATTCGACAATTCAATTGCTACAATAATGAATAGTTTTTACCTATAAATTGTAGTAAAATTTTCTACAAATTGTTGAGTATTTTTCTACAAGTCTACTACTACAACATTGTAGTAAAATTTTCTAGTCACATTTTTTTCCGTGTAACATTATCTAACATTTCTAGAAGTATTGCGGCACACGAGGATTATCAAGAATGTAATTTTTGTAAAAACAAAAAAAAAATAAAACTGTGTGCTTGGACGTAAATATAATCAAATGAGGTACTATATGACTTTACTTTGCATTAGAAACTTTAAAGATAGTAACACCCTCTATTTTGAAAGTGCATCTCATTATAACAAAAATATCATAATGTTTCTCTAATTTCAGATCGTTTTTGTTTTATGTCTCTATCTTTTTGCATTTTGAAAACATACTACAAAATGCTTTCATTTGACATCTCAAATTGCATTAGAAAAATTCTAACTTCCAATTTAACCTCTTCCTCCCCTCCCCAACTGACTTACAAGACAAAGTATTTTCGTTTTTAGTTAACGCCATAAGTGTTTCTTATTGCCAAATTTGGGTACTAAAATGCGCAAATTACTTGAAAAATTCTTTGTTTTTGTCCTACAAATTTTACCGTTTTTTCATGTTTCGTCTTATTTAAATTTGATATTGTTTTATCACGAGAGAAACGAGACGAGACGAGACAAGACAAGAGAAAGGCTCTCTCGAGCAAGAGAAGCGCCTTCTCGTCGAGACGAGAGAACAGTTTTCTCTCGTCCTACGAGACGAGACGAGACGAGAGAGGCCACTCTCTCATCTCGTCTTGTTTCGCGGTAACACTAATGTTAATTATTTTGTTTTAAAGTATTAAAGACATAATGAAGTCGTCCAGATCCAGAAAACACTAATAAGTGATAACACTAATAAGATATTTACTATTAAATGGTTTACAACAAAGCAGTTATATTGCAAGTATGTATGTCTCTTCTACACCTGTTGAAACCATCAAACGGTATGGCATAAAACAAAAAGGAAGAATTGATATACTATGTCCAAATATTGTAAAACACTACAACTCTCACATGGGTGGAGTTGATCTAATGGACATGTTAATTAGCCTATACAGAATTCCTCTAAAAACACGCCGCTGGTACCTTTCAATATTTGGGCAAATGATAGACATTTGCATAATTAATGCTTGGTTAATGTATCGTAGAGATAAAAAAAGCCTTAAGGATAACTCAAAAGAACACAGTCTAAAATGGTTCAGAAATTGTATAGCAGAGGGCTTACACACAAAGGACAGAATAAATAATAAGAGGTCATTTTCTGAAGAGGACAGAGGGGTTAAAAAAATAAAAACTGCTATTATTCCAAGGCCAGCCAATGATACTCGCTATGATAAAGTGGATCATTTTCCAATTTATGAAACAAAGGGCAGATGCCGGCATTGACAATCTGGGAAGACACACTGGTCTCGTTCAAAATGTTCAGTAAGGTTATGTTTAGTTAAAGAGAGAAAATGATTCTATAATTTCCATATTGAACATTAGACAGTATTGTTTTTTTATTGTTAACATATTTTTGAGAATATTTTTTTTATTTTCACGTAATTATATTTTTTTTATTAAATAATTGTTTTTGTTTTACTTTTAGTCGCAATTCTGGTCTTAACTATGTACCCTACAGGACAAAAAATAAAATAATCCATTATATCTAGACATTCAGTATTGTGCCTTATAGGGTACATGTCATATTTGACAGATTAGTAAAATAATAATCGAAAAAATGGCAAAAATGCTTTCTTAGACACTCAATGCACCAGCAAAGGTCATATTTTACACAAAAAAAAACTTATTAATCTAAGCTTGTCAAATTAAGGGTTAAAATAAATTTATGGTACGCCTCTAATGCAAACACCTCGCTAATATTTTTCGACAAAATAATGCCTATGCTATAACGAGAGTTACTTTTCTCTAGTTTATTTATTCATCTGGTGTTAAAGGTGGTCCTTTTTTGTATTGAATTACAGTATATTTTCAAGATTTTTGTATATTTCATTATATAATTTTATAAATAAGCTATTAAAATTTTTGACTAATATGAAAAAAATACCTCTGTATATATTAGAGAATTATTGTACGCATGTAAGTAATATAAACATTAAATATCACCCAGTAAACAAAAGTTATACATTATCAAATCTATAACAATATTTATCCTATGGTTACTGAATCACCCTATATAAACCTTAATGAATACCATCCATATTCTCCTAATCAGTTCGAATATTACCTAGTAAATAAAAGCGTCAAAATTAAAAAAGATTAATATCTTTCAATCAACCTCATGTTGTTTGGTACGCGGAACTCCTGTATACTTTCTGAGTTTAAATGAAGACGATACATTAGTCTTCATTTACATCGTCTTCGTAGTAGACAAGCACTAAAGCAATTAACCCTTAGTCGAATTAAACCAGGTGGGTACAGTGAGTTCTAATAGTTCGTCTGTGGATATCAAGAATCACATTTAGAACGATATCTTCCACGTTAAAAATCGGTGATAGAATAGCGCAATAGTATAAAAAATACTGTTCGTACGTACGACATTCGATATGTGATATAAATTCTGACATTTTCCATTGTACATAGTTTTCATACCTCCAAAATATTTTACAGGGTTATGGGGTTATTTCATTATACAAATATTACTGTGTAAAGCGAGTGTTCTAATTATCCAGGAGGTTCCAATCCGAACTAGTCCTACTAGTGCTTATGAGTTTCGTCGATTAGCAACCCACAAAATACCTTTTTTAGAAATAACCATATCTTAACTAGAGCTATAGGCAGTCCTCTTAAGTATACTGGTAGATCGCATTCATCGATATCTACAGTTCACAAGTATTAGAAATTAAAAATTTAAAAAAACCGACTTCAAAAACGTGCAGATGCCATTACCACATTTTAACCAAATTTATATGGTACCACCCTTACTAACAAAAAAGAATCATATAAATCGGACAAGGTGGTAAAGCATTCTAAACATACATAAAAAATGAAGAGTTTGAGGATTTTCTTATGTACCCATTTATTAGATTTTGACCAAATTTATATGGGACCACCTCTGAAGTACCACCTTTCTAACAAAAAAAGAATCATTGAAATTGGACGCCGTGTTAAAGAATTATCGCTGAAAATACATTAAAAAATATTGCGACGAATTGAGAACCTCCGCCTTTTTTGAAGTCGGTCAAAAATCAATGACATATTCTTTTGGACAGACTTTACGATTATCATTTTAAACAACACATTACAAAAGATTTTAGACCAGAGATTCCCAGAGTGGTCGGTACCGACCCCTTGGAGTCGACATGAGAGAAAACTGATTTTCGGGGTCGATGTGGTCTAAAAATCGACCCCTATTAATTAACACAAGTTCTTATTTAAAACTTTCAAGATACTGTTACGTATACCAACTTGTTATAAGAATGACATTTCTGCAGTTTACGAAAAAGTAACAGAGTAAGTACCAAAAAAGTTTAAATTTTTTGAATTAACTTTAGAAAAGTTGTTAAATAAAATAAAATGTTCTATACTACAATGACTATATCAGTTTATTAATGAGTACGTTCGTGAGTATACCTAAAAAACATCCAGTGTCTATGTGTGATGTGATAAAAATAAGCCCGCGTGCAAATTTAACAGTTTTATTATTGTTTTTTTAAGTAGGTTCTTAAAAATTGTTTTTTTTTTTTTAATTTGCAGGTTTACTGCAAATTTTATGACGGCAGACAGGAAAAAAAAATGCAGACAATACAGTTTGGACTTCTTGAAGTTTGGATTTATTCCATCTCTATCAAATCAACACTTGCCGATGAGTCTCATTTGTGAAAAAATATTCAGAAACCATGCTACGAAGCCTTAAAAAATAAAGAACCACTTATTAAGAGTACATGCTGACAAAAAAAGTAAGCCCTTGTCATTCTTTCAAGCACTAGAGAAAAGGCCATCCACAAAATCTATATTTGCGTCATCATCTATGCAAGACGTTGATGGTTTATGAGCATCTTATAATATATATTTAATAATAGCGAAGTGTTGGGAAACCCCACACAATTGGAGGGCATCTTGTTTTACCAGCTACTATGGAGATTCTCAAAAATGTATGAGAATTACTTTGAGTAATAACACCGTTTAGAGACCACAAATGGTTAGTGGGTGGATACATAACATGCTATCAAAGCGAGCAGTAAACAAGTGTAGAAGATGTGAATATAAGAGGCTTGGTTGCGAAGGGATGTCCACAGGGAGGGGTGCTATCACCTCTACCGTAAAATATGGTCCTCGACACCCTCATCAGCCGCCTCAATAATGACAGTCACTACACAATAGCATATGCAGATGACTCTGCGAAAGAATACAAGTAGAATGCTAGGGAACTCTTAAGTTATTTCGACAACACTGCAGCAAACAAATACTTGACTATGACTAGACAGAATCTGCGCCTAGTCACAGGCATTCTGACTGGTCATTGCCAAGTACGAAAGTATCTCCATATCATGTGGCTGTCAGAATCCGCACTCTGCAGAGGATGCGAACAAGAAGAAAAGACCATCGAGCATATCTTTTACGATTGCTCGACGCTCTCATTCATTAGAAGATTTGTGTTCGTCGAGTATCGGCTAACACCGGCTGTTATAAGAGAAGCATCTCTTGGTGACTTTGTCAACTACGTTAAATCTGTAGGCTGGCTCACGAGCTAGGAGGTGTCTATCATCTCAGGAGAATGCACAATGGGCCTAATGAGGCCTAAGTGCTGTGGGGGTAACCCACTCTACACACGTTACAGATACAGATATCGTTCAGAGACGAATAGTCGAGATGGGTCGAGACGTGAAAAACATTTTATGCAATTTCTTACAGAGCAACAGATTTTCTCTCCAGTTGGACGAGACTACATTACTCAGCAGTGAAGCTCTGTTATTAGAATATGTTCGATATACAGTATGTCTCAGATTCGCTTCTCTATACAGGAATCTCGGCTCTTAGAGAAAACTTAGTGCATTTAATAACCGGCTTCAGATTTACAATCAGTCAGTTGGTTATGGAAATATCGGAAAAAATACGAATATGGCGGATTTCGTTTTTCGCCTGTAATCCGAAACGAATAATTTAACAGCTGTCAAAATGTGACATTATATAGACACTTTTTTAAGACAAATAAGGTAGCGTGTATGACATGTCCAAATAGTCTTTTGTTATCCCGCAACCCGCCTCAACTTTTATTTTTCTTATGGACGCCATGTTGGGTTTTTCGATTTTTGGGAAGATCGAAAAATTTCCAGTCTTGTGATGTCTCACAAGTGCCTAAAATATTTAAGTATCATCGAAATATCACACTTCGTAAAATTAGGTCTTTTTCTAAGGAGGTCATGATTTATTTGTCAGAAAATAAAATGACGTCTATTTCCATCGAAACATTTTTAAAAATTAATGACTGTTTTTCGTATAACCCTAGCAAATGTATTTCCGTTAATGTTTCTAAATGTGTTCAAAACTCTTTGACTTAAGATTTATATGGTCGCGGGAGGATCAAACTCATAGACTTCGTTCTTTGCGTGACCCCAGAGGTAGAAATCTAAAGGCGAAAGGTCAGGGAATCTAAAAGGCCAATATATTGGACCATTTAATGAAATAACCCTTTCGTCAAAGTGTTCTCTTAAGAAGTTCCTGATTTGAATGGTGTTTTGAGCCGGGCCATCATCCTATTGAGACCAGGTTCTTGTTAACTCAAAATTCTTTCCGAGCTAGTGAGAAAAATGCATAAAATGCACCTCTTATGCAAATAAAACGTTTAATATAATTTGTTTTGTATGAGAAATTCGACACAAGACGAGAGGGGATTTTTTTTTTTTAGAAAAAGCAATTGAAGCAGAGGAAGAATTAAGAATATTTTTTTTTAGAAACTCAATTCACTAGAAGAGGAGTTTTTGTTTGAAGAGCTGTTTTTTGTCACGGGACCCGATCTAGAGAATTGTCCTGGCTCTCGGCGGCCCTGTAAATAATATTAAATATCAAAATGATATTATATATTTTTTAATTGATTGGAATATAAAATTGGGGCATTTATTATCGGTATTTTACTTTTATATTTGTCACATTAATATAATTTATCATTATATTTCATTTTGTAAATATTTTCTGTTAAATTTCATAACTTTCACGTATAACGTCTTATTACATATATCCGAAATAAATTAGTATAACTTGTCCATTTTTTTGTTGTATGCCATGCCCTTCCTGCGGTTATGTTGAATCTGCAATTTGTGGTTTTCCTAACTACCGCTTGAAATTCAAGGTCACAAAATGGATCGTATCAAGTTCAGGCCGGAAAGAGCCCATTCATCCAATATTGGGCTTTTTGTGAATTAATACATTTTTAAATCGATCATTATTATATTTCAATAAATGTAATAGTTATTTTTATATATATAATTGTCACTTGTCATAACATAAAATAGAAAAAGTACTTTTTAAAAATGTCCCTATTTTAGACTTAACTTGATAGTGGGAAAATGTATATATGTTATAATTTAACAAAAAAGATGCAAAGGTTTTTCATATTTTGAATCAGATATTTTTCTAAATAAATTTTTGAAATAATGCTTTTCAAAATAACACATAAAATAAATGTAAGAAGAGTATATTGTGTCAATCAAATAATTATTGCTTAACACTATAATACTTAAGATCTTTTATCTCACTGTTAAATCAGAATTCTCAAAATATGAGTTACTGTATTTGAAGTTTTTTTTTTATAAATATTTCAAATTCAAAGAGGTAATTACATAAATTATTTTACATCTGGCATCGTAGCTAAGTCGTCTGTTAAATTTATACGGCGTTGTCATATGTCTGAGATTGTATTCGTTCTTCCATTTTTTGCCATAGACATCAAAGCTCTTACCTGCCAAATTTATCGGTGAAGTTTGTATTGCGTTTCGAGCCAAAGCCCTCTGTCTAACCAACTATAAAGTATGCAAGTAGTCTGGATTAACTAAATCATGAATCAATCTTTCATCACATTTTACTACAAAAATTTAAGTTCTCTTCTTAAAAATATCATCATTAAATATTTACAAGTTCGAAAATTGAAATGAAGAAAATTGTCTAGCTAATTTTGATGATTTTTAAAGCACTTATTTGGTTTTTTGCTAGTGTAATAGTTATGGTAAATACAATATCTTAATTCAAGGCCAACGTCACTGGCCTATTTGATGTTAGCTAAAGAGAGCCAAGCAATGATTCAGAACAACCACTTGGAACCCATGGAAATACTGGAACAAAATCAGGCTTTATTCAACGAGAATAAAGCCAAAATCCAAAATGAACAGGTATTGTTTATTGAATGAAGCTGTGAAAAACAATATAGAGAAAAATCAGAAATTATAGTTGCAAATTCAAATCGAAGCGATCCATCAAATAATTTAAACCTTAGAAGGTAACTCAAAGAAGGACAAAGAAAAAATTATCTACAGAATAACACACAGATGAAGAAGAACGGAGCGTGAAAAAAAGTGGATCAGAGTTGAAACACCAAGAAAAGAAAAGTCAGCAATTCGCCAGAGGTGCTAACAGGTAAATAGCAAACCACAAATTAAAAACATTAAACCCCCTGCAGTTTTAATTAACAAACCAGAAAAATATGAAGTGGGTCAGATTACTAAATACAAAACAAAATACAGTATCAAGCCACCACGGTATCTGAAGGTAATTTGAAAATCAATGTACATGATGAGACTAGATAAATATCTGTTACACAAGCGCTGAATTATACTAAAATGGAATAATTTTCATTTAAAAACAGTCACGAACAATAAAAGTACTTGTGAGAAAATTGTCAATCAGAGCAAATCAAAGAAAACCTAAAAAATAAAGGGTGTGAAATACTTGAAGTAAGTCAGCTACTGGATATAGATTCCAAATCAGTGCGAAATGCAAAATCAAATCGCTTTCGATACTCGCAACCAAATACGATATCGAGAAATTTACTATTCCTATTCGCTATCGAGTTGCTCTGCCTTTTTGGTCGATTCCGAAACCCATAGTATTCGTAGCAAGCATGCGCAGTACGTGTTTTAATTCACAGTTGACATATGTAAACAAATCGACGGTATTTAGTATTTATTTTTGTTGGTTTTTCTGTTAGAAAGTGAATTATAATAAATGCCCACTCAAGTATGCTACCAATTTTTAATAACCGAATACAACGAATAAGACACAGGGAGCAAAACAGAGCCTTCGTTTCACAAAGACGTCGACTTGGGGACCACAGATTTTCATTTAAACTTCCGGAGGAGAACAGTTTATTGAATTGTACAGATTGAACAAAGAAGTCGCCAGGTATCTAGTTGATATTGTTACGCTGGTTTTTGGTATCACAATTTATTTGAACTCAACTTTTACAATAACTCAATTCAACTGACACAATAACTGTAGCTGATAACATTAACGTTTAACGTCTATCATAAAACTAAACTCTGACGTCAGGTCGTCGCCCTATATAGCTTGCCTTCCCTTCTGGAACCTTCTCGAACAATCTGGACTTTTCTTTGACAAGGAATGACATTTCGAGACTTTTCGGGAATACATATTCTATCTTCTTCATTTACTCGTACCTTTACTTATGATGACCGCAGCACGCTACAAGGTGCTGCGTAACAATACTATACAGAAGGAGTCTACAAAAATTATCTGCCAAATTTTATAAAGATTTTTGCTGCATTATCTTTTCATGCAACTGTGTCATACCAACGAGATATTGGATTTTCGTACAACATAAGTTTAAGCCAAACTTCTATCCACCTGTTCCACTCTCTACAACCGTTACAAGGCTACAAACACATGCTATAACCTCAATAATCTACTGAAATCGAGCAATTCGGCATCATAGAGCTGGCGAGTAACTCGCAATCGTTTTAGTCGATGCGAATATGATTTCTCGCAAATCGGAATTCACCAAACTGACGAAATCGAGTATTTTAATATCGAATTTTCAATAGAAATCTGCCTCTGAGCAGAAAAGATAAAAAACCGCTCCCACTAGCCAGCCTTTAACGAAGATGAAGATTTTAAAAATAATTATGGGACTAAAGAAATACTCTATTCGAGAGTGCAAATAAAAGCCTACTAAAAACCTCTTTTACCTCAATGTAAACGATGCGAAGAATATAGGCATACTTAAAACTACTGCAGAAGAGAATCCAGATTTGTCAAATGTCCTGGAAAACACTCTACCCAAGATTGCAAAAAACCAATAAGTAAAGTAAACTGTACAAGAGAGCCCCCAGCTAATTATAGAGGTTGTAAAAGCTATGCAAAACATAATAAACAAAACTACAAATTAGAACACAGTCAACTTAGTAAAATGAGAAAATCTAGAGAAAAATGTAAAAAGGCAACACACATTATGAGAGGGTGGTATACCTTATGCCCAAGTAGCAAATAATGAAATACAACCGACAGTAGAGAGCAGTACTGATCCTATAACTTCAGTGCTGCAAAAAATAACGAGACAAATGGATAAACAGGAAGAATTTATCAAAAAAGTTCTGGAAAGGCTGGACAGACTAAAAAATAATAATAAAAGACGATAATAAAAGAAACTTTTGACCTGAGGATTATCGAATGGAACATAGATGGACTCTTACAACACCAACAAAAGTTATTAGTGACCTTAGAAACACAACTTGTGAATATATGCCTAATAGAAGAAACACATATTATGAAACATAAACACATCAAATTAAATGCCATTCATCCAAACAATTCTGCCCGAAGTTAAGCTTCTACTATTATTAAAAATAACATATTACACACTATAAACGAGAAAAAGTGAAACTGAAAAAATACAGGCTATTAGCGTATCTGTTAAAATAACAAAATATGTACTCATTGTTGAATCTGCTTACTTCAATAATTATTACAACCAAAGAAAAAGAACTTAACGGGGCTATCAAAGATCAGAAATGTAGGTGGAATTCAATAGGAAAACCTACATATTGGTAAAGAGATATAAAAAAAATACCAGAACTTCTTGACTTTTTTATTTCCAGAAATATTGCAGTAAATTTTATAACAAATGAAGATGTTAAGGAATTAATATCTGATCACTCCCCAATACACCTAACTATGAGTTAAAATAGAAAATAGAGAACTGAGTCGCACACTGACGAACAAACATAATGATTGGGAAACATTTCAATTTGAACTTGCTGAAAAAATTTAATTAAATGTCCCAATTAGGACAGTGAATGATTTGGATACAGAATCGGAAATATTTATTATCAATATCCAACAAGCTGCATGGAATAATACACCATTAATACAAAGCCAAACCATAGGTATTAATTACCCTAAAGAAATAAGGGAATTAATATGAACCGAAAGCAAGGCTCGAAAGAATTGGCAAAAAATGAGAACCAAAGAGAACAAAAACCAATAAAATAGACCTACATAACAGCTACGAAGAAAGATAGAAAAAATTAAAAATGATTAACCAACAAATATCTAAGAGAGCTCACAGATGGCTAAAAAAATAAACAAACCAATTCAACACATACGAATAGAAAATGGGATGTAGTCAAAAAGTTGCAAACAAAATGTTGATGCTTTTGCCAACTCTTTAGAATGCATCTCCCACCCGAATCTAGGAGAAGGTAAAGTAATTGAAATGGACAACCAAGAAGAAGTTAGTGATATAGAGAAAATATAATTAACTAATCCTAAAGAATTACAAAGAGGAATAAAAATAGTATTATTGTAAAAAAAGCTCTCGAATTTGATCTGATCACAGGAGATATAATAAAGAAATTACCACGAAAAGGTTTAGTAGAATTGACCAACAAAATTAATGCAGCATTTAGACTTTAACATGTTCCACTACTGTGAAAAACTGCTGAGGTATTAATGATACCCAAACTGGGAAAACCTAACAATGCAATAATGTCATATAGACCAAGTTTTCTTGGGCCAGTATTCTATTTATTACAGAGCTATGACATTCCAGAGATAGAAAATATAAAATTAGCCACATTCGCTGATGATACAGCTGTCTTAACCGTATGATCAACTATAGAAGAAACAACAGCAAATCTTTAAAATAGAATCAATGGTATACAAATCTTGTCTAAACAGTGTCGCATAATAATTAACGAAGAAAAATCCTCTCACATTAACTTTACCAAATAGAATAATAGATATAATAGATTGTATACCAATTAACTTAAATAACAATATGATACCAACTAAGAAAACAGCAAAATATCTATTTCTAAATCTGGATGCTAAATTAAAATGAAAGGAACATGTAAAAATAAAAACTGAACAGTAAAGGTTAAATATAGAAATATGTATTGGCTGATAGGAAGGCACCATTCAATGTCCACTCAAAATAAAGTCCTGATTTACAAACAAGTTCTAAAGCCAGTATGGGCATATTGCCCTACAATTATGGGGGTGTACCAGTAAAAGCAATTACAATTTCCTAGAAATAGTTCAAAACCGAATTCTCATAATTAATGCGTCTTGGTATGTTTGAAATAAAGACCTGCACCTAGAACTACAAGTTAAAAAAATTCCAGAAAAAATTAAAAAAATTCCAAGAGGCAAGAAGAAAGGTTCCACAAACACATTAATATTGAATGTTTCCAAATTTTATACAATCAGAATATAGTGCGCAGACTTAAAAGAGTCCAACCTTTTGAGCTTGTGTGAGTGAAGTGATCGTGATAAAGCTGAGTTAGTGTTATGAGCCACAGAATATGTTAATAAATAGTAACAGGTGAAATCTAAATAAAAAAAAAAATGTTGAATATGACTGATAGTTTCTATTTTTGAAAGAATAGTTTATCAAAATAAATATGTCTAGTATCAAGTTAGTCTTTTGGTTCTTGATGTAATGTATCAGAGGGAAAGATAATTAGTTAATTTAATATTATTTAAAAAATATCTTTTATGATACTTCCAGTTTATTTAAGTTCTTATCGACCAAACCTTCCCATCCTTAATGTATGATACACGTAATTCTACTACAGATTCTATAATGTATAATTTATTGATCTAATATATTTAAATATTTGAATCCATATAGTAAGTTACGTAAAGTTGACGTAACTCTATCTACATGTAATTCCATATAATATGGGATCCAATACAGTTCCTAGAGGCACACCGCATATTATTTTTTTAGATTTTTTTCTTTCATTACTAATTACGTACAATTTTCTTTCTTTAAGGTAACTTGCCAATAATTTGTATGGGATGCTTCGGAAACCAATGCTTTTCTAAGGTCTTTTACTATTTTGAATGACTCACATAGGGAATGTTCTCAATTGTCAAGATTTTCATAAAGATTGGATATTAAAAAGTGAAAGTATCTTGTTTATATTGTCCTTGTTGAAATTCAAATTGACGTTTTGACAGAAAGGTGTAATTTTTATAAAATATTTAGATATTCGACCAATATTAGTAATTGTTTCCAGATTTTACTATATATTTGATTTTGTCTTTTTTTTAATAATAATAACGCTTAGTATGAATAAGTACATTCGAAATATCTACTTATAAATATCGACGTCAAATATTATTAAAAACGACTTAATAAATAATAAATCAAGTCGTGTGTTTCGCCTTGCGTGGAATCCACGTGTAGATTGTTATTTGCAGATAACAACTAATGATTGTCTTATAATATATCTACGTTGTTTCCATTTTTATAAATATAAAAAAGCGGTTTAGCTTGTCCTTATACATTTTTAAAGATGGTCGTTATGAAAATTGTTCTTCAGAATTTGACGTTGTTTGTCCATTCGGTTGATATTTTGAGATGATTAACTTCAGTAATGACACGCGATAATCAGTTTGCCGCTACTCAAACTTGAAAAGGGTTTAACTTGTAGATTTTAAATATCAAAATGATATTCGTATGAGTATTGAATCATTACCAGTTTGTATATTATTATTATTACTTTTTTTTAATAAATACCCCAAGTAAAGTATTTATGATTATTACAATCTGATCATTAAAAAAAATTAGCAATTTTATTCTAACCTAACTTATCTAGGGATGAAAACTTCATAAACTAAGATTCTACTCACTAGTTTACCCCAGAGTCTAATTATTTAGTTATACTACCGTTAACGCATAACACTAAACTGCACTATACTCTGCTTGTATCTAACATCACCGAACTAAGTCAAAAGGCTTGGTCCTCTTGAGTCTTCTTCTTCTTATTAGATTGGCATTGTTGAGGAGGAGGATAATCTCATCCTTCCCATGTTGGAGCATTCACTGTTGATGACTACTTGCAATTGTTTCTATTATATTTTCAACAGTCTCCACTCTAAGATCTCTATGAGGATCAGTATTGTGGCAGTACCAGGGTGCATCGACGATGTTCTTTAATACATTATGAGCTATGACATTCCAGAGATAGAAAATATAAAATTAGCCACATTCACTGATGATACAACTGTCTTAACCGTATGATCAACTATAGAAGAAACAACAGCAAATCTTTAAAATAGAATCAATGGTATACAAATCTTTTTTAAACAGTGTCGCATAATAATTAACGAAGAAAAATCCTCTCACATTAACTTTACCAAATAGAATAATAGATATAATAGATTGTATACCAATTAACTTAAATAACAATATGATACCAACTAAGAAAACAGCAAAATATCTATTTCTAAATCTGGATGCTAAATTAAAATGAAAGGAGCATGTAAAAATAAAAACTGAACAGTAAAGGTTAAATATAGAAATATGTATTGGCTGATAGGAAGGCACCATTCAATGTCCACTCAAACTAAAGTCCTGATTTACAAACAAGTTCTAAAGCCAGTATGGACATATTGCCCTACAATTATAGGGGTGTACCAGTAAAAGCAATTACAATTGCCTAACCTAACTTATCTAGGGATGAAAACTTCATAAACTAAGATTCTACTCACTAGTTTACCCCAGAGTCTAATTATTTAGTTATACTACCGTTAACGCATAACACTAAACTGCACTATACTCTGCTTGTATCTAACATCACCGAACTAAGTCAAAAGGCTTGGTCCTCTTGAGTCTTCTTCTTCTTATTAGATTGGCATTGTTGAGGAGGAGGATAATCTCATCCTTCCCATGTTGGAGCATTCACTGTTGATGACTACTTGCAATTGTTTCTATTATATTTTCAACAGTCTCCACTCTAAGATCTCTATGAGGATCAGTATTGTGGCAGTACCAGGGTGCATCGACGATGTTCTTTAATACATTATCCTGAAAACGTTGAATAACTTATGTTACTTTTACTGGTACACCCCCAAAGCTGGATACCATTCATCCATATGGTTTTCAACATGTGCCTGTAAAGAAGCAGTTTGTTGTATGTGAATAATTTGGAATTTGTTCCTAGCAAATAATACATTCTTTTGTATTTTTTGCAAAGCTTTTCGTGTTTCGTTTCGTCGCCGTAGATGTCAAGAGTGCCAGGCCTTAAAATTCTAATTTCAAGAAAACAGCTTGCAAAAGATTATGTGACAGAAAACTTTAACATTTTTATGCTAAATTTTCTTGTTTTCAAAGATAGAATTTTGATTACGGATAGATCTTAATATTTTCTTTTTATTGTTTTAAGAAAAGTAATAAAAAAATGTATTACTTTTGAAAATGTGTGTGTTATACCTTTTGACCACTAAGAAATTAAATGTTCTTTGCATTGCATGTACGGTTTTCAAGCCTCCTATACCTGTTGACAACTCTGAAAACACAGTATTATTTTGTGGATTGTGCGACGGTTTTAATATGGACTTTTCAGCGAAATCTAGCATCAAGTGTTATACTCAGATATTTTGCTGTATTGGTAAAAGGATTCTGAGTATCGTTTATTCTAATAGGAATATATTCATTTTGTTAATTGCTGAAGTTGATATGCACAGATTTGCCTTAATTCAATTTTATTCGCCATCTATTGTACAGATTGTTTTCAATTTTGTATTAGCATCTTCGTGATTTTTTTCAACAGCAAGGACTGCAGTTTCGATTTTTCGATTTTTCGATTTTTCGATTTTTCGATTTTCGATTTTTCGATTTTTCGATTTTTCGATTTTTTTTTCGATTTTTCGATTTTTCGATTTTTCGATTTTTCGATTTTTCGATTTTTCGATTTTTCGATTTTTCGATTTTTCGATTTTTCGATTTTTCGATTTTTCGATTTTTCGATTTTTCGATTTTTCGATTTTTCGATTTTTCGATTTTTCGATTTTTCGATTTTTCGATTTTTCGATTTTTCGATTTTTCGATTTTTCGATTTTTCGATTTTTCGATTTTTCGATTTTTCGATTTTTCGATTTTTCGATTTTTCGATTTTTCGATTTTTCGATTTTTCGATTTTTCGATTTTTCGATTTTTCGATTTTTCGATTTTTCGATTTTTCGATTTTTCGATTTTCGATTTTTCGATTTTTCGATTTTTCGATTTTTCGATTTTTCGATTTTTCGATTTTTCGATTTTTCGATTTTTCGATTTTTCGATTTTTCGATTTTTCGATTTTTCGATTTTTCGATTTTTCGATTTTTCGATTTTTCGATTTTTCGATTTTTCGATTTTTCGATTTTTCGATTTTTCGATTTTTCGATTTTTCGATTTTTCGATTTTTCGATTTTTCGATTTTTCGATTTTTCGATTTTTCGATTTTTCGATTTTTCGATTTTTCGATTTTTCGATTTTTCGATTTTTCGATTTTTCGATTTTTCGATTTTTCGATTTTTCGATTTTTCGATTTTTCGATTTTTCGATTTTTCGATTTTTCGATTTTTCGATTTTTCGATTTTTCGATTTTTCGATTTTTCGATTTTTCGATTTTTCGATTTTTCGATTTTTCGATTTTTCGATTTTTCGATTTTTCGATTTTTCGATTTTTCGATTTTTCGATTTTTCGATTTTTCGATTTTTCGATTTTTCGATTTTTCGATTTTTCGATTTTTCGATTTTTCGATTTTTCGATTTTTCGATTTTTCGATTTTTCGATTTTTCGATTTTTCGATTTTTCGATTTTTCGATTTTTCGATTTTTCGATTTTTCGATTTTTCGATTTTTCGATTTTTCGATTTTTCGATTTTTCGATTTTTCGATTTTTCGATTTTTCGATTTTTCGATTTTTCGATTTTTCGATTTTTCGATTTTTCGATTTTTCGATTTTTCGATTTTTCGATTTTTCGATTTTTCGATTTTTCGATTTTTCGATTTTTCGATTTTTCGATTTTTCGATTTTTCGATTTTTCGATTTTTCGATTTTTCGATTTTTCGATTTTTCGATTTTTCGATTTTTCGATTTTTCGATTTTTCGATTTTTCGATTTTTCGATTTTTCGATTTTTCGATTTTTCGATTTTTCGATTTTTCGATTTTTTGATTTTCTTTTATTGAATAAACGAGAAGTTAATATTGTTTAACGCCGCACCGCTGTGCTAGGTTTTTTTTCGTTACGGTTTCGTTTTTTTCTTGATTCGGTCGCCGCGCTTAAAGCCCGCGATAAAAGTTATGCAAAAGCTTAAAAAATTGTTAAAATAATTGCACATCTTAAATCCATCAGTTTCGACGTCTTTGTTAATATTTAATTCAAGAGGTGCTCGACTGCTTGTGGTATATTTTACCTCATTTATTATTTTCCAACATTATTTGCTGATATTAAAAGCATTGTTTATTCTTTGAATATTCTATTAGGGTTTTGATAATTAACTTTTTTTTATAGATTGTCTTTAAGTTTTTTTGTCTATTATTGATAATTTCATTGTTTCCACTTTTTGCCAGTTTAGCTAAATCACACAGTCTTGTGTAATTCTTTTAAGTTATTGCTAAACAACGTTTTAAAAATTTTAGTATGTTTAATTTTATTAAATGTAAATGATTAAGTAATAAAAAATGTATTGAATGTCTTATTAACATCTTGCCATTGAAACGTCTCCAACCATTCCTCATGAAGCAACATATCCCTAAAGGCAATCAAATTTTTATCACCATAATCATGCTTGTATGTGAATTCGGAAGAACTAGATGGTACATTCAAAAACAATACTTTGCACAACTGAAATAAAAGTGTATTTGACAAGAGATTAATTTACTGTTATGTTAAATTGCATCAATCCCGCGGTAGATAATGTACTAGTGATTTGTGTCGGCTTCATAATATAATTTATCATGTTAACGTTGAGTAAAAACTTTTCTTAATGAATCTTTATTATTTATATCATGTGTACATATAGAATTATTACTGCTTTTTAACATTGTAAATAAATGTTTTTAACTTTTTAACTTAACATGTTCTTTTGCTATTCATCTACATTAGGCTTTTCAAATTTTGGTGAATGTTGTCTACATAGCTCTTTTTTGAGTAATCCCTCTTGTGCCACTATTTCTTTGGTTATTAGCCAATCGGAGAGTTCTTGGTTTTTCCATTTAGTGTAAGGTAACGGGTCCTTTAATCTTGAATGATAACTGGCATTGTCCATAACTATTATAGAATTCGTCGATAATAAATCTGTCATTTGACTGAAATATTTCTCAAAAACATCGGCAGTCATTTCTTCATGGTAGTCTTTCGTTGAATTTGAAACAAATTTTAACACACCTCCATCAACAAATCCTTTATCTCCTCCAATGTGAGCAGGACCGCCGAGAGCCAGACCGGGCCCCAGGACAATTCTCCAGATCGGACCCCGCGATAATTTTCTCCTTATCTGCTGAATTTCTCCAAAAAAAAAGGTCTGCAAGCAAAAAATTTCTTCTCTTCTACTTGAATTTCTCTAAAAAGAAAAAAAGAAGGTCCTCAAGCTAAAATTTCTATTCCTCTACAAGCATAAATTTCTCCTCTTTTTCTACTTGTATATCTCTAAAAAAAAAAGGACTTCAACTAAGAACTTCCTCAACTAAGAACTTCCCCCCTCTTTGGTCGAACTTCTAAAAGTAACACCACCTCTGCCGGACCCCCCTTATACCGCTGCCGGGCCCACATTTGAGCCCGAACCCCGGGAATTAGTCCCGGCTGTCCTGAATATGAGTGATAATTCATCTGCGACCTTCAACATATGGAAATTTTAAGCCAGTAGAGAAACCTTCTATAAATGCTTGAAGAGCATTTGAAACTAAAGTCTATTCAAATTTAATTTACGCCTGATGTAAACAGAAGCAGGTGGAAGCTAAAATTGAGCAAGGCCGTATTTTACTTTTTCGTCTTGCAAAAATGTAAAATAAAAGAGTGTAATTGTGAAATTATTTTTTTATTACGATAAAAACATATTTTGGAAAGTAAACCTATCAAATAAATGCCATACACGGTCTTCCAGACTTTAGTGACATTTCTGGACGAAGATAGATGAGCGACATAAATTGCGTTAACCTGCAATACAAATTAATAAATGTATTTGACTTTAAAAGAGATGGTTGCATTATATTTAGTTCATTACATATGTCTACTGTGATACAGAGTATTAAAACAATCATATTATAAAATTATATTGTACAAATAATTGCAAATTCTTTAATAGCTAATATATATCTACTAAAAGCATTAAAAAAACTTTAAATATAAGAGCTATTTGGTATTTGAATTTGGTATTTGATTTAAAATTGTGCATCTTAAAAAGAAACCTTTTGTATTTTTGATAACTTTTGTTCTTTATTGTTCTTGTTCTACTAGTATTTAGATTAGAGAACTTGTACCCTGTACTATAGCAATCTTCCTTACTTGACTTAGCACTATTCTGAATCGGATAAATTAGTTAGACTTGAAACGCTATCTTCATTAATCAAAATTACAAGTGGTTCTACCTGAACCTCTATAATATTATCCAACTCCCACATTTTTTGGCGAACATGGTCGATACACTTTTTCCATTTTTCTGGAGAAATTAATAATATTACTTCTTCAAAAAGAATTTTAATGTCTCCATATTTAATTGTTGAGTTTTTATCTGCTACGTATTGTTTAACGTCAACCTAGATTAATTCAATAGGGTTAAGTTCACAATGATACGGAGACTTGTGAAGTATTATGTTGTTTTGCTGCTTAGCCATTTCATCTATTACATACCTATCATAATATTTATGTTGCTTACCAAGTTTTAGAAGTTGGATCTCAAGCATTTGGTAGCCGAATTCAATTTTTTCCCTTATAGCCATTTTTAAATATCACCTTTTTTAGACGTCGTAGATATTTTTTCCAGCTTTCTCGAATAATAATGCAGTTATCTTCTAATTTTGGTAAGGTGTTTGAAAACCACTCTTTGAACGATTCTCCACACATTTCTTCATGGTAGTCACCGGATTTTTCAACTCAAATACATAAAGTGCATTAGAGACAAAGCCTTCTTCACTTCCAATATGGCATATAATGAGCTGTTTTTACGCACATACCTGATGCGTTTTTAAAACCAGTTAAAAGTTCATCCAAAAAGGCTTGTCTGGATAAAAAAACCGACATATCGAAACATACTTTTGATTTGGTGTGGCCTGCGTTAATCCAAGTCTCATCAAGATAATATATTTTTTGCTTTTCTTCTCTGTACCGTTTTATTTTTTGTGGCGTAGGACGAAACAATTTAATTTTTGTCTAGAAGCAAACTATTTTTTCCTCGAGTTTTAAATTTTAAATTAAGGATTTTGAAAAGCTTGTAAAATGTAACTCGCTTAAAAGTAGACAAATATGGATCATCGTTGACTTCTTATAAAACCTTATCAATTGTTGGAAGTTAATTTCTAAAGAAGAATTGATGTTCTTTGCGCCTTATTGCATTTTTATCAAAATCATCCACAGAGCCACTAATTTGTTTATAACGTAGCTTTCTTTTTGGTTCAGAAAATTTATGAATCTGCCTATACTCCTTCATAACATTAAAAACGGTTTTAGCGCACATCCCTGTTTTATCAGCAACTCTCCTTTCAACATCATGTACCAACATATCAGGGTTCTATAAAATTTAATGCTTATAAATATAAAGAACCATTTCTTTAGTACGGATGACCAAATGTCCCTTTTTCAGTCGATTTTTAGGAGTAAAAATATTTTTCTGGACTTCATCTGCTGTATCTGTGGAGGACATAGTGTCACGCAGCAATTACAAAAATAGTCAATTAAATGTCCATAAAATAGAGTAAAACATGTTCAAACTAACAACAACCACAAAAACAAAAAAAAAATAAATAACACAACATATGTATATCTAAACTATAATATAATGAATTATAATCAATCAAACATACAAAATGTCCAAACTAACCAACACGGAGAATGCTACCAAAACGCCGTTTATAATTATCCAAATTGAACTGAATTCGACTCTGACAAAAAATATTTGCGCGTCGTCTAAATGACTAACGACCGATTAACCAATAGAAGCGCAAAAAAAATGTCACGTGAGCTGTTGCTGGATGGGAGAAATTGTTTTGACGCGGCGTAAATGAAATCTGAATAGACTTTAGTCCAAGATCCATAAGTAAGGTCGACCTTCACCCATCTGTTTAATGGATAAAGGTGTTGTTTTATTACATAAAATATGTTTTTAAATAAATCACAAATGGGTTGCCATTTTTTACTTTCCTTTCTGTGTACAGATAAAGAAAGTATATGAATCATGAAAAAGTTGCTTATGATGTCATTCTCTAATATTTTGTCCCTATACATGATTTCCCTAAAAATTCAACAACGGATGAAGAGAAAAACACCCAATTTGAAACTTAAGCTTTAATCCATTCTGTGGTGAGCTGATTAAAGTTTGGGCATACTTTACAGGGTGTCATTTTTTTACTTCAAGAAAATAAATAGTCTGGACCGTATTTTCTTAGGCAACCCATTTGCGGTACATTTATAAACATATTTTATTTAATAAAAAGAAACTTTCATCCATTAAACAGATGGGTGAAGGTTAACCTTACTTCGGATCTTAGACCAAACCTGTTTACTTTTCGAAACTTTTTTTACAAAATGCCCTTCATTTATCCATGTTTCATCCAAATAAAAAATATTTTTGTCTTCCTAATTTTCTAATTTCCCTTAGATATTGCCTCCCCCCAACAAATAATTTCATCTTTTCCTATGAGTGCAGATTTCCCGTCGTCCTTCTCCTAAACGAAGTCTAATTCATGTAAAGTTTTCCACAATTTGTCTCTTTTAACGTTTGGCAAAGTTTCGTCTCCATTAATGTTTACTAAAAGTTTATCCAGTGTAGGTATCTTTTTTGTAAATAAAACGAATGCACTTTTCTTCGGATCAGTTGTTTCATTTAAATAAGTTTTCTCCCAGTTGACGTTTTAATAAGATCACAGAGAATGGTCAGAAACGAGCAATTTTGCTGGATAGTCTGCATCAGGATGCACATAAACTTTTGAAATTTCTTTGTGTACCTGAAGAACCGGAAAAATGTGAATTATAAAACATTGTAAAAAATCTTGATGAATTTTTCATGAGGAAAAATGTAGTTTTTGTTGAAAGGTTTAATTTTTATGATGCAAATAAATTTATGCACAAGAATAGTACACACATATTTAAACCCTCAGATTACTTTCTATAATCTAAGCTGAAACCTTTCTCTCTACTTGTCATTAACTTTTACAATGTACCTATTGGTCAAATGCAAAGATAATCGTTAATAAAGGAGGACTCTAAAGAAATAGTACACTTTATAATGTCAGATTGTATTGGTACGGGGCTAGCTGCTAGATAAAGCTGACAATCTTTTTAATTGGAGAAATATTTTTTGTCAATTTCTAAATCATTGTCATAACAATATCAAATATTATTAAAATGCGTTTTCCAAAGAAAATTACTGTTATTGTGAATTTGGTAGCGTATTTGATACAAAATTTTGTAATAGATTTATTACTGGCTATAATCGGGCAAAAGATAGGAATAAACTGTTCGGTGAAAAAAGTTCCGTAAGTTTTAAAGAGGCTTTAAATATAGTTTTAACTAAAGAAGCAGCCCAAGCAGGTATTTTGTAGTGTGTGGTGATGCGTTAAAAGAAGAAATGAAAGTTGAAGTGGATATAAATCGAATTTCAATAGATACTAGAAATTTCCTAGGAAATCAAGGTACGCATCGGGTTGGGTACCGCAAATATGTTCTAGGAGAGACAGTTCTTATTCAAGTAGTAACGCAAGGTTTTTTCATTGTGGTAATCATCATGATGCAAATAAATGTCTATTTCGTGATTATATATGTAATAGATGTTCTGTTAGAGGTCATCTGGCTTCGATCTGTAAGGGTCTATTTATACTCCCTTATTATTAGTATTTGCATTAGTATTATGATTAAGCATTAAGTTGAACCTTCACAATGTAATGGGGACATTTATACTCGATTTATGATTAGTATTAGCATTAATATTTATGCTTAATAATTGACAGGTTCAACTTTTAAATTAAATATTAAATTTCTTCTTTTCTATAAAATGAATCAATGGAGTATTTGGCCTTTGTTTTTAATAGACAACGGATAAGGATAATTGACAACACACATATGATTATTTTGTTTATTTGTTTGTTCCAACAAGCTCGAAAACGATAATATTTCGGTACAAATCATGCTCTGTATACAATTTTTGTGTATCAGCAGTGTTTACCGATTATAAAGTTGACAAATGACATGTCACAATGAGGAAGCAAAGGCCTCTTTTCTGTCTGATTTGTATCAAATTTCTGCTTCTTTTTATCTGTTATAAATTTGAGACTTAAATCCGTTAAAATGTCCATAATTAAACCTATTTTTGAATAATAATATTTTTAGATAAAATTAACTAGTAAAAATATTAATAAAAACACATTTAAAACTAAAATATCTTAAAAAGAACACAATCGGCCTCTTACACATTTCTTCAGTAACCATATATTTTGTTGACTGCAGAATTATATCTTATTAGGTATTATGTTTAAAAAAGAATTACTAATACTAATTATAAAACGAGTATAAATACCTTTTTTGAATGATTAACAAATTTAATGCTTAATCATAATACTAATACTAAGGGAGTATAAATAGACCCTTATAAACTTAGATAAAAGAGACCGAAGATGTAACATTGCACACTGCGCATATTGTCTGTTTTAACTCCAAGTAACCCACTAATTGAAAATCATTGTTTGCACGACGCCACCCGAATTGCTCCGATTTCCCATTCAACGCTCACCTCCGCCTGAGTTTCAATCACCATTGACAGCTGTTTTTGATTTATTTGTTGGTGTTTTAGCAATTTAAAGTGTTCTAGTTATTTAATTTTAAACTCAAAATGCCACGATGTATCTTAAGAAATTGTATATACTTATAATACAAGTACCAGTGTTATGACATATAAAAAATATATTCGTTTTCAGCGGTAAATATTTATTAACGTTTTGACATGAAGCACCATAATCCTTTGAGCTGAATACATCAGATCCGCATTAAGGGATTTCAATAAATATTCATCAAATACATTTCAGAAAACAGATTTCGTATTACTTACATAAATTTACAAAAGGGTAAAATTTTAAATATTTAATTTAAATAAGTAGTAAATAGACATTGTTGCTAACGAAATTTTGTTTTTAAAAAGTAGTTTTATAAGAATATTTACTAAAAGTGGTTTTTAGCTCTTTTTGGTAGATAAACAAGAAGTGAAGAAGCATAGTTGATTAGTACTATTTTTATAAGAATATTAGATAAAATACAGGATGAATAACTTAAAATTTCAAGATAATGTAATAATCGATTTTAAAGAAAATACAAAAAGAAAGTAGATTTATTCAAAATAATCGATTAATTGAAAATAACCGATTTTTTGGAAAAAATCGATTTATCGTTTAATCGGTGTTTTAATTAATCAATTATTTTCGATTAATCAATTATTTTCGATTAATCGATTATTTTCGATTAATCGATTATTTTCAAATTTTCAAAGGTATTATATGAAAATAATTGATTGATCGAATATAATTCGTTATTTTATATAACCAATATTTCGGTTATTTTTTAGAAATATCGATTTATCGGTTAATCAGTTTTTTAATATTTATTAATTATTTTTGATTTATTGATTTTTATCGATTATTTTAGATTTTTCAAAGATAATAGAATAATCAATTTTAAAGGAAATATGAAAAGGATTATTAGAAAATAATCGATAATTCGGTTATTTTTTAGGAAAATAGATTTATCGTAGAATTGGCTTCTTAATTAATCGATTATTTTTGGTATTTCAATGATAATCGAATTATCGATTTTAAATGAAATACAATAAAAATAAATTATTGATAATAATCTATTAATCGAAAATAATCGATTATTTAAAATATTCGAGAATTCGGTTTTTTTTTTGAAAATCGATTTATCAGTTAATCGACTTTTTAATTAATCGATTATTTTCGATTTTTCAAAGATTATCAAATAATCTCTTTCAATGGACGAAAAAAATGGATTATTTTAAAATAATCGATTATTTAAAATAAACGATAATTTTTTGTAAACACTGATTTATCGGTTAATTTGCTTTTTAATTAATCGATTATTTTTGATTTTTTAAAGATAATCAAGTAGTCTATTTTAAAGGAAATACGAAAAACAAATAGATTGAAAACAATGGATTGATCGAAAATAATCAATTATTTTCAATGATCGATTATTTATTTCGACAATCACTCATCATCTATATTAATTAATATTCCTAAAGAAAGAAGCTGAGGTTACAATACAAAACAGCATTTTCTCATTTTGACTAATTTTTAATATTATGTAATAGCCGTAGAAAAAATATAATGTTTGACTCAAAAGGTTTGATTTGCAGTATTCGCCTGCGCACATGCTTTTTTATAATACTCGTAGACAATGAGTACCATTTCTTGCTCTATTAACAATATTCTATTTCAACATTTTACTGTAGTATCTTGCTGAAAAGTCCGTAGTAAATAAACGCTAACGAAATATTCTATAAAAGGTCTTCATTTTACATAAAATGTTGTGCATCTGTTTGATATTAAAAAATCACGTTAATTTTATTACATAATATAAAATTCCATTAAACATATATTTTAAATAAATATAATAGTTCATTATGACGATAATAAACAAAGTCCGGTCCTTGTCACAGATTTCGGGTTTCTGCCCAGTTCCCCCACTCCGTTAACCTTTCTTTAGAAGTTGGCAACATTTGCGCAGGTTAAACACCGGTGTATGTTATATCTCTGGCCTCTTTTATCTAAGGTAATAAACAGGATAAAAAATGCATTATTTGAATGAAACTCTATCAGAATGTAGTAATATAGATCACACAAATGCAAACGAAGAAAATTATCCTATTCTCTCTTTATTTCAGATGTCAGATATGCCCAAAGTTACAAAAGTTTAATTAAATAGATTTTGGTTTAAAATAGAGTTGGATTCTTTGGCTACTATGTCCATATTGCCACTTTCGAATTGTAAAAGTAATTTCTCTGAAGTTCCCTTATTGGATACTAACAGTACGTTAACTTGATTTTTCTGGAGATAAAATTTATCCAAAGGGGGTCATCAAATTGGTATGGGCAAATAGAATATTTTAGAATTTTGTGTTGTTGATACACAATTCTCGCCATTTCTAGGAAGAAATTTAATAAAAGCACTTCATTAAAAGAAAATCCAAGAAATCAGATACATAGATAAAGGTACTTCGAGTATAACCCGTGGACAACACCGCTAATCCAATTTTGAAAAAGGATAACTCTGTAAGATTATGTGGGGATTATAAGGTTAAAGTTAATCCAAATTTAATTATTGACAAATATTCTCTACGAAGAGTTGAAGAAATACTTGCAGAACTGAGAGGGGGAGACCAATTTGAAAAAAATTGACTTAGCGCACGCTTATCAACAAATTCCTTTGCATGTGGATTCGCGCGACTCGACAACGATATATACTCATAAGGACTTGTTTAGATGCAACCGTTTGGTTTCGCAAGTACTCCATCCCAGTTCCAGCGAACTATGGAACAATTATTTGCTAGTTTCTTGGATGATATTATAATCACAGGGAAAAATAAACAAAAACACATTAAACATTTGAAAAAGTTTTTGAAATATTACAACATTATAGGTAGACAATTAAAAAGAGGAGTGTACATTATTTTCCAATAGTATTTCTTATTTAGGATTGATTTTAGAAAAAGACGGTATACATAAATGTCTGCATAAGTTGGAAGCTATTAGAAAGATTCCTATTCCAAGCAATGTGAAACGGTTAAAATCTGTTTGAGGTATGATTTCATATTTTAATGGATTCATTCATTCTTAATATGCCGAAGGTTGTAGCTCCATTTTATCAACTTTTATAAAGGAAATAATTTAGAATTGGAATCAAGAGTGTCAAAAGGCTTTTGATCAAATTAAAAACGTTCTCATGTCAAAATCCTTTTTATCGTATTTAGACATGACTTTAGCAGTAGATAGTAGTGATTATGGAATAAAAGAAGTGCTTTCCCAGACCGGAAGAACGGAGTTGAAAGACCAATATGTTTTACAACACAAAGGTTGACAAAAAAAGAAAAAAGGTATTTGTAACTAGATAAAGAAGCTTTAGCCATTGTTTATGGCGTAAAGCCTTTTATTAATATTTCTATGGCAGATCTTTTATGCTGTTTTTGTAAAATCAACCTCTGGTCAGTATTTTGGATCAAAAAAGGGCATTCCTATCACATCAGCTAATCGTCTGATGCATATTTCCTAAGCGATTTAAATTCCAGCATAAAATATGTTAAAACTTCAGAAAACCTAAAAGATTTTGTCTCACGTTTAACCGTTAATTCAAATGGAAAAGAAGGTGATAGAGATTTTTATTTTGAGAACGAATATATATCAAACGGGAGGACACATAAATAGATCCAATACTTTCTAAAGTGTTACCCTATGTTAAATCCGTAGAAAATTGTTTGTTGGAGATGTAAATACCTCGAAACCATTTTTAAATTACGTGCAGAAGGCAAAAAAATATTTGGACGAAAACTGGGTGAATGAAGGTTACACAGTTAGCAAAATGTGGCAGGACGAAAACATTCAATCTTCACTACAGGCCTTTTTGGAAGGATTAACAGGCTTTTTTGGAAGGATTGTCTACAGGATTGAAGGTTCGTTCCGGTAAAGGATGACTTCTAATTATAGCTCATATTGGAACTGATAACTGGTTTTCATAACGTGGTTCTTTAATATTTTAATCTAAAAAAGCCGAAGACTACCATAAATATATGAACGCTGACGTTTTTGAAGAATATTTTCAGCAGATGATAGAACATTTACCGAAGGGTTCAGTTATAGTAATGGATAACGCTAGTTACTGTTCCCGTCAAACTGGACGTGTGTCAAATACTTTATGGAAGAAAGATGATATCATTAAGTGGCTAAAAGACAGAAACGTTACCTTTCCAGAAAAATCAATAAAAATAGAACTACTAGAAATTGTAAAAATAAATAAGCCTCCAGTGAGTTATGTAGTGGATGAACTTGCAAAGACACATGGTGTTGATGTGCGTCTTCCTCTCTATCACTGTAAACTAAATTCTATTGAACTGATATGGGCACAAGTTAAAGGAAATGTAGGTCTAAAAATACCACATTTAAGTTAAAAGATATAGAAGCATTGTTAGAAACCTCCATATTACTTGTTACGAAGGAAAATTGGCAAAAGGTAATCGTGCATGTGTTAAAAGAAGAAGAAACCATGTGGAATTTAAACAAAATCTTGGATGTCGGTACTACAGTGCCACCTTTAATAATATCAGTAAATAATGACTCATTAAATTAATATAATGATTCAGAGATTTTCACCGACTTCAAAATCGTGCAGATGCCCTTAAAAATTGAAATTTTTGACTTTCTCATAAATCATCAGATCCTGACCAATTGTATATAAAACTGCCTCTGAGGTATCTCCTTTATAACAAAAAAATAATCGTAGAAATCGGACAAGGTGGTAAAGAATTATCGCTGAACATACAAAAAAAAATATTATGACGAATTGAGGACCTCCTCCTTTTTTGAAGTCGGTTAAAAAGGAGTAAGGTCTGGCTGCCACAAACTAAACCACCAAAAAAGCTCAAAATCGTGTAAGACTGCAAAAACACAAGCAAAAACACAAGCAAAAACGCAAGCAAAACCGGAGCATGTTAAAAAAGTGGTGAAAATATTGAATATACCAAGTTTTTTATATGTTACCACCAAAAAAATAAAAAATTGGCCTTAGCAAACCAAAAAAAAGTTTTTTTCAGGGGTAAGTAGTGAAGGGACTCACCTAAAACAAGCACCCAGTCTGTTCAATTACAATTGAAGGGGTTAGAAGCAAAAGGGTTCAAGTGAAATTTTTTTTTGATGAGTTAAGTACTTATTTTGTTATTTAAAACTATTATTTTGTTGGTGGTAAAACGATACAAGTGATTTTTGATGTCTTAACGATATCTATCAGTTGGTAGAAAAAGCATGTTATTGAAAACGTGTAGTTTGTTAAAGGCAAAACGATTTAAGTGCACTTAACTCATTAAAAAAAAATATCACTTGAACCATTTTGCTTCTAACCACTTCAATTATTTAAGTTTAAAATAGTGACAAAAAAATAGCCCCTAATTTATCCAACCGTCTTAAAAGGGATTAAAATAAGGGTAGCCTATTGTTACCTTCTAAAAAACCAGGCGGCACAGATAAAATTCTTAAGGTCACCACACCTTTTAACTGCCGGCTCTTTAAAATCACAGATTTTGTTTGAGCCGCCTGTGTTGTAAAATGCCCATAAAATTTTGATTATTTACTCTGTGTCGATTGCAATTCTACTATAAATCTGTACTGAGAACATAATTGTAAACCTCCAATATTTTGGTCACAAGCTGCCACTGAGTTTTATAACCTAAGACTTTCAAAATCGTGATCAAATAGGTTAGAATTAAATTTGCAATAATTAATTGGTATTTTCTAATGACCATATAATAATAAGTAAACATAGGGCATTTTGGTTGGTACACCTAGAGTATAAAATTAACGAATAATGATAAAAAAAATATAGAGCTGGACTAATTATAACAACCTAGCTCTAAATTTTTACAAACATCACAGAAGCATTAAAACACCGGAAAGAATATTAGCTTCTAAAGGTCTAATTAAATTATCCTCCGGAGACCGAGATAAAAAAGTAGGCCTTTTTTTATATTGATATTGACGTCCTTGCGCGGAGAAAAAATGGCTCTCTAAGGAGTCCGCGTATCCACATACGTGTTTTGGTATTTCTTCGTTGTAATATCGTCGGCCGAGCCTATATTGAAAATAAAATGAGTTGAATTCATTAGTTAGCAGTTAGTTTACTTTAGCATCACGCTAAGGGACCCCACGCCTGTCCGCCGACGTCGGAGTGTGCGAACCGCTCCTAGAGACATCTCTTGGGGGCCGCACCTTTTAAGGCTCTAACGTTAATTTACTTACGTTTCGACTATCTGGACGACGATCTCAGGCTGCTATTAAAAATGTTATTTACGGGGTCATCTGATTATACGGTCGCTTGTAATACCCTCTGCGACTTAAACGTGTCGTGAGGTATTTCCTCAGAGAGGTTTTTTTAGGGCAGGTGGAAAATTATGGATCAGAAGACAAATGAAACATTTTTATACATTACGAGTTTTTTTTAGATATAAAGTGTATGTTCGAAATTTAATTATATTTTTTTATCTCCTTTAATTTTTAATGTCTTGAGAAATCCTTATTAACTCTTGGACAGCCAGCGGTTTTTAATTTTCATTAATTTATCCAATTCTACTGTGCTAATTAATTTAGTTGATACATACCTGATCAAATATTTTTATTTTTGCTATAACCATGTTTTCTTAGGACTTTCTTTCCTCCTCTTTTTATAAATCTTATCCTACATTATTCTTTTTTACTTCTTTTACTTGGTTTATAATGTAACGGTTGAAACCGTTATTTCGGAAACAATCACGTTTTACTTAAATGTCATTTGTCGTCTGTGCTTTGTGTCGGAGGAACTGACATTTTTATTTGATCTGACAGACAGCGATGAATAGGTCACTCCTATTTTAATTATATTTCGGTCATCCGAAATATTAATTTATATTTATTTATGTTAATGACCGTCTGATTTTATAAGGTACGTTTTGTTTGTACAAAATACAATGATTTCTCGAGGAAATTTTATACATAACTTCTTCATCTGCAATGAATGACACATGTTAGTTTATATATAAAATTACATTTTATTTTTTAGAATAAGATATTATGCTTTACTATATTTAAATATATTAAATAAGATTTTTTCTTTTCATAATAATTTTAACCCTTTTTAGCCTATGGCAATCTCTAGACGGTTCGGGTTCGAACACAAATAAGAATCATTTATCTTGAAGATCATTCAAGGTTCAATCACGAATAGGAGTCACAAATGAAAGTTATGAATAAGAATCCGGAATCACTTGGTTGAAGTTGCCTGACCAGTATATAATATTTAAAGATTAATGTACCTCTGCATTTTAAGGTTTATATGGACCCCGGAAAAAATGTGTGAATGTATATACAACCTTAAGTATTATTTTACCAAAATTTGATCCGGTTTGTATCATTTGTTCTCAAGAAAAATCGGAAAATTTACTTTTTTACAAGTATAAAACAAAGAAACTAGACTATCAAGAGAGATCATTATTTCATAAAATAAATTAGTTTTGGTTAAGAAACTTGCATAAATTTTTTAAAAATTTTTGAACTTGCAGAAATGACGTAATTGAAGAATATATTTATTATATTAACAAAAATTAGATTTAAACTATAAAAATGAATGTAATATTAAAGAATATACCTTCAATAATTATATTTAAAGACATTGACCTCAAAACATTAATAAGTTTTTTATAAATTTAGTGAAAAATTAAATTAAACAATAACACTATTTTGAATTTCCTCTTTCAAAGTCTTATCTCTGAGAGGTGCTGCCATCTCAATTGGTACTTTCTAAAATTGCTCACAGAGAGCACTAAATTTTCTACTCAAACAGAAATTTCGGATGTCCGCGTACACCAACGCTACCGTGTTGCCAGATCGAGTTGTATTACTAAGTTCGCTGGATTAAATAAATATTTTTCTATTAATAATTCGGTCGATGCAAACGTACCTATTCATTTTACAGAATATTTGAATTATTTAATTATTAAATGAAAGGTACGTTCTGAATGATGCATGTGTTTTATCAATTAAAAAAGTTGAACAGATGTTTACTAAATATCAGTATCATATTAATTGCATGTTGCTTAGTTTTTGGTAGAAATTGGATCGTAGGACGATATTTAAGAAGGTTGGCAAGTAAAAAAAAAACGGATTTTGAAATTAAAACAGGTATTTAGTAATGACATTTTTTCTGTTAAAAAATATAAATTCGTAAAAATCTGATTGGCTCAAAAACCATATTACCTTAGTAGGTATTTCATATTTTTTTTAACTAAAAAAAAATGAGCTCGGTTTGAACTACACTGGCATTACTGCTCACAGCCCATTTTATGTTTAGGTTTAAAGATGTGAAGTATATTCCACATCCTAAGCCTTGTTTTGTTTTAGAACCGTTGTTGTAGGTATGAATCGTACCTGCCTCTTCCGACTCTTCGAGTTGTTTTGTTATAACTTTAATAGTATTGTCACGCTTCGTATAAATTCACATTTTTCCAAATTTTAATTATTTATTTAAATAACACCCTGTACGTAAAAGTTTGTTTAATTATTTCGCGAATTGGTTTTAAGTTGCAATCATGAACAAAATTGATTATTTAATAATTATTAAATATTAGTTTAATAACAATAAACTATGCATAAGTTATAAAGGTAACCTCAAAGAAACACACAGGGCGCTTTCTACAATAGAGGATCCTCTTCATCGGGTTCATAAGAGAGCCTCCTTGTAGGATATTCCCAGTAACGGTTCCTGATCACTAAGACTTCGACCAAAGGCTCTGGATTTCCATCGTAGAAAATTAAAAGTCCTTTTTACTTTCCTATCTGCATACAGATATAAGGAAAGTATAGGAATCATGATTTTTTTCGACCCCGAGTTTTCGACGGATTTTTACGTTTTGAGGTCCCCTGAATCCGTTTTGACTATTTTCGCGATGATGTCTGTGTGTTTGTGTGTGTGTGTGTGTGTGTGTGTGTGTGTGTGTGTGTGTGTGTGTGTGTGTGTGTGTGTGTGTGTGTGTGTGTGTGTGTGTGTGTGTGTGTGTGTGTGTGTGTGTGTGTGTGTGTGTGTGTGTGTGTGTGTGTGTGTGTGTGTGTGTGTGTGTGTGTGTGTGTGTGTGTGTGTGTGTGTGTGTGTGTGTGTGTGTGTGTGTGTGTGTGTGTGTGTGTGTGTGTGTGTGTGTGTGTGTGTGTGTGTGTGTGTGTGTGTGTGTGTGTGTGTGTGTGTGTGTGTGTGTGTGTGTGTGTGTGTGTGTGTGTGTGTGTGTGTGTGTGTGTGTGTGTGTGTGTGTGTGTGTGTGTGTGTGTGTGTGTGTGTGTGTGTGTGTGTGTGTGTGTGTGTGTGTGTGTGTGTGTGTGTGTGTGTGTGTGTGTGTGTGTGTGTGTGTGTGTGTGTGTGTGTGTGTGTGTGTGTGTGTGTGTGTGTGTGTGTGTGTGTGTGTGTGTGTGTGTGTGTGTGTGTGTGTGTGTGTGTGTGTGTGTGTGTGTGTGTGTGTGTGTGTGTGTGTGTGTGTGTGTGTGTGTGTGTGTGTGTGTGTGTGTGTGTGTGTGTGTGTGTGTGTGTGTGTGTGTGTGTGTGTGTGTGTGTGTGTGTGTGTGTGTGTGTGTGTGTGTGTGTGTGTGTGTGTGTGTGTGTGTGTGTGTGTGTGTGTGTGTGTGTGTGTGTGTGTGTGTGTGTGTGTGTGTGTGTGTGTGTGTGTGTGTGTGTGTGTGTGTGTGTGTGTGTGTGTGTGTGTGTGTGTGTGTGTGTGTGTGTGTGTGTGTGTGTGTGTGTGTGTGTGTGTGTGTGTGTGTCTGTGTGTGTGTGTGTCTGTATAACGCATAACTCATGAACCGATACACGGAAAAACACCAACTTTCAAACTTAAGCTTTGTTCCAGCGTCTAATGAGCTGATTAGATTTTGGGCAGAGTCGGAACATCTGGGGGGGTACTTTATAGGTGGTCATTTTTATATTTTATGGAATATATCTGTTATTTACGTTTGGGGAAGAAAATTCTTCAAATAAAAGTTACTTCTTATTTTATTATCTATAATTTTTGTTATATACAAAATTTTTCTAAAATGGTCCGTATTCGCGAAATTTGACAAAATGTAAAAAAATATTTTTTTTTATAAAAATTGTTTAAACAAAAGTTGTTTGTAATATAATTATCTATAATTTTTATTTTATAGATAATTTCTCTAAAATGGACCGTATTCGAGATATTTAAGAAAATGATTTTGGACAAAGTCGGAACATCTGGGGGGGTACTTTATGGGAGGCCGTTTTTATATTTTATGGAATATATCTGTTATTTATGTTTGGAGAAAAAAATTGTTCAAATAAAAGTTACTTCTAATATTATTATCTATAATTTTTGCTTTATGTAAAAATTTCCTGAAATGGTCCGTATTCGAAAAATTTGACAAAATGTGCAAAATTCTGATTTTTATGAAAATTGTTGAAATAAAAGTTGTTTGCGATATCGATCTCTATAATATTTGTTCATAAATGATTTTTTTAAAATGGACCGTAATGGAAAAATTGTAGGAAAAGTGCTAAATTTAAATTTTTCAGTATTTTCATTTTCAATGAATATCTATAGAAAAACGTTTCGCGGTAGATGTATGTGGACAATGTATATATTTAGTTTATCCTCTAAACATTTATAGAGATGCTGCAATAGGTTGTACAAAATAACCGGAAAAAGCCTGTAATAACTAAATAGGAAAGTCATGTGTTGGACACATCAGATTTTTTATTTTAAATCGCGGTTTTAACAAATTGTTGTTACATGTGTCGCAGATATTGCAGTTGGTAAGCTAAATTGTTTTAAAGATAGTGTTGGTCCATATTTGTGTATGTTCAGCTGTGAAGTATTTTGTAGAATTATTTTATTGCACAGAAATTGTTAGCCCTTAAGGTAATCGAAGAGGCATGATTTACAATTAATATTCCCGGGTAAAGCAGTCTAGTCCAAACAATTAATCAATGTGGTTTTAGTTTGTACTACTGTTGCCTAGAACAATGTGTTATTCGGCTTATATCTTAAAACTTATAAATTGCCGAATATATCATATTTCCTAATAGAAATACTATTTGTTTTAAGAAAGCATTGTGTTTTTTTCAGCTCTTTTACAGAGACGTGTTAGGTCCTTATGTCGAGAGTAGGACCCTGATTCAGTTAAGGGCTACGAAGCCAAGTTCAAGGCAATATGATTAAGGCTCTAGTGATATAATTATTGAATGGTCATCCCTAAATTCATTAATTGTGACATATTTTATTAAGAAACATGCAAAAGAACAAATACCCAATTTTAACAAATTTTCTTGCAAAGTGTTATGTCCCTTGCTAATAGATGTAGTAGCCAGAAGATTTGACTTTTAAGTTTCTTTATTTGTGGTTATTGATTTCACAAATCCACAATTGGAACATTTAAAGAATAATTTTGAATTTAATCCTATACTGAATTCTCTGACAAATGCTAAATAACCAGTTTTTTGTTATTCAACATTTTTGACTTTTCAATGATCTTATATCACCAATGAAATGACGATTCGTCTATCAGAGATGAAAAATGGATACAACGTCATTGCATTGGCACTTTTCCCTACACAGGAATTTTCAATGAAAATTATCCATTCTAAATAATTTTAAAGGTGAGGCTTTCAAAAAAAAAAAATACTTGTACAATTTCTATCATATTTCCCACATATGGTATCTCTTAAAACTGCCTTTTTAATCATACACGTGTATTTATTTTAAATATTTTATGGAGACGTCATTTTATATTGTAAGCGCTTATTATTTTATTTTTAGACCTGATGATGGCCTAATCCCGAAACCGGTTGTCATTTAACTTCCTAAAATTAAATTACATGGGATTGATTTTGAGTCATTTTTTTAACTTTAAGGTACATATTAGTTAGTTACTCTGTATACTATCACATTTTTCTACTCTTTTATACTATTCGATTTCAAAAATGTATACCTGAGGTGTACATTGAATCGTCTGGAAGTTGCATTTCTTGAGCTTTTGTTTACGTTCTTTCTTTCTTTCCCTTTCTGTCTATTTTTTTTTCTTTCTCTTCTCACCTATAAAATTATGGATAGTTTTCATTGAAATTATTTAATAATCATTTAATTATTAAATAGTACCAAACCATAGAGCGCGAACGTATCCTCCAGTCAGTTTTTTTTATTTCAATTTTTTGACTGCGCGAACTGAGTCCATTCGCCAAACCACATAGATTATATTGTTCTAATTTTATACCATATTTTAAGGATAATGCTCTCACCCTAAATAATTTTATTTCAGTAAAGTTCATAGTTGAGAATGATTGAGCGGACCAGTGGAAGACTTAACAAAAGCTCGCCAGGTCATATCCATCTCTTAGCTGGATCACTTGGGCCGTCCGCGCTCAACACCTCACCTCCCGCGGCTTACAACATAAACAAATAAAACATAATTATATTGAAGTTTGGCAACGTTCTTCGCATCGAATCATAAAGATCTCCCGCGTAATCTATTATTGTGCTAGCAGTCTCTTTTGGCGGCGATATAAACTAACGAAATATAAATAACGAAATATTATTCTATCACAGATAGAACCCTGTAACTTTAATAAATTGTATACTAAATTTGATTCGACAGGTAGAGCCATCTCTAGAGTCAGAAACGAGTGAGGAGATGGGTCCATATAAACCTTAAGGCGAAGGAAGAAATACCTGATTTTTACCTTTAACTTACCATACCGTATATTACCTTATTTACAACATAGATAAGTGCAATTGATCTAATCAATAAGTTCTTTTAAATTTTAATTATGTGCAAACTTATGTGAATTAGAATTTGATACCTACCTTATCTAAAGCATTTTTTAAGTATAATTTGTTAGTGGTTAGCGATTTTCTATATTTTTATCACTAATGTAGAGTTAAGTGTATAAGCTTTAAATATAGTGGTGTCCAACTTCTTTTTCAAAGTTATTAGAGTTATTTAAAAACCTAACCCACACCCTAAAATTGAGCTCAAACACATATATCAAAGTAGATAAAATAACCAGCTATTCATATTACATCAGCCTAAAAAACAAGAACATGTTTAAATGAATATATTTAATAAATTATGACCATTCTCTAACAAAGATATATTTATTTGTATTATGAAAATATTGTTTATGTCAACAAACTTATGTTCGATATTTGTAACAATTTGTAAAGATAACTCTTGTATAATGATAATATTAATATTTAAAGGTTTTAAATAAGGGCTAGAATATATTACAGTTCGAAATTCCTTTTATTGACCATAATACTTTTTTTTGGAATGAAAGCATTAGTTACTGTTTTTCAGTTAAGCTCCATAAATTAATTCATATTAAAATCTGAACGCTACTTAAGCGCAGTAAAGTTGCAATAACTAAACAATATAGTGAACTTTTCGAAAATTTCTAAATTTAAATGAAATTTAATTTATATTTAAAATTAAATAGGTTAGATAAAATTTTTGACCGCTTGAAGTTAATAAAGTTATAAATATTTAAGTTGCAAAGTTTCATATGTGAATTTTCAATTTCTATTGATGTGATAGTTACTCATCTGCGTTTTACAATGGCTTCGTAACAAAACCCTGTATATTAAAACTTCTAATCCGAAGCAGAATATTTATATTATTATTTGGAGACTTAAAAACGTGGTCCGCTAGTTCGTGTAGCCTTTTATAATATTTGGTATAATAATAATTATATATATCATCAGTTGCCACTACCACTGGTAAAATCTTAAATTTAAAAAAGCGTATTATAATAATAAGACATTAGTTATATCCTAAATGGATCGCCTACTTTCATGTTTTAGAAATAAATAAAATGTAACTTTTAAATTAATAAACATATTCAAAATAATTTAAGATTTCTTGCGTCATGTTAATAAGAATTAAACAAAATTTCTCACCATTTATTTGGTATTCTGACCCGTAATTCCATGTCTCTATTAGCTCCGGTGTCAATAAGTTCCGGTAAGGCATATTGCATACGAAAATTTTGAATATTATTTTGCATCTTTTCTTCCTAAAAACTGTCATTATGAGGAATTTTCACCACTTTTATTCCTCGAGAAATCCAAAAGCACGAAATGCAAAAATCCATTTGTGTTATGTGCTGCTAGCCCTGAATTTGAAAATACCAATTGTTGTTCTCCTTAATGGTATTATCCTTTTCCCAAAAAGTTTTTTTTTTACTGCATATTACTTTTTCTACAGTCAGCACTCTAGCTCAATATGGACTCTATCATAGAGTTTTGTTTTGTTTTTTAATTTTATCTAGACTGGCAGCAACATAATCAAATTGGGAATCAATAAAAAATACACATTTAAAAACTTTTTCTTGCAAATAAATTTTCAAATTTTATTTTGCTCTAGATTTATGGTCTATGCCATATCAAGTGGCTTTAGCAAAAAATAGAAATTTTGGTAATATAGAAATGTAAAAAAATAAGATATAGAAATACTTAAAATTTAGTTTTTGACCATTTTTAAAAGAAAAAAAATATGTACGTGTAGATAAAGGTTAAATCTATAATCCTTTTTTTTTAAATTCAATTTTGTTTTTTCCAAAAAAAATTAGAAAATGGGTAAAAAAGTCGAGATTTGTATATTTTTTTTTTTTTTGGAAAAAACGAAATCAAATTTTGAAAAAATGTCTCCAGAGGAGCATAGATTTAACCTTTCACGCCCAATTTTTTTTGATTTAGAAAATCTCAAAAATAAACTTTAAAAATGGGGTACTACTGCTCTGCTCTAAAGCCAAATAAATACTCCTCTTAAACAAAAAAAGAAAATTACATTATTTTACAGTAACTGAGAAAACAGAAATAGCTAACAATTGCAATAAATAGTTTAGTAACTTTGGTAAAATACTAGCACCAGAAATACCTCAAGTAAAAGATATTCAAGAGGATTTTACAGACAACATAAACTTATGTAATTCAGTGTATCTACATTCTGCAATAGAATCTGAAATTAAAAATAGGATTAGTAAACTAAAGGTCAAACAGTAACTAGAATATTATACAATTATATCTGAGCAAGGCCTGATTTAAGATGTGGGTTGCCTGAGGCTTGTTTTGCTGTAAGGGCCATTGTTTCAAGGTGTTCAATATGTTATGTCAAAATGAAATGAACACAAGAGAAATTCCGTTAGAATTATTTAATTTTTTCATTAAAAAGTATAGTTAATGGTATATACATTCCAAGTATTATCCCTGATAATGTTCAATTCATGTAGTATATCTGACTCGATGCTCTTGATAGCCTAATTTACAAGTTGTTGCTACGTCATGGATGTTGTAAGTCGTTTCAGTTTTGACGAGGAGCGCTCGCCACTGCAGTTGTTAGCATAAAAATTAGATACATTCTTAGAGTTATCTCAATGGGAAAGTATTCTGCACTCTTTATTATGGTACATTATTATTGTACATGAAAAGTTTGGTGATGATATATTTTGGCTGTGAATAACGAAACTATTACAATGGCTTCTTCAAGTCTTAATACTAAAGTTTAGGGGACGCGTACCGTAACTTTAAAAATAGATACTCATTATTATGAAACTGTGAGACTCTTAGTAATGGATAAATTATGCTCATGGTCATGATATAATAACATCCAATGAGCATCACAAAAAAAATTGTTTTTAACTACACTCAAACTATTAGCCGATTTACTGAACTTGATGCATATCCAATCCCGAATATTAAAGAAATTATTTATAAAGTTTCAAAGTACGACATAACCAGTGCTTATCATTAAATTCCAATATCAGAAGAAGAAAGACCATGCACTGCTTTTCAGGCCTGTGGCCTCTGGCAGGTATCCTAATCAAATCTTTCAATGCTTTTAAAACACTCTCGTTAGATTTTAAGGGTCTTTGCATTCTTCATACTTTAACAAGTACCTACTAATTATAATCGATAATACTCCAGATTTCCGTTTAATTTTTGCTGTCCAGATACCTCCATTTCTCAAGTATTAATACATTTATTTAAATTTTTTGCAATTATTTGTTACCCTTCTTTCGATAATGCAAGTGGTTTTACTTCTAAAAAATTTAAGGATTTTCTTAAAAATGGAATTGCCTCAAGTCCCTCTACACCTTACAATCCCAGATGCAACGGCCAAATTGAAAGGGAGAATGGTATAATATGGAAGACGATACAGTTAGTGTTAAATTCCAAAAATTTCAAAATTTCTCAGTCGGAATATCTGTTAAATGAAGCTCTCCATCCACTTAGATTTTTGTCATGCACCACAATAAACGTCACTCCACATGAAAGAATGTTCGGATCTACGAAAAAAGGTCGCGAACATTTGGTCGCGCGAAAAAATGTCGCGCACAAATAGGCGCGTGTCAAAAGGTCGCCGGCGAAGAAAGATCGCCGACGAAAAAAGTCGCGAGCAATTGATCGCGCGAAAAAAAGGCGAGTAGGAAAATAGCGCGTAACAATGTTGATATTTCTATTATTATCTTTTATTATATTTTAATCCCAATGAAAAACAATCGTTGGTCTTAAAGTGTTATAATGAGGGCATCGTAATAAGAAGGGTTTGGTAAAATTTAGTATTCATAGATTTATTTTGAAAATCTTTATATTGCAGGTAACCTTTTAAAGTATGTCTCTAATACCTATTTATTAAAAAAAAAAACGATTTGTTTATTATTACTTTAGATAATAACCTATAAGCTGGTTACTTATTCTAAGTAAATCTTATTACAAACAACACCGTTAGCTGTTAATAGGGCTTTAATGTTGATATTTCTATTATTATCTTTTAATCCCAATGAAAAACAATCATTTATTTCACAATTTACTTAATTGGTTTTAAATACGGTCTTAAAGTGTTATAATAAGGGCATCGTAATAAGAAGGGTTTGGTAAAATTTAGTATTCATAGATTTGTCGTTCTGTCAAGATGGTTCTAACTTACGTTAACCGTCAAAAAGGTGCTAATATGTTATTGTACAATGGCTTTATCCATAGAAAGGAGAAAGTGATAGGTGAAAAGACAATTTGGAAGTGTGCCCAATACAATAAGTGGAAATGTACCGGAAGAGTTTACACTGTGGGAGATGAAGCAGTAAAAAGTACAAGCCACAACCATATTACAGATGCAGCCAAATTAGAAGCAAAGAAAGCTTGTAATAAGATAAAAGAAATGGCGCAACAAGTTGAACTAACAACACAAGGTATATTAGCTACTGTTGCACAAGAAATTTCTTTAGGTGCAACTTAGCAATTACCTTCCATTTCATCCCTAAAGCGGACTATTCAACACACACGTCAAAAAAAAGGAAGCTATTCCAGCAAATCCTAGAAATTTATCCGAGCTTGTTATTCCAGAAGAATACACCATAAGCAGCAATGGCGAACATTTTCTTTTATTTGATAGTGGCCCAAACGAGAACAGAATTTTGATTTTTTTCACCGAAAAAAATTTAACTTTTATGGAGAACTGTGATCACTGGTATGCTGATGGAAAATTTACGTGTGCTCCTTTTATATTTGCTCAGCTGTATACAATCCATGGAGTACAGTACAGCAACGTTATACCCACTGTATATGCTCTTCTTCCCAATAAGACTACCGAGACATACACGCCTCTTTCAAGAATTAAAAACCTTAAGACCAGGTTTACGACCTGCAACAATAATGGTGGATTTTGAAAGGGCAGCAATTAATGCCATACAAGAACAGTTTCCTGAAGTCAGAGTGCGTGGCTGCTTCTTTCACTTTACGCAATGCTTGTGGAGAAACATGCAAGGTGCAGGATTGCAACGTATTTATACACAAGACGCAAATTTTGCTCTACATCTGCGACAACTGGCAGCTCTTGCATTCTTACCCGAAGAAGATGTTGTTGTAACGTTTGAAGAGTTACTTGACAGCGAATTTTACACGCAAAATGAAGATACGCTATTGCCATTTATAAATTATTTTAAAGATGTATGGATAGGCCGCTTAGATCGACGACATCAGAGGAGACAAACGCAATTTTCAAGAAATCTGTGGAATTGCTTTGAATTTATAGACGAAGATATACATCGTACAAATAATTCTGTGGAGGGATGGCACAACAGATTCTCCTCTATATTAAATGCAGCACATCCAAATTTATGGAAATTTATCAATACGCTAAAAAAAGAGGAGAGTTTAAATTGCTTAAAAGTTGAGCAGTATATAGCTGGAAACGAACAACAACGAAAAAAAATTTATAAAGATACGGCGAAACGAATAAAATCCATTTGTGAACAATATGGCAATCGTCCAAATTTGGAATATTTAAGGGGCATTGCTCATAACTTTCAACTTCAGAAATAAAAACCCCAAAAAACAAAAAAATACAAAAAAAAAACCAACAAAAACTAGAAAAAAGTAAAAAAAGTAAAAAAACTAAAAAAACTAAAAAAAAAAACTAAAAAAACTTCTAAACACGCCAGGTAATATTACCTGCCAGTCCTAAGCCTGGATAAAGTGTAAAGGAAAGTTTGATTTTCCAATGCTTATTGGTAATTATCTAAAGTAATAATAAATAAATAGTTTTTTTTTTAATAATATTAGAGACATACTTTAAAAGGTTACCTGCAATATAAAGATTTTCAAAACAAATCTATGAATACTTAATTTTACCAAACCCTTCTTATTACGATGCCCTCATTATAAAACTTTAAGACCAATGATTGTTTTTCATTGGGATTAAAAGATAATAAAAGATAATAATAGAAATATCAACATTGTTACGCGCTATTTTTTAACTTGCCTTTTTTTCGCGCGATCAATTGCTCGCGACCTTATTTCGTCGGCGCTCTTTTTCGCCGGCGAACTTTTGACACGCGCCTATTTGTGCTCGATATTTTTTCGCGCGACCAAATGTTCGCGACCTTTTTTCGTGACACCAGAATGTTCAACCAGACTTTCAGTTAATGGACAATCTCGTCCCTCATAGTTAGCTGATAATGGTCCTATACTGTTAAAGAAGCAGGTTCGTAAATTCAAGTATGAACCAATTGTGGAAGAAGTTGACTATTGAAAAGTAATGCAGAATTTTCGTCTGTAATAATGCTCAAGAATGCCCGATGGAAAAAAATAAAGCTCACAAATCGTCATTTAGCACCTAGAGAAAATATTATTGAGACTAGTTCACTTAAACAACTTGAAGATGATAGTTATTCCTTCCCTTCTTCTACTCATGTTCTCTTGACTTCCACTTTAGTGCCTACATCCACTGAAAGCTTGAGTTGCTCTATCAGCTACTCCCGGAAATTTAGTTGAATTTAGTGAAATGGTCCCTACGTCTTTAGAAAACCGATTTTAGCAATCTACGTCTAGGGGTTTTTTAACATCTGAAGAAAGTCGCCCAGCTAGAAACAGAAAATTTCCTAAATACTTCGAAGAATATGAAAAATTCTGAAGAGGGGAATAATGATATGAAAACATGAGTTGCCATTGTATAAGTTTATTAATTGTATTACCACCTCTTTATCTGTTATTTTTTTATTGTCATTAGTTGTGATTATGTATGTGTAGTTTTTGCATAAGCTTTTATAACAATTGTCTTAGAACGAAATTGATTGTGATTGAACTTAATTTTATATACTTATAATTTTACAATTTTCCTTTAAGGGCAAATGATAAAATTAATTATGCTCGGTTTTATTTTTATAAAGGATCTTTATTTGAACAAAGGCCACCTAGAACTTTTTCTTTACCTTGCTGGTGTCCCTTATTGTTTAATACATGTTAAAAGTTATAATTTTTTAATATTTAAATTCCTCAAAAAATGCTCATTCAAGCCAACAAACATTTAATAAATAATCGCTATCATTAAATTCGTCAATCTGTGACTTACCCTAACTATGTCATTAATATTTCAGCGTGCAACAGTTCCCCGTTACACTTGCCCTACATCTGGCAGCTGCATCGTGTTGATGAAACAACAGACTGAAAAATTTAATAGAGGGAATCACGTCAATGTCAAAATTTAGTTACGAGGTACTCACAAAACTGTATATGTATAATTAACTGTGGAATTGGATTTTTTGTTGTGGTCTTTTAAATTAGTAATTGATTGGATCTGTTTGGTAATACGATATTCACCCATATAGTAGCACTATTCTAAAGTTAATAGTGGCAATAGTTTCATATAACAGAACAATTGTAATATTTTTGTTAAAAGGAAAAAATCAGCACTAAACACTAAAGAAACTTATTACAACGAATACTGAAATATGTAGAAACATACATTTCCATATTAAAGAAAAAATTAATAACCTAAGTTGTACTTAAGTCGAGGATAATCACTAATTAATTATAAAATCATTATTAACTATCATTTTTCATTTAATTTAATTTTTTTAAATTAATTCTGATGCCTTGGTAGGATTTCCCACTCGACCATTCACTGTTGGGTTCTAATTAACAGTGCTGTTCCTAAAGTGGCGCTGGGAAACAGTAACAAAGCCTACACAGAACACGATGCGAAATAACCTTAGCAGTTGAAGCCGATGACACAAGGCGATCCAGTCCTGACAATTGATTGATGTTACCACTGATGCATATGTGTAATGTTCGATAAATTTTCTCCAAATACTCTGTAGGCCGGCAGGATACTGTACCTTTTCATTGGTGGGGAGTTCAGTGACAATAACGAATATCAAATATTTTATAATAATTGCAATATCACATCTAAATGGCACCATCTTGTAATTAACTTTTAAAATTTAAAAGACAGTCCTTATAATCATTTAAAAATATAAATTATTTTGATAAATTTAATGTTTCCATACATTTTCTGTTATATCATGTAAAGAATTAGACATTTTAAATAAATTATAACCGATATAGTTTATTATGACTGTGGCATTTCATGGTATAATTGTCGCGTGTTGTTCCACACCTACTTCTAGCAGTTCCTACACGCCTTGTCTTTAATACAAGACATCTAGATAATTTGGCGACAAGACAAGTAAGCTCACGCAAGGATGTTTTTTTTTTAATTTAAATAAGTGCAAGGGTGTAGATTTTCTATAAAATTAATAAGAATATTTATATTTTAAATATTCCTTAAAATATGTTGATTTCTAAATAAATAATAGTTTATATTGTAATTATATTATTTAAATTGTCTAAATACAATTACTGATTCAATTACAATTACTTATCCATATACGATTACTTATCAAATTACAATTACTTATCCAATTACAATTACTTTTTTTAATTACAATAACATTTATGAGTACAATTACTTTTAAATGTGTGTTTAGAAGATGCACGTGATAATAAAAACAATAAATTTCCTGTTCGAATCGATCATTAGAGTTCGAACTCGCATCTATCTTATTCGCTGTGCCGTGGAAATAGCCTTAGTGAAGTAGTGAAATTGTTGAACCCAAAATAATAGTAAAAGTAAGAGGTAAGTAAATGTAGATACCTTTATTTTCAAGACATATTTTGTTACATGAACATAAACTAAGGAAATATAGTATAAAGTGACACATACAGCAGTTTTTATAGGGTGAATACCAATTAACTACTTATTTACGTTACATAGGCATTTCTAGTTATTCTAATTTTCTACATTGAACTTTTTTTTATTATTATTATAAAATACAAACGTATTTTTTGAAATTACAATCTGATATAAGTTCAATAAGCAACTTTTATCTAACTTAAATTAGTTAATATGAAAACTTCAAACTAAGGACCTTCTCACTAGCATGCCTTAGATTCTGTCAACTGAGTTACACTAATTTTATCGTGTACCACTGCCGAATTATGCTCTGCTTCTCACGATCACTTCACCAACCCTAAAGACTTCGTCCTCTTGAGTCTTCTTACCAAATTTGCATTGTCGAGGATTGCTGACTTCCTCGACGTTAACGTGTTGGAGAAGTCTTTGTTCGTGACTTCTTGCAAACTTTTCGACGATCTGGTTAACGGTATCTATTTCCATGTCTCTATGGAGGTCACTATTTCTGTAGTACCAAGGCGCATTAACAATATTTCTAAGCACTTTGTTTTGGAATCGCTGGATGATGTATATGTTGCTTTTACTGGCACAACCCCACAGCTGGATGCCATACGTCTATAGGCTTGAGGACCTGTTTATAAAGTAGTATTTTATTAAAGATTGACAGAGTGGAATGTCTTCCTAATAGCCAGTTCATCTTTTTACTTTCCTATCTGTATACAGATATAAGGAAAGTATATGAATCATTATTTTTTTCGACCAGTTTTTGACGGATTTTTACGTTTTGGTGTCCCCTGAATCCGTTTTGACTATTTTCGGGATGATGTGTGTGTGTGCGTGCGTGTGTGTGTGCGTGTGCGTGTGCGTGTGCGTGTGCGAGTGCGTGTGCGTGTGCGTGTGCGTGTGTGTGTGTGTGTGTGCGTGTGCGTGTGCGTGTGCGTGTGCGTGTGCGTGTGCATGTGCGTGTGCGTGTGCATGTGCGTATGTGTGTGTGGTGTGCGTGTGCGTATGTGTGTGTGTGTGTGTGTGTGTGTGTGTGTGTGTGTGTGTGTATGTGTGTGTGTGTGTGTGTGTGTGTGTGTGTATCCACCATAACTCATGAATCGATACGAATAAAAACACCAAATTTTACACTTAAGCTTTATTCCGGCCTGCGGTGAACTGATTAGATTTTGGACAGAGTCGGAACATTTGGGGGGGTACTTTATAAATGGTAATTTTTATATTTTATGGAATATATTCGTTATTTACGTTTGGAGAAGAAAATTCTTTAAATAAAAGTTACTTACAATATTATTATCTATAATTTTTGTTATATATAAAATTTTCCTTAAATGGTCCGTATTCGAGAAATTTGACAAAATGTAAAAAAAATAATTTTTTATAAAAATTGTTTAAATAAAAGTTGTTTGTAATATAATTCTCTATAATTTTTATTCCATACATAATTTCTCATAAATGAACCGTATTCGAGATATTTGAGAAAATGTGTAAATTTTGAATTTTGAAGAAAACTCAAAAACGGATAAAGGTGAGGTGAAATGAATAGATTTTTGACGAAGGCGGAAAATCTGGGGGGGGGGGGTACTTTATGGGAGACCGTTTTTATATTTTATGGAATATATTATAGAAAAATGTGTCGAGTTAGATGTATGTGAAACATGTATAATAACTAGATAGGAAAGTCATGTGTTGAACACATCAGATTTTTATATTTAATATCTAGCTCTTTTCTTTTTTACACAGGGCCCTCCAGCGCAGCTTAGGGTAATACCCAAATATTTTGCAGTATCTGCATTCGGTACTATTAATGCTTACTGGAACGTGTTGTTTATTTTTATATGTAATGTGGATGGAAACAGACTTAGTCTCGTTCAACTTAATTCTCCATCGTTTAGGTCAATTATTAATTTAATTAACGGATATTTATAGATTTCTTACAGCTTCTTCATGATCTTCGCCTACAGCTAATATGGCAGTATTGTCAGCAAAGGTAACTATCATGTCATGTACCAAGTTCGAAATATCACTAGTATATAGTAGATATAGTGTCACAATTATTCCTTAAATTGAATTAAATTATTTTCGAAAGTATTTCGAAATCGACCTACTATTCAGAAATAATTTAACACACAGGATGTTAAATTATTTACTGAGTCGAATGAAAATAATTTAATTCAATTTAAGGAGTAATTGTGACAATAGGACCGGGCCAAGAACACTGCCCTGTGGTACTCCTGCCTTAATTTCTTTGAATTTCGAAAAAGCTTTATCTTGCTTTACTTTAAAAACTCTATCTGTGATGTATGACTCCAATAGTTGTACATATGTCTTGGGAAAAAGTCTACCTAGTTTATACCTAAGTCCCTCATGACACACTTTATCAAAAGCTTGCGCTACATCAAGGAAGATGGTAGCACAATGTTTTTCTTTTAAAGATTTTTCAATTATGTCCGTTATTCTATACTGGCTTTCTCTAAAACTGAACTGATGTGTTGGAATTAAATTTTTTTCTTCTATAATGGGTTTCAGCCTTTTTAACAATAATTTTTCGAAGTGTTTAGAAATAATTGGAAGTAAAGAGATCGGTCTGTAGGAAGTAACTTTATTTGGTGGTTTACCAGGTTTAGGAATCATTATCACTTCAGCAATCTTCCATAACATGGGTACATTCTTAAGTCAAAATGAGGCATTGACAAGATAAGTCAATTTAACCACTGCTTTCCTGGGAAGTTGTTTTAAAATTTGCCCGATAATTAAATCAATGTCAGAAGCTTTGTTTGTTTTTTCTTATTTCATTATTAATTTCTTTTGGTGTCGAAAGTCTTATTTCGCCTTCTTCTTGAATCATATTTTCCCATTTCATTCTGTTGAAATGTTCTTTTAAGGTTTTCAGCAAATCTATTTCCTTCTGCAACTTACTTTTTGCCCAACTCCCACCTGTATTCCTTATTGGTGGATTTTGCAAGATCGGCCGTTTTAGTCTCTTAGTGATTCTTCAGAGTGAGTAGTCAGTATTGCTATCGTTGGACAACTTACTTAGAGAGTCACCAATAGATTGGTTTTTAAATCTTTTAAGCTGTTGGGTTGCGTTGTTCAATCTAGCTTTGTCTTTAAGTGATCTAGATTAACGCCCAATCTTTTTCACATATAAATGCTCTAATTGCATTGGGGTAATTAATACCTGTAGTTCTAGGAATAAATGTGATGGTATTCTCGCATGCAGATTTCTGGATATCTCTAACAAATATTTCCGTTGAACAAATAACATTGAATTGAAGGATTAACTATTTCAATAATACGCTTCCAGAAAGTATGCGCCACTTAATAGAAATTTTGAAACACTTTTTGTGAAAAGTAGCAATATAAACATTTTGTGATTTATAACAAAATTTTGTAATTAAGGTAATTAAGACTAATAATGCCCTATTTGTATGGTGATTATAACATAAAAGTACATAAGCCTAGGTACACGAACTTTTGTATTTTTATTCTAAATCAAAAAACTTTTAAAAGCTCACATTTAATATCAACTTGTCAGTTCCATTTTTTATACTTGTACTTGTGATGGATTTTGTATTTTCTCTTTAGTTAAGGAGACCTTAAGGGCCAATTTCATAATCAAATTAAAGCAAGCTTCAATATTAAAAGGATTCTTCAAATGCTAAATCGATTCCATAATCCAAATTTATTGACAAAGTATACTTTAAAGCTTCGTTTAACTAAATACCTGTTTCTGGTCCTTTAAAAGCTTTAAGTGTGCTTTTTCCGATGACGTTTGACAGTTTATCTTTTCGATTGAGTTTTTATGACACCGCGACGGTTTGATGTCAATAAGCAAATAAATAATATAAATCGTTTTTAAATTGCCGAATTTTGATTTTAACTGTTTAGCAGTTCACACCAACCATTTGATTTATTAGCATTAAAACTCATAGTGAATTCCAAGCTCTTTTATGAAAAAGATTTCCATATTTTTCATGAAAAAAATATTATTCTAGCTATATAAATCTTTTCGATATTGTTTATTTTATGTGTTATTTTGCATTCCAAAATAATTTTATATTTTTCGACTTCTTTCAACAATAACTCTTCTTCTGCAAGACCACTTTTTTTGTTAATTATTCATTAATATTTTAACACTATAACACAGAACAAACTAAAAAAAATATTAAAATATTTGCAAACATTTAAATAAATTTCTAAATAGAACTTAAATGAAGCACAGTCATTAAATAACTAATCTGAATTTTAATTTTTTTACACAGAGAACCTTTTTGACCATAGAACACATACTATAATTTTAGATAGTAGGTATTCTAAGGTTCCTATTACTTTCAATAAAAGGGTTCTTATAATAGTTAACAAGATTATCCTGTCCTTTGTCCTGGTAAGTTTTAATTCCCAGAAAAATTCAATTTAAAATCATTTAATTCCTTTTTCAGCTAATTTGTAAAAACCGGAAGATGCTTACAGGGTATCTATCACTAAACAAATATGTATAAGAGATATTTAGCTTTAAATTAAACTATAAAACATTTTTAAATCTAAAACCTAACATTTCATAGAAAAATCAACATTTTTGTAGCTAATATTCCGGTAAATGTTGCAATTAAACACAGATCAGCAATATCAACATAGTAAAATTTTGTTAGTAAAAGTACGTTATGAGAACCATTATTAAATGACATCTTTTAAATGAGGCTTTAAAGCGAACTTTAAATAGAAGCTTACTTTGTTTAAATTCGACTCAAGGGTTCGATTATGAAATTGGCCCTAAATGGCATAGAACACTATACGTTTATGGCTCGTTGTATAAAGCTTACTTAAAGTTAAGCTCAGTTTTAAGTGAAACATGTCAGTTTCCAATCGTGTAGGTTCAGTCTAATATTTAGAGAAATAAGCCCTAAGTATTAAATGGTGTTTAAAATGTACCTATGCCATACATTTGTCATGTGTCAGTATAACTTTAAAAAAGCTTTATACAAATCGCCTTTAAGATATCTTTAACTTTATGGAATCCTTAAGAAAGTCGCTGCAAACGGCTGTTCGTACCGGTCCGGTTGATTCATAATTCCTCAATTCTATCTTAATTTATTGTTTTATCTGCAACGTAACTAGAAATTAATAATTCCTTTTTTCATGTAGTTGTAATTACTTCAATACAATTCCTATTTTTACAGCATATATTTTGTCCTTGTAATTAATTATTTTTTATAAACAGTACTTTGTAATTATAATAATTCTTAAAGTGCATATAATTACCCACCCAGCTTAATCGCACCCTCTTCAGAGTGCGGATTCTGACAGCCCCATGATATGGAGATGCTTTCGTACTTGGCAATGACCAGTCAGAATGCCTGTGGCTAGGCGCAGATTCTGTCTAGTTATAGTCAAGTATTTGTTTGCTGCAGTGTTGTCAGGATAACTCAAGAGCTCCCTAGCAACTCTGCAGTTTCTGGTTTTATCCCATCTTTCCTTGAATTTTACAAGAAAGTGTTCGTTGATTAGGTATGTCACTACCGATTTTGCCAGGCCAATAGAAGGGCCACGTCCAAAAAGTATTTGGTTGGCTGCTTTCTAGGCTAGTGAATCAGCAGGACGGTTACCTTTCGATGTGGCGTGACCTTTAATCCATCTTAAGGTGACCACCAGAATAAATTCGCGGTGTGTTCAGGGTGAGCAGTGCTTGTCTGCTTTCTGTATAGATGAGCATGTTCCTTTCAGTGATATTGTTTCTGGTTATTTCTTTTGCTGCTATGAGAATCCCCGTTAGCTCTGTTTGAACTACACTGGCACTATTGCTCGCAGCCCATTTTATGTTTAGGTTAAAGAATCTGGAGTATATTCCACAACCTGAGCCTTGTTTTGTTTTAGAACCGTCGGTGTAGATATGAATCGTACTTGCCACTTCCGGCTGTTCTATTTGTTTTATTATAACTTTATATGGCTTATGAAAGATATATTTCGGTGAGATGGAGTCCATGTTAAGCCTTGGCTTGTTTGAACACTATGTCGCGGTGAGCAAATAGTCCGTCGACCGTCGCGTTTTGACTATTTTATCCAACCAGAGTATTTAAATGGGAATGGTTTTCTTGAATCCGCTAAGCTGAGCAGGATGGCGTCATGCCGCTGATTTGTCGCGACTAGTCGGTTCATATCTGTTTAGTTTGATATCGGCTGAATCGTCGGCGTATGCGGAGACAGTTTGTGAACACAAATAATTATATATATTTTTTTAAAACAATAAGTAACAAATTAACACACACAGATGACTTTATGACTTTATTTGTAGGTTTCTTGGAAATATCGTCCTTTAAAAAACTCAACACGAATTTAAAAAGATCTGTAGAAAGTCTAAAATACTCTCTAAATTTGGTTTCATTTCCAAAAAGCATGTGATATTAAAGGCAGCTTCAATATCGCGACACAAAAACAACTTATCTACTGGCTTATTGGAAACTTTGAATTACCAATTCCTCTTGTTCTTCCTCTTTCAACAATAATAACAACGAAAACAATTTATTTGTGTCCATTTTAGTACCTTTCGTTTACAATCATAATACATAAACAGCACGTACAGACATAGAGAAGGTCTCATTTTCTATATTTGACAAACCACCTCGGGCGAAAATCGCTGTCCTCAGCTCACCTCGACGGAGTGTTCAAAGAAACCAAGGCTTTAGCTTGAAGTAGTGGGAGCGTATCGACTGCTTCCTGTCAAAAGTGACGTTTTGCCTCATCTGGTCCTACATCAGGTTCTATTCCGACCGTGCGAAGGCGTGTCATTGTCGTTAGAGCAATCTCCTTGATGTACATATCAAGAGGAGTGAGACTAAGAATGACTTCCATGGCTTTAGTCGGTGGTGTTTTCATGACTCCTGTTATGTTAAGACATACTGTTTTTTGAATTTGTTCTAGTTTACGGGTTTTTGGTACCCAGACAACTGCACCGTATATAGGTCTTATGATAGCCGTGTAAGTCCATGCGACGACTCTGGGGGAGAAACCCCAGGTGCGCCCCACGGTTCGGCGGCATTGTTCATAAGCAATGTATGCTCTTTTAACTCTGTTTTCTAAATGCTAGTTCCATGTTAACTGGCTGTCAAAGGTGAGACCTAGGTACTTCACCTGTGTTGCAAAGTTTAGTTTTGTGTTTAGGAGTTCTGGAGGTTTTAATTTCATTTTCATCCTTTTCCTTGTGAAAAGAACCATTTCTGTCTTCTTATGATTGATAGACAGTGAATGGTCCTTGCACCACTGTTTTATAATTTTTATAGCTACTTGCATTCTTTCACAGAGTATGTTCAATTATGTTTGCTATTATGTAGTGACTGTCATTATTGGGGCGGCTGATGAGGGAGTCGAGGACCATATTCCACAGTAGAGGTGAAAGCACCCCTCCCTATGGACATCCCCTCGCAACAAAGCCTCCTATATTCACATCTTCTACACTTATGTTTACTGCTCGCTTTGAGAGCATGTTATGTATCCACCCACTAACCAATTGAGGAATATTCCTGTTGGTTAGTGAGTGTATTATCTTTGGGAAGGTGGTTTTATCAAAAGTACCTTCTATGTCTATGAAAACACCCAAGGCGGACTCCTTATTGTCCAGGGATCTTTCTATCCGGCCAGCAACTAGATGAAGGGCTGAATCAGTAGATCTGCCTGGGGTGTATGCATGTTGTTTTGGGTGTAGTGGTGTTGTTGTAATCACTGCATCCCTTATGTACTTTTCGCATAGCCTTTAATGGAAAACGATGTCAGACTAATTGGTCGGTATATTTTAGGAACAATGTAATCCATCCTTCCAGATTTGGGTATAAATACCACTTTTACCTCTCTCCATTTTTGGGAATATACCTCAGACCCAACGAGGATCTGAATATATTCACTAGGTGCAGTGTGAGTTCTTCGAGGCCCCACTAAAGTAGGGCTAGATAGATACCGTCAGGTCCTGACGATTTAAATGGAGAGAAGATGGATATAGCCCATCTAATGTTTTCATCATAGACAGATGGATTGTATTCTTCTTCTGTCCAGACCGCCACGTCTGTGATGATCGAGTCAGGGAAGTGTGTTGACAGCAGACGTTTGATGCTATCTTCGAGGTTGGCAGTTTTCGTGCCATCCTCTTTGATTTGCGCACCAATGCTTCGGTGTGGATCTTTTGAGAGAGCTTTTTGAAGCGTCGCACATACGGCAATTATCCTTATTTAACGCGCCAAAAATAAAAAAAATTGATATTTTAAAAACATGTTTCATCCACACAGTATTGTTCTATATACATTCGTGCTCTTATCTGGCTTTACGCCACCGAGAACCGCGGATAAATAAGAGAGTAATATGGGTAGAAAGAGTGCACTTTCAGTCTTAAGTGTAGTTGACGCATAAATCAGCATGCGAACACTTGTTGGAAAATTACGTGTTGTTGTTTAAATGTTGTAATCCAAAAATTTTTTCAAGATAGACTGTGAAGCTTTATGTATGTATTTCTTATTCAAGTATTAACAATGTATTTATTTGTTTCCTTGCCTAATAATAACGGTAACTTTTGGTGGACCTAATTTTATTCATTCTTTTTTGTATACGGCTAATTTCTGCGAGGGCTACAAAAAAAGTTCCAGCGAGTTCCACTATCGTTTTTTATGTTATAGTTAGATAAGACCTTTATCTTTAAGAGCTTACAAAAATTTGCGTTCCCAAGTGTCCTCTGTCTGATACAAGTTATTTTGTTTAGAGGTAGTCACAACAACGTTGATCCGCATCTCCCCAAAATCACTAGAAATGAATTTTTTTCTGTTCTACAAAGCGATAAATTCTTTATACTGTTGACTGCTAAGTGCATTGAAAAAGTAGAACGGTACATATTAATTAAATTTAATACATCAGAAATTCCCACGTGCTCGGAAAAACGTTTTAAATGTACTATAAAGATATTCTTGTCGAAACTAAACATAAAGTGGAAGATATGCAAAGGTACAACCCGCAAGATTCACCAAAAAAATATGCTTTATAGATACATAGATAATGAATCCTAGATTAGACTCTAATATCTCTGCAACACCCACGGCAGAAGAAGTAAGAAATTATCAAAAACGTGGAAGAGCAAAAAATTTTTTCGATGAGAGCTCTGTACGGTCGAAGTTAAGAAAAGTAGGACCTCGTGTGTTAAGCATGTCCAAAGAAACACTTTGCAAAGCTGCAGAAATGAGTCTAATCAAAAGTGGAGAAAGAACTTCGGCGCAAGTTATAAAATTAGCTATAAGCTTGTCTCCGCGCACAGAGAAAAAAACCAAAGAAATTCATAATTCGTCATATTTTGATTCATGGCTATATACACTCCAGAAGAAGTATTAGCTTGTAAGGTTATATCACTCACGGAAGACATCGAGATTGGAACCGGACAGAGACATAATGAATAGAATGCTACTGTCATCATATCCCCTGATTACAAATACAAAAAAAGCGAAATAAACCCTTTTTCAGAAGCTGTACTGAGTATGTTACTTTTTTAAGTTATAGTTTAGATGGTGTACAACGTGATATAAATCCTGATAGTGACTGATAATTCCGAATAAAAAACTAATTTCTGTACATTATTTGTATTTCAGTTAATCATTAAAATAATGACGTAAAGCGTTCTCAAAATGTATGTGCATTATTTTCACGTATTTTAGTAGTGTTATATAAATGATTAAAACATGACGCCTTAATTAGATAACTAAATAAAATTTTATTTATAAACCACTTTTTATGCATTTTTATGTGAAATGTGACAACCTGGCAGTCTATTTAACAACTTACATTGTTTTTTCAATTAAATCTAAGCAAAAAAATTACTTTGAAAAATACAACTATTTTTGGCGTGCTAATTCCCGCTAATTGCCGTATGTGCGTCGCTGCCTGCGGGAAAACTTCGATTTCTTCGCAGTAGGATCTCCGTGCATCTCTCTGTTTTTGTCTGACGATTTTTTTTGTATTCTCTGAGGTGAGAATTATGATTGGTAGATTTATTCCAAATTTTATCTAAATCGTATCTTAAATATAAGATATTACTGTGGCCCTGGTTTCATTGTCACCCGGTATACGAAAACACCAACAAAATATTACTCTAATATGAATTTAAATTGAAAATTGATATGCCCAAAAACAGAAGTTTAATCTGTGAGTTATTAATTAATCTACAAGAAGAATTATCATTGTATACAACTCATGTATGTTTTTAACATACTGTATAACTAAATACACATGATATGATAGGTAGTAACATATTGACTCAAACAATGCTCGTTGTATGAGAATGATTATGTAACCTGATGGATTTCCTCCTTGTATAAAATATGGCACACGTAAACTTAGTCCTATTTCCGCCTTCAATGCATGTGGACAAAACAGAGTTTCCTTTATTAACTATTCAGTAATCAGATAAAAGCAACCTCTATGTTTAGAGGGCCCGATCCATTGTATTGACACACGTAAAATGGAATCTTGCTATCTCTCAATATATCAGTAGACGGAATATATCATTAACATGCACAGAAAACGTTTCATGAAAATGCTTATTTTACTGTGTAGGGTAAGATAATGGGTTGACATAAGTAACAGTATGTATATTTCTTTGAAATAATAATTATTATACAATGTAATTTAAAATTCAATTATTTTTTTTTTATTTGAGTAAAACAACTCACGAATAATTAAAGAATTACAATTTTCATTCAATTTATATTTAAAAATCAAAAATATTTAACATTGACATTATTCGTGTTTGTTTAATTTTCTTATTCTAATTTTGTATCTTTACTAAGGTGTACTTAAAGTTAAGGCGCACCTTAGGCGCCAAAAATGTAACCTACCAATATGTCCTAAGAACTTCCAGAGGGAAATTGCTTAAAATTAAATTTTAAATAAAAAAAAAACTTTGTCAATAAAATTTTTTCTACTATGGTGTCAACCTTCGGGCCTTCGACGTCGCTTAGACTGCAGTTAGGAGGTGGATAGCTATTAAAAATTCCGGAAAAAGTAGACAAAGGACACTGGGTCTATATAGTAGCCAAGCTATTTTCCCATTTCCCCAGAAACCCAGTAAATGAGGAAGGAAAGAGTAACCTCAACTTATGTTCCTTTATAATAAATTTACTATTTTTTCCAATTATGCTTAACAATTTAAAAAAAAATAATACTTAAGAAACTAACAAATCTAATTTTTGAGTAAAGGAAAACCAACAAACTTAAAAGTTAAGATTCAAGAACTAACTACTAAGTATGGTAAGAAATTAAAATGTATATGGCATATATGTAATATGAATGGAACTAAAAAAATAATAAATTTATCAACAGATGACATAATCGGTCGTTTGCTTGGTACCAGGCTAAGGACGTTTGCGCTATATGATTGCAAATATAGTAAATTTTAATTTCTACCTTTTACATAAATTATGAAATCAACAAAATATAAATAATCATGTGCATATCCGCACCAATATCTGAATATAAACGTTTAAAGTTGAAACACAATAAACCTTTAACACCCTCTAAATTGAAATAAGTTACCTGCTTAACTTATAGTTAAGACCTAACTATTTATAAGAAAGATATTAAACCATGGAATTTTATAATTAAATATAAATCATAAAACAAAATAAAAAGAAAATGTAATAAACACATAAGTGACTTGAGGCACAGTGGTATTTAGTAAAGCTCACAGATTGGAAGAGGTTATTTACTTAATCTCTGCCCCTTATAGGTCTTATGAGATTGCATGACTTACAGTAAAGTACTGTTTTTTTATAAAGAAGAAATCTAAAGATTGAAATGGTGAACGTAGCCCTTATGTCCCGAGGTATTTATGGTTAATATCCAGGTCGAGACAGTGCTTAAATAACAAAGTGAATGATTATATTTGGCTACTACTTAGATCATTATGTGCTTAATTAATTAAATTATGAAATATTTGGTAACATATAAGTTATTAAAGGAAAAACGAAACTTTTTCTATTTTTACTTTAGGCGAATCGAACATATTGAAACAAGCAAGTCTGAAAATAGGATCATTTTACAATGTATTGTACTAGGGACAAAATACCATCTTCCTATCTATTGATGAGATTAATTAAAATTGTAAAAATGATATCTGAAGGTAAACAATACAAGGTGAGTCGTATTTTTCTCTAGTAATTTGAACGGCTAAAAATGCACGTTACAGATAGTTTGCTAAGTTGCCAGTTAACGAAAACAGTAACGAAAAGACGGCAACTCCACGAAATCTAGTTACTGTTATGTGAGCCATTTCATTATTCAGTCATGCTCTAATCATCCAAGTCCCTCTCTGTCTTATTTGGCCTTTGAGGCCCAACTTGTCCGATTATTATACATAATTAAACCCCTTAAGACCAAACATGTGACGACTATGGCGGAGGTTCTTTCGATGATGTTCGAGAAAGAACATGATAATGTTTCTAGTGTATTGGAGAGAATAAGTGAACTTTCTAGCTCATTCGCCAATTTTTTAAATTTGTATATAAATATTGGTAGAGGACCAAGCGTTAGTCAGTTATTATATGGACAGTGAAGATAAATCGTGAACAGTTTAGAGACATTCGAAATATATATAAATTAGAATAGTATTTTTATAAATAAATAAGTGTTTAAATAAATTATTAATTAATAAACTATTGTTTAAAATAAAGAAACATCACATTACTTTTAGAAAAATTCTAAATTAATTGGCAACTAGGAAGAAATGACATGATAACTGACATACATTTTTAAGGGTAGGGAATGTATTTGTTTGGTTTTGTGTTTCTTGTTATAGAATTGAAAAGTAAAAGTGTAAAAGTAAAACTTTAAAATATTAAAATTGGTGATAGTAATTCAAAGCTCTTTCAACCCTTTTTACAATTCTAGATGTCGTTGAGATAATGTGTGCCTCCAAAGCCAGCAACACAAGATAAATATGTTCCTGTGCCACATATGTATAGTTGGTTCATGGGTGCCACACTGTTGTTACTGAAAAACAAATATAAATCATATTATAATTGTGGTTAATAAATTTTTAATTTTTAATCTCTTTGCATTGAAAGTAACACACAAAGAGTAAAAAATATATAAAAAGTTTAAGAACTATCTGTAAAAGTCACTATCTTCACTATATGTTTATTAATACTACTTATTTACATTCCTCAAAGTCATAAAGTTATTGATTATTTGATTGTCTCTCCACCTTAAATTTTGTTGATTACGAGAAAGTATTTGTTTAAGGAGACTTTAACGTTCCCCAGTATGTTAATATGGCACCTCTCACTGGCCAACTAGTTGAATTAAATGCTTTCATACATCTTCATGATTTCAAACAATATAATAATATATTTAACATAAACAATCGATTATTAGACTTAGTTTTTTGTAATGAATCATGCACTGTTGCAAAGGTATATGATTTGATGGTTCCTGAAGATGTCTCGCATCCTGTTTAGAATATTAATTTTCCTCGTAGTAAATCTAATCCAGTAAATAAAAATTTACAGTATAACTTTCTCAATAATGCTGATAATATGGAAACTGCATGTAAGTTATTTTATGAACAACTATATTGTATGAAGGATATATGTATTCCCAAATATGTTCCAACTGCAAGGAAGTACCTACATGGTTCAACGGACCTATTATTAGAGATATTAAAAAAAAGAAAGCACGAAAAAAGTTTAGACGCAATAATGATTTAAATGCCTTCGAAGAATTTAAACGGCTAAGATCCAAAATTAAAAAGGACGTAGAGAAAGCACATAAAGACTACGTTAGAACATTACAAGAGAATATAGAAAGAAATAGTGGGAACTTTTGGTCATACGTAAATTCTAAAACGAAAGGTGGGGGAATACCTGAATTTATGACTTTTATGATGATTTAAATTTCTACAGTAATTCATCAACTTTTGATTTTGACTTTGAGAGTGATTCATCAAATAATTGAGATGTGCATATAGCTGAATTAAAAGAATCTGAAGTGTCGAAGTCAATATTAATGTTAAAATCTAAATTTACTAAGGGACCAGATAATATACCATCCTTCATGGTTCGCGATTGTTCTCATGCGTTAGCTATTCCTTTAAATAAAATATTTAATTTGTCACTGCGTATTGGTACATTTCATAATGCATGAAAGAGGTCAAGAATCTGTCCTGTTTTTAAAAAAGGTAAAAGTGGTATAGTTCGATAGAAAACTTACTTTTAATGAACATCTAAATAACGTAGTAAAAGCATCATTCAGAAGCTTGGGAGGGATTTATTATTAGGCATGCAGTTGACCTCTATTCTATCGAAACCATGAATATAGTATACAATGCGTTCGTAAAATCAAAATTAGAATAGCTTTATTAATATGAAAACCATTTTATGATATTCACATAAGAGCTCTTGAAAACGTTTAAAGACGATATCTAAAATTCTTGGCATTTAAAATAGACGGAACATATCAACCAATTGGGATAAATCACACATTGCTTTTAAATAGATTCCAAATGTAAAGCTTAGAGTGTAGACGAAAAAATCAGTCGTTAATATTCCTGTATAAACTTATTAACTACCAAATTGAGTGCCAAGAATTGAATCTCGAAACAACTTAATGTTTTATCTCCCGCTATCTCGTACAAAATTATTAAAAAACTGGCCGTTGTATTTTATGTGTGAAAACTGCAACAACCTGCAAGGTAGAATTGTTTTATTTTCTTCACTAAGAGAATTATATTTAAAAAGTATTTTGTTGAGAAATTTCTTGCTACCACAAATAAATTTTTAGCTGCAATTAAAAAAATACATTCATGCAACTAAAGTAGTTTTGTCGCCATACAAAAAAAAAATTGTTACCATTGCAAATATTTTTTTTCAGTCTATAGAACCAGCAAAAATAATTTTTGCTCTTAAAAATAGTTTTTAATTACTAAACATTTATTTTCTGTAGTAAAAATTCAAAATATTAATAGGTATATTTTTCATCATAACAATTCGCTTTTTAAGTCCAATAAAAAATATCTTTAGAAAATAACGATCGGTTTCGATCGAGAGCTTCTTCGTCTATGCTCGAGAAAATTTTCCTGTATTCAGCGTACCCCGTTCAGTCCGTTCTTGCCAGTTCCCGGTATATTTCGCAATAAAAGGTCTATAGTATACCGGCAAGTACTGACAAGAACAAGCCGGCGATTTGTGATTTTAGTTTTAGTTATAATTATCCTAGCCGCTAGCAAAGGTCACCTACGGTTACGTTGGAAAATAGGCAAATCGTAGGTCTGACGCCAGTTTTGCATTTTTATTGTGCATACATTGTGTTTGTTTCCAATGGATTACACAGAGAAGTTAAATAATTGGGGATTACAAGATTTTGTTGAGAATTTTAAGGGTAAGTACATAACGTATAATATAAAAGTATTTTATATCTACTAATTTATCGGTTTCAAATGGATTGACCCCTCACTTTAACGTTAATTAAGGAAAAAACAGTAGATAAAGCGAAAAATCTTGCAAAGTTTTTTCATTAAGATATCAGAAATTCCTTTTTCTATTTTGATGGAACTTGGAGGCTATTTTGAGTACTGAGGGTTAAATTTATTTGTTCCAGTGACGTTAACAGATATTTCTAACAAAACACATGTATGGAAGTGTTTTTTGATATTTTTATTAAATTAAGAAATAGAAAACAAAAATGTTTTGTAATTATTTTTTTTGTACCACTTTTTGGCAAATTAAACATGCACATCTGTATAGCGTTTAGGTATACATGAAATAACCTAGAATAAGAAATAAGAATTAGTAGAAAAGATAACAAATTTTTATCTTTTTAGGTATACCTTATTTTATTTAATTTTGTTTGGAAATTGATAATGCGCATGCCCCAAATGTTTTCTGTTTTAAATGTTCCGGCTTAAGTTTTTTTTAATGAATTTTGACAGTTTTACAAAGGATGCGGGAGACTGATTCACTTTTTGCAACAATTAAAACTGCCTGTTCAAGGTAACAAAATACTTTTTAACTGCAAGAAAAATACTGTTTAACCACTAAAACCCTACTTTTGAATCATAAAAAACTACTTTTTAGTGAGTAAAATTTTACTGTCTAACCACTGAAATTAATAAAAACTAAAAAGTACTTGTTTAGGGACTAAAAAGTAAGTTTTTTTAATGAATTTTGACAGTTTTATAAAGGATTCGGGAGACTGATTCATTTTTTGTTGCACTTAACAGTATAACCTTAGCTTTTACAGACCCTAAAAACCTAAATTTAAACATTTCTCAAAAATACCTGACATTAATTTTTATCTAATTTCTTAACTTACTGAGCTAGGGGAGGGAGGATTCTAAGTTTATTAAAATTCGAAATTTGCGTTTCTGAGATAGTATTAATAAAATATAATTTTTTTTCTAGATATTAAGGATGGATCGTTTGGAATGAACCACCTGGTAGATAGAAGAATGTTATGTTCCTATCTATTTTAGTTAATAATCCTAATGGCATGGATTTTCTTATTCTATTCTATATTATAATAAACAGAAAACAATATATTTAGAATAAAATTTCTTTTAGGATTTTTCACAAAGAATAAATACCGGATTAATTTAAAGCTACTAACTGCACATTTGAAATTTCTTGATACATATGCCTTACGTTATTATACGTCTAAAGACAAATAAGTTTAAATTATCAAATAATAATTTTATATTACATAGCCTACTGAATTTTTAAAATTCAAATACATTTCTGAAATATTTAGCAATATAACTAATATATTTATTACAAAATAATCGTCTCTTTTATTTTTGAAACCCTGCCTTTCCTATGTTGATCTGCATTTTCAACACAGGTAAAATAAAAATTTATGTAAATTATATAGGTAGGTAAATATTAGGTAAATTTTGCTTTAATAATTATATATAGTTTCTAATGCACGGCTAAAAAGTTAATTTTTCTATTTGTACAGAACTGGTTTCATTATGAACAAATATAAAGTTCAGTTATCCTCGGTAAATTTGGAAATTTGACATTTAATACATGCAAAACATTCTTGTATTTCGATTTTAACTGAACTTTATTTTTTTATAGAAAAAACGGCCTAAGAGCTGAAGAAACCAGCCCTAAATAGCAAAATTTACTTTTAACCATCAAAAAATACTTTTTAAAGGTAAAAATTAACTGTATAATCATTAAAATCTACTTTTTAAAGGTAAAAGGTTAATTTTAAACCACTACACACTACTTTTTAACCACTAAAAACATTTTTTTAAAGGTAAAAATTAATTTTTTATCAATTAAAACTACCTTTTTAAGGTAAAAAAAATATTTTTTTATTGCAAAGAAAGTAATTTCTTGATCAGTACCTAATTTTTAACCAATAAAAACTACTTTTAATTAATAAAAACTATTTTTTAACCACTAAAAGCCTAATTTTTAACCAGTAAAATCTATTTTTAAGAGATAAAAATAATTCTTTAACAATTAAAACTGCCTGTTCAAGGTAACAAAATACTTTTTAACTGCAAGAAAAATACTGTTTAACCACTAAAAACCTACTTTTTAACCATAAGAAACTACTTTTTAGTGAGTAAAATTTTACTTTCTAACCACTAAAATTAATAAAAACTAGAAAGTAAGTTTTTAGGGACTAAAAAGTAATTCCAAAAAAGTGAATTTATTAACCGTAGCAAAGTACTTTGGCTGTCGCCCATTTTAATAGAGTTTTTTTTAAGGGTTAATACATTTTTTGCTACCATAGCAAAACATTTCCCTCGGTGTTGTAAGCTTTCGCAGCTAAAAAAATTGTAAAGCTGTTTCGGTACTATTTGCCTGCGTATAGTCATTAATTTATTTAATTTTTGTCGTATTATGTAATTTTTGTTATATTGTGTAATTTTTGATATGTTGTGTGATTTATGTTATATCCAAATTATGTCTTATTGTGCAATATATTATTATTTACTTTTGTATTAACATTTTTTTTCCTGCTCTATACCTAGACATTTAGCCTGTAGAGCAATGTATTTAGTAAATAAATAAATAACTACTGATATCATTAGCATTATCTTTCCTGAGATTTATTATTATAGGGTTTATTAAGTTTTAAATTGCTATTTTCGCTTTCCAAAATTTCTGGTATCTAAGCCTGTCTTAGCCCCAAGAAATTGTTCCAGTTATTAATAGCAAGTAAAGGAAAGAATTATAATTATATGGCCATTATTACAAATTAAATAATATAAAGAAAAATGATGAAATCTAGACAAATCTAACGATATCCAAATATCAAGAATATTAAAACAATACTAATGTTTAATTACCAGAACAACTTAACATTTGTCTTGTCAATCTCAATGGATCCAACTATGGTGATTATAGTCATCCAATTTTAGGCTAATTATTATGCAAATGAAAACAAATACATTAGAAGCCAGCTTGTATGAGTAGGGTCATTTCGTTAAAGACAGCGTTACGTAAATTAAGAGGGACAACTATTGTAGGGAAGTGTCTAAGATTTCTATCTGGGATCTTTGTGGTATTTAAATTTACATAACGTTACACTTGATTAAGTTTCATGAGCTATATGTGAGATTCTGTTTTGTGATTTGGTGAGGGTACAGCACTATATGGCATTGTTAGAGGCTTCATAAAAATTCAGGTTGTGATCAACCTACTAGTTTTTGTTAATTACAAGAAAACAAGTTCGTAGGATGTAGATATTTGCAAATTAACTTTATATTTGAAGAAGTATTATTTTTGTTTTTTTTACGGTGGCATCTTTGACAAATTCACGTGTAACTCAATTATTTGGTAATAATATATAAAGTCGCGAAGTTTACTCACTATATTCTGGGCAGTTGTGCAAACTAGAACATCAAAGTGTTCGCTTCAATTACATAATAATTAATCACAAACAATATTGCCGTGACAAATAGTTTCGGACAAGAGAGAACTAAAACTGATTCCTTGACTGACCCTTGTTCCATGATCTTACAGAACAAATTATCAATCTTGAAGTGAAGATAAATTATTCGTCAAGTTTTAGTTATTGCACTAATTATGCGTAAATAATTTTAGATCCTATCTTAGCTTTAGACTTCAATTGAATGTATCTTTTATTAAATATAATAAATAGACGAATACTTCAATGTGTATAGTTACTTTATTAAAATTCAGTTGAGCACTTTAGACTAAAATTCATCATTAAATCCTTCCTAAAAACAATGTATTTCTATATAAAATTTAAAAGTAATAAGAAATGTTTGTTAAAACGTCATATACAAAAAAAAATTAACCAGTGTTTTTGGGGTCAAAAATTAGTAGATTTAAAAGGGCGTGTCTTGTAGTTAGTTATGTAGATGACGACACTATTTTTTACTTTAACGTTTATTTTAAAACGTATCTTGTACAAAAAAAAAATATAATTGTTTAGTTAGAGTCCCATACTTAAAAATAATATATTTTATATTTCTCATAGTAAGCCCGAAAGCATAATTTTTAGTCCAGAACAATGATTGTTTAATACGCTTGAATTTTAAAGTGTAAAATATTTAATGGAATAGAATAGGAACTTTCCTTCTTTTAAAACGTATCTACAAATTTTTAAAAGTATATAACTGTTTTAAATTGAATTAAATTAAACTTTGAGACAAAACAAATTGTTCAGAATTTCAATAAGTGTATATGATAGAGAAGCTTATAATAAATAAATAAATAAATAAATAAATAAATAAATAAATAAATAAATGCCACCTGGGGGGGTTGAATTAAAGTTTTAGGGGATCGAAAAGGGGTGAAAATGGTATATTCGAGATTTCCGGCAAAAGTTGTCGTCAAAAACAAAAAAGGTCTTTACAAAAACATACCACATATTTCTTAGACCAAAATAAGTCGATTTAAGTAAAATTACCTTAGTACAAAGTTACTTCGTTTGGGCTCCAGAGGGCGTTGAAGTTACAATTTTTAAAGCGTTTTTCCCATATAAATTTAAAACGGCATATGCGATTTTGCTGAAATTTATTATATTGGTAGAGATTTATGTGGCAAAAAAATGGTATTAAAATTTTGTCCGATAATAATACATAGGCGTAGAACTTGATTTTTTAAATAATTGCACCTTTAAAAATTCTACGCCTATGGAAGAAAAGGAGTTTGAGTATGAAATTTAGATTGCGCAACTTATTTACTTTAAAAAAGGTACTCTTGATAAGACCCGATTACTCTCATGGTTTTGACGAAATTTGCATTTTAGTAATTTTAGAACATAAACAATAATTATTGAAATACAAACTTTTGTCAAAGCCATGAGAGTAAATCGAGTGTTATCAAGAGTACTTTTTTGTAGTAAATGAGTACCCAATCCAAATTTCATACTCAAACCCCTTTTCTGCCATTGGCGTAGAATTTTTAAAGGTGCAATTATTTAAAAAATCAAGTTCTACGCCAATGTATTATTATCGGACAAAATTGTATACGATGAAAAACATAAAAATGTACTTTTTTCATATCTTCTTCAACACCTCTAATCGAGACTTTTAACAAAAATACTCGATTCTTGCCATGTACGATTTTTTGAGGAATATTAATTATTTTCCTGCAATACGTATACAAAAACATTTATTGTTGGTTTCCATAGTTTCATCTAAATAAAAATATTGTCAAGTTTTAACACCTAATCTCTTGTTAACGATTGAAAGACAGAAGTGTTCTATCTGACTCAATAATTAAAAAAACAAATGCGTGGTTTATTAATATGGCTGTACAATATACCAATGCAGAATATACCGATATGTTACTGACATTAGGATTTTGTGAAGGAAATGCTCGAGAGAGTGTCAGGGTGTACTCTGAAAGGTTTCCAAATCGTCGTGTACCTAGCTACCCAACTTTTGCTGCTGTTGAAAGACGTCTTCGGGAGACCGGTTCCTTTGCTCCCAACACTGTTGATAATGGAAGAGAACGTTTTGTAAGGATTCCTGAAGTTGAAGAAGACATTTTATAACGTGTTGAAAAAGATCTAGAATTAAGCACCAGACGATTTGGAAGGGAACTAGGAGTAAGTAAAGATGTCGTTCATAAAGTGCTTAGAGAACAATTGCTATATCCATACCATAAGAAGCCAGTACAAGAATTATTAGTCCATGATCCTCAAATTCGTTTGGGTTTTGTCGATTTGTTAATATGCAAAGAGAAAGAGATCCAAACTTTGTCAAGAAGGTTCTCTTTACCGATGAAGCGGGTTTTACAAAAAGAGGTATAACTATTACACATAATGAACATATTTATTCCGTTGAAAATCCGCATGCAATAAAAGTAAACCATTTCCAGCACGAATTCAAAATTAATGTGTGGGCTGGAATAATTGGTAATTTCATTGTTGGTCCTGTCATACTTCCACGAAGATTAACTAGAGAAAATTATTTGGATTTTCTACAAAATACGTTGCCAGAATTTTTAGAAGATTTACCTCTCCAACTTCGGAGAGATATGTGTTTTATACAAGATGGAGTTCCACCACATTTTTCTTTAAACATTAGAAACCACTTGAATGAACAATATCCACACAAATGGATAGGCAAAGGTAATGACGCACCTGTAAACTGGCCACCACGTTCCCCAGACCTAACATCGATGGATTACTTTTTATGGGGACATCTGAAATCCACAGTTTACAGGGAACCTGTAGAAAATGAGGAACAACTCTGGCAATGTATTCAAGATTCAATAAACAATCTTAGAGGTGATGAAGAAGTTATGGAAAGGATACATTTTAATTTTCTTCGACGTATAAATCTTTGTATGCGTAAAAATGGTGAATAATTTGAACAATTTTTGTAAAATCTCTATTTTGATTATGTTGTAAATAAATATTTTTGTGAAACCTATACACTCTAAATTATTAAAACAGAAATTAAGCGAAAACCATGAGAGTAATCGAGTATTATCAAGATTACTTTTTTTAAAGTAAATGAGTTGCGAAATCTAAATTTCATACTCAAACTCCTTTTCTTCCATTGGCGTAGAATTTTTAAAGGTGCAATCAAGTTCTACGCCTATGTATTATTATCGGACAAAATTTTAATACCATTTTTTTTGCCACATAGAACTCTATCAATATACCAAATTTCAGAAAAATCGCATATGCCGTTTTAAATTTGTATGGGAAAAACGATTTAAAAACTGTAACTTCAAGGCCCTCTGGAGCCCAAACGAATCAACTTTATACAAAGGTAATTTTATTTAAATCGACTTATTTTGGTCTAGGGAATATGTGGTATGTTTTTGTAAAGACCTTTTACAGACACCCTGTATAATTTTCCTTTTCCCAAAACTAATTTAATTTTGTTGAAATTTGGTGAAATTATATCTTTTTATGTCTTAAATAAGCAAAAAATTATTTTTTTCCGTCAAAAACATCTTTTTTTTTTTTTAATCCTTCGGTCGTACAAAGTTCTGCAGGTAGGTACTCATTTCTTTCCTTTTAACATGTGGTTTTTGATGAAACAAAAAAAATATAGTCACCATTAAAAAACAGGCTCAAAAAGAGATAAACACAAAAAAATTGACAATGGCAACAATTAATTAATCCTTAATTATAGATATACTTTGTTAAAAAAAAAAAAATAATAAAAAACTGATTGCACCATTCAATTGCAAAGAAAAAATATGAAAGCAACTGTTTTTTGACCAGAATTATTATTTTTGTACGTAGGGTGGGGACTTTAACTGGAATTCATTCGCTAGAACTGCAGGATAAAATATTTGGATAAAACGCAAAAACAGGTCGATTTTTGTGCATTCCATTCATATTAAAAAAAAATTCACCTCTTTTAAAAAGAAAATTGGCTACGCAATTTCTATCTCATTTTAATTTGATAGTAAATTTTTAATAAAAACGAACTATAAAAATAAAAAATAGATAAGACCCTAAAATGTGTCTAAAAATTTATTTGAGGGCATTAATCTTAAATCTTATGCAACGTTTAACCTACCTAGTTGCAATTCTAGTTTTTGTGTGAGGTCGGTCAGCTTTACATTTATTAAAGAAAACTGTGTATTCACTATGAAATTAAAATGAAAAAAAAAAATGGCACCCTGAGTTTTCTTGTTAAAAGAGCTTTTCAACAAGCTAGCACAAGTAGTTCATCCCATTTAAAAAAATTAAGTGGGTAGGTTTCACCCCTTAAAATGGGTAAAAAAACGCAAATAATACCATTTTTCTTTCCTTCTCAATCCCCTTAAACTTTATTTTAACCCCCCAAGTTGCATTTTTTTTTATTTATTATAAGCCCCTCTACCATTTACACTTATCAAAGTCCTGTTAACAATTTTATTTTGTTTAATCTAAATAAGTTAATTTGACTGGTCTAGTAGGAGTAAGTAGGTCTGTGAACTTGCATATTGCAAAAAAGGGTCAAAAATGTGTGAGAGGTTTGCCCATCGTTTGCCCATTATTACCTATGAAATAACTTTTTTTGCCCAACCTCTGTTTTCACAATATATCAAAAATAATTTTCGCGGGCCAACTTCCAGACAAAATATAAAATTTTCATAATTTAATTTTACGGCATAATAGCATTTCGTTTGCCCACGTTCGCCCATAAATTAGTTTTTTCAGAAAAAAAAATTAAAGAAAATAAAAAAAAAACAAAAAAAATATTCACAAAAATGCAATATGATAACCGCATTAGACAATCATTCGTTAGCTCATGTTTGCCCATTTCTTTTTTTTTAATTTCCATAACAATCTTCAAAAAAAATTTAATTAAAAAAGAGATTTGATGACAATTATTTGTTATAAAAAAAATGAGCAAACATATCGAAATAATGCCAAAATATTTGTGAGTTACTAAAAAATGTTTTGTGAGGATGGCCCATTTTTTTTTAAAAATCCTCTTCCATTAGGAGAGCTTAAACTCCGATAATAGTGCATTTCATTTATATATGTTTATTAGTGATATAAAAATGGGCAAAATAATTCCAAAAAAGTGTACGTTGCAAAATAATTCAAAAAAAGTGTAAGTTGCTAAAAATTGTATTCTGATTACCCATTTTTAAAAAAAACTCCTCGTCCAATAGGGGGGCTTAATTTCCGATAGTAGTACATTTCTGTGTTTTCAGTTGATATAATAAAATGGGCAAACATTAAAATGATTCCAAAATAATTAAAAGTTGCTAAGAAATGTATTCAGAGGATTGCCCATTTTGCCCATTTTTTAAAAAATTCCTCGTCCAATAGGGGGGCTTAATCTCCAATAATAGTGCACTTCTGTGCTTTTATTTGATATAAAACTTGTCAATAAAACAATAAGCAAACATCGAAATAATTCAAAAATAAGTGTAAGTTGCTAAGAAATGTATTCTGAGGATTGCCCATTTTTTAAAAAAAAATTCTTGTCCAATAGGGGGGCATAAACTCCGATAATAGTGCATTTATGGGTATTTATCTGATATGAAAAAATGGGCAAACATCGAAATGAATTTAAAATAATTGTAAGTTGCTAAGAAATGTATTCTGAGGACTGCCCAATTTTTTAAAAAAATCCACGTAGCAGGTTTAATCTGCGATAATAGTGCATTTCTGTGTTTTTACTTAATATAAAGAAATGGGCAAACATCGAAATGATTTAGAAATAAGTGTAAGTTGCTAAGAAATGTATTCCGATGATTGCCTATTTCTAAAAAAAAATCCCTGTCCAATAGGGGGGCATAAACTCCGATAATAGTGCATTTATGGGTGTTTATCTGATATAAAAAAATGGGCATGTTTGAAATAATTTCAAAATAATTGTAAGTTGCTAATAAATGTATTCTAAGGATTGCCCATTTTTTAAAAAAATCCTCGTCCAATAGGGTGGCTTAATCTCCGATAGTAGTGCATTTCTGTGTTTTCAGTTGATATAATAAAATGGGCAAACTAAAATAATTCCAAAATAATTAAAAGTTGCTAAGAAATGTATTCAGAGGATTGCCCATTTAAAAAAAAATAATCGTCTAATAGGGGTCTTAATCTCCGATAATAGTGCATTTTTGTGTTTTATTTAATATAAAAAAATGGGCAAACATAAAAATGTTTCCAAAATAACAAAAAGTTGCTAACAAATGTATTCTGAGGATTGCCCATTTTTTTCAAAAATTCCTCTTCCAATAGGGGGGCTTAATCTCCGATAATAGTGCATTTCTGTGCTTTTATTTGATATAAAACAATAAGCAAACATCGAAATAATTCAAAAATAAGTGAAAGTTGCTAAGAAATGTATTCTAAGGATTGCCCATTTAAAAAAAAAAAAATCTCGTCCAATAGGGGGGCATAAACTCCGATAATAGTGCATTTATGGGTATTTATCTGATATGAAAAAATGGGCAAACATCAAAATGATTTTAAAATAATTGTAAGTTGCTAAGAAATGTAATCTGAGGATTGCCCAATTTTTTAAAAAAATCCTCGTCCAATAGCAGGTTTAATCTGCAATAATAGTGCATTTCTGTGTTTTTACTTAATATAAAGAAATGGGCAAACATCGAAATGATTTAAAAATAAGTATAAGTTGTTAAGAAATGTATTCTGAGGATTGCCTATTTCTAAAAAAATCCCTGTACAATAGGGGGGCATAAACTCCGATAATAGTGCATTTATGGGTGTTTATCTGATATGAAAAAATGGGCAAACATCGAAATGATTTCAAAATAATTGTAAGTTGCTAAGAAATGTATTCTAAGAATTGCAACTTTTAATTAGTTTGGAATCATTTTGATGTTTGCCCATTTTTTCTTATCAGATAAACACACGTAAATGCACTATTATCGGAGTTTATGCCCCCCTATTGGACGGGGATTTTTTTTTTAAAATGGTAAATCCTCAGAATACTTTTCTTAGTAACTTACACTTATTTTTAAATCATTTCGATGTTTGCCCATATTTTGATATCGACTGAAAACACAGAAATGCACTACTATCGGAGATTAAGCTCCCTATAGGACGAGGATTTTTTTTTTAAATGGGAAATCCTCAGAATACCTTTCTTAGTAATTTACACTTATTTTTATATCATTTCGATGTTTGCTAATTTTTTTTATATCGACTGAAAACACAGAAATGCACTATTATCGGAGATTAAGCTCCCTATTGGACAAGGATTTTTTTTCAAAAATGGGCAATCAGAATACATTTCTCAGCAACTTTTAAATATTTTGGAATCATTTCGATGTTTGCCTATTTTTTTATATCAACTGAAAACACAGAAATGCACTACTATCAGAGATTAAGCACCCTATTGGACGTGGATTTTTTAAAAAAAAATGGGCAATCTTTAAAATACATTTTTTAGCAACTTACAATTATTTTGGAATCAATTGGATGTTTGCCCATTTTATTATATCAACTGAAAACACAGAAATGCACTACTATTGGAAATTAAGCCCCCCTATTGGTCGAGGAGTTTTTTAAAAAATGGGCAATCCTCAGAATACATTTTTTGGCAACTTACACTTACGGTAAAATAACTCTACTCTGATAAACGCACATTTTTAGAACTTACTTATTTGACTGTGGCATTGTACCTACCTACATTATAGTAGAAAGTCCATCTAATAAGTGAATCATAGAGTGAGGATATACATATAAAGTAGGGAATTTTTTAAAAAAGTTAGGTATCTGTTATTGACAAAAAATGAAATACAAGCGAAACGATATACCCTATTATTATTTTATATATTAATTTAAAGTGTGAATTGTATCAAAATTCAAACAGTTGAACGTAGACGTATCATCTATCGTTCGGTTAATAATATGGGTAAGTTTAGGTGCTAAAAGTACATTTTTATTATAGGTATACTAGCGACATTTCATCATAAAGCATAAGCCTTCTTAAGCTAATTAAATATTTCATATATAAAAACCAAAATCTCATTCTTCCCTATTTATTTTCTGTCCCATTAACATTTTTTACAGTCTAATTTTTTACAACATTCAATTTGTAAACTTCCCAAATATCCATTATCCAACTTTTATCTTAGTTCGTGGCCATGCAAATAAAATTTAATCGCGGAAATATTTCAAAGTATTAACTGAAATAATTCAAGAATGCAAGCGTTACTTAGGCTAATGCCACACATACGAGTTCCAAATGAAAATTAATGACAATGGTCGCAGCGCTGTTAATTAACAGGGGAAAGACAGTGTTTTTATAATTACCGTACGCTTTACCGCAATTGTTTCTTTATTTATTTTTCATGAACATTTCAGATCATAACTTTGTAATTGCTCTAACAAGTCGTGTATGAACCATATTAGTTTAGAGTTTATTTGAAAAGAATATTGTGATTATTGTTTTCTTACTAAATACTATAAGCTTCTACCTACCCTTTACCTTAATATTTCAATACCAATCTTTATTTTTATCTTCGATTACCTATATACACTCACCGGCAGAATTAACCGCCCACCCAATTATTTTTATTTATTTCTGAAATTTTCGAAGATTTTCGTCACTTTTTAAAATGACGTGACATTTTGACAATAAATAAATGTTTAACTGTCAGTACTGTCATTCTTTCACTTTTTATTAGTAATTTGGTACCAATTTGGCTTGTTTAATGTTAGTGTATTTACAATTTTTTCTTTATTAGACTTAATTAGACTTGTTTAGTGTTGGTGTATATTTTGTAAAATCGGTTTAAGTTAGGTTCAAACCAGTTATATTTAAAACAATGCCATTGGGAGCAGAATCAGTAGCCAAGGCTGTAGTTCTATCTAAAGAAGGTTATAGTCAACGTCGTATTGCTGGAATACTTGGTGCTGCTCGTGAAACAGTCAAAGATGCCATAAGGCTTTTTCGAGAGACAGGTTCTTATACCAGAAGGCCTGGTCAGGGCCGCCATCGCTGCACTTCAATGAGGGACGATCGTTTTGTTGTGAGCACGATTTTAAGAGATCGGTTCTGTACCGCTGTTGAAGCCCGTACTCGTCTTGCTGAGGTTAGAAATGTGGAGGTCCGCGAGAGAACCATAAGAAGGAGGTTGGCAGAAAGGAATGTTATAGCGAGACGCCCTTACCGAGCCCCTCAGCTTCGTACGCATCACAAAACAGCTAGACTCCGTTTTGCGCGTGAAAACAGTATGAGGAATATGGATCAGTGAAAGAATGTTATATTCTGTGATGAGAGCAGAATTGCTTTAAAATGTCCAGATGGCCGTCAGCGTGTATACAGACGTCCGACAGAGTGGTTTGCTCCTTGTGCTCTTATGGACACTGTGGGTTATCAAGGAGGCTCAATAATGATATGGGGTGGAATTTCTTACGAGGCTCGTACGGATCTGGTAATTTTTGCTAGAGGCGGTGTAGATACTCACAGGTATGTTCAAGAAGTTCTTCAAGAACACGTCATTCCTTTTGCACCATATATTGGCGAGGACTTTGTTCTTCAGCAAGATAACGCACGATGTCATGTCGCTCGAGTGGTTACGCAATACCTTAACGAAGTTGGCATCAGAACTTTGCCATGGCAAGCACAGAGTCCAGACCTCAATCCAATTGAACACATTTGGGACAACCTTAAAAAAACAGATTCGAGCACGAAGAACAGCTGAGATTCAAGTCATCATGGATACTATTCCACGCAGGTTTAGTGATGTTATCAGGGCAAGAGGGGGTAACACTCGTTACTAAAATAAATTTTGTTAATAACAATACTTTTTTGTCGATACATTTCTTGTATTGCTCATCTTATTCAAAAAGTTCAAAATTTTCAAAAACCGTTTTTCTTTTAATTTCTAAAATTTAACAGAAACTTTCATGTGATTGGTATTTGCTTGCTTTTTCAAGATGTACTTAGACAATAAAAAGTAAAAAAAAATCCAAATTACAAATATCTTTAACTAAATAACAAAACATTGGGTGGGTGGTTAATTCTGCCGGTGAGTGTATTTTATGTAATTTGATTATTAAAAATTTATAAATGCCAAGTTAAAATTAATAAATAGGTGTTAACATGGATTAATTTAATTAAAATTTGTTAAGCGCCAATATTAATTGAAAACTTTTTAAGGGCAGAGATTTTACCTTCAATGATGTCAGTTTATCTTATTAACAGTGATGTTCATTTAATTGTAGCAGAAAACTTTATCTTTATTTATATTTATATAATAAAGGGTAATCTAGTTACAGGATACAGGTAAGTCAAAAATGCAAAACTATAACATTAAATCATAATTCTCGTTTTAATAAAATTGTCTTTTATACATTTTTTCCACTTTGTTCTAAAACAAATAATGTTTTTCAAAACATTTAACTATGGGCAACAATATTTCTCTTGAGCTTTCTTTTTATTGATTTGCCATAACAAACCTTGAAAATAAAAGCATGACTTATAAGGGCTTCTAACGCAGTTTCTTTCAATGGACTTTTCTTGTTTCCCTAACACTCCAGCTGTTAATCTTTATTAAGCGGTCTGTTGTCCTTGAACCATAATAGAAATTGAGGCAAGACATTTATGGGCGCACTCATTTAGACAACATGCTTAATTTCTAATAATTATTGATTGACAAATATATATTTTATATTATTATATTTTACACATGTTTCTCCTTATTTTGGCTTATGAGTGAAGTCAGTAATTGGTCATTCATTTATTTGAAAAAGATTGAAAAGCCATATAATAAGACAATGACCCATTGAGAGGCAATCAAAAGGCTGACAAACATGTAAAAACTGGACAGAAGAAGCAATAATTTAATTCACTGCCTTTTTTGTTCTTTTTCAGAACATCTAGGGCTCAAACATTTAAACATCCTACTGTCATACTTATTCACTCCACGTATTGGATAGATAAAAACTAGACCAAAAAAATGTGCATATTACCTTGCGCTCATCCATCCAAGACTTGAACGTCACTACAGCTGCATTTCTTGAATTCCAGCATCTCTATTCACAAGTCGTCAACAATACCCGTATCCAACGTGATCTGGTAAAACAAGAAATTAAATAATTAAAATGTCCTCTCAAATAGTGAAATTAGGTTATGACTAAAGATATTGGTACTGTTACCAATGATGACACCAATTTAGTTATGTAAAATACGAGTATTGTTGAAGATTTTGTACCGGCATATGCATTGTCAATATCCAGTTCTTCAGCGACTCTATGTACTTATTGGTTAATTAGAATACCGTACATTGTAATGTATCTAAGTCCCCACAGCATTTACATATGTCGCTAACAGCCTTTTCAATGGGTTGGTCTGAAAATATCCATGTTTAATTAAGTCTTACCTAAATTTATACATCATTTCACCATTGTTTCTGTCGGTTTAGTAGTAAGTGACTCATCCAGTCTCGTTCATGCCTTTGTTTTTTCATTTGCTGCATCCTCATATTCGAAATTCGTCATCCTTTTCTCAAATAGCATTTCTATTGATACAGTTCGTTACATCCAGAGCCATCTTTCGTTGTTCGTTGATAATACACCTTTCTTACAGAGCCATTTCATATCTCCCATATCATAAGACATAATGACTCATTGAGCGAAGTATTCTTTTTATTTTCTTTTGAGCTCTCTAGTTTAAGTAGTATACTAGTTAAAGCAGTTTATTTTTGACTGTACTCTCTACCGCATATGTTTGAATCTAAGTGAACTTGCAAACATTATTTCTTGCACCCATTTTTCTACTTGCAATCTGTCCGAAAGCAATATACGGATGTCTTTGTCATTAGTGCCAAGAATTGGTTAGCACGCTTACATTAAAGGTCTAATATTGTAGTGAACTGGAGGTTCTTTAAATCGAAGATATTAAAAAAATATTTTTATTTATTAAATATCTTTAAGATATCGTAGCGATTTAGTTAGTGTCTTTTAGTTATCCCGGTGGCTAACAGCGAATTAAGTTAAAAGTATTTCAGAGAGAAATAGGTATTTCGCACTTGCTTCTTCTGGTACTTCTAAAAGAGTGTCATATTTGGCTTGTCATAAACCGGGAAAAATCAGTAATAATGTGTAAAGATTTAGATTAAACCTTTTGTAGACTTTATATATTTAAAGATTATTTAATAAATAATTAGTTTAGTAACCAATGGTAACTTTGATTTCTCCAATTAACCAGTAAAGTTTTGACAGTTTTAATCCTAGCTCCTTTCTCCTCATTAAGATGTGGTATCTTCAATATAGTCTTCTCTCGAAACGGATGCCAAGATATTTGCTAGAACGGGTTGTGGAAGTTGATCTCCAACAAGACTAACACATAGACTGGATTGTCTTCTAGGATTAGGGTGATTTTTAGCCTTTCATGATTTCTGTTGGTGTAATTTTTACTTTGTACAATGACTTTTCAATTAAAATAGCTACAAACCAAATTTTATAAAAATCGAACGAAGCGTTTTTGAGTTATTAAAACTTTGAAGCTTCCTTACAGGCAAACGAAGTATTTTGTGATATAGAAAATTTTGGTTCAATCTACTTATTTTGATCTCACCAACATACAGTAGCTTTATGTACACGGAATATTGGGACACATATGTATAATGGTGAAATATATATTCATAAAAAATTACTCCACTACTAGGCAGATAGGTGAGGATTGTATTTAATTTGAATTTTCAAAGTACTTATCTTTTGGTTCACAATTGTGATTTTCAAATTTATCTGAACCGCAGTTAATGCAGATAGTACGCAAGCTTTTACATTGTTTGGAAATATGCCCGAATTTTAAACATATTGTGATGTTTGTTTACTTTAAAACAACAGTTTATTTATTAATAATTTATTTAAACACTTATTTATTTTATAACACAACTATTCTAATTTATATATACTTCGAATGTCTTTAGACTGATCACTATTTATATTCACCACTGTCTATCTACTAATTACTATTTATCTTCACTGTCCATATAACAACTCATTCTGATGGCTCATCCAGATGGCTCATCCACCAATATTTATATACAAACTTAAAAAATTGGCGGACGTTCTAGTAAGTTCACATATTCTCTCCAATACACTAGAAACATTATCTCGTTCTTTCTGGAATGTTCGCGAAAGTGTCTCCACCATAGTCGTCACATAGGTTTGGTCTTAAGGGGTTTAATTATGTATAATAATCGGACAAGTTGAGCCTCAAAGGCCAAATAATACAGAGAGGGACTTGGAGTATTAGAGCATGACTGAATAATGAAATGGCTCAAATTACAATATAAAACATTGACTAACTTGTCCTACAAATTGTTCCACGGCAAAAAATACTCTATTGACCGCTACATGATTGGGTAAAATATTACCTTCGACAGTAACCAGTATTCTGGATCATATTGTGTATCAACATTTGTTTTATGCTAACAAGTGGGAAATTCAGGCAAGTGTTTCCGAGAATGCCTAAAAAGGTAAATTAACATTTTTTGAGACTATAAATCAATGATTCGCAAAACAAGACATACCTTAGTAACTTGGCTTTTTCACGTTTCCAATCTTTCTTATTCGCTACCTTTTACGTCTATTGCCAACAGGACTTGGCTTAATAGTAATATTCGTTTCCATATTTTTTTTATCTATCTATTTCTTCACAGAACTCTAGAAAATTAGTTATTTAACAACCACGCTCTATTTAAATCTGATGTAGGAAATTCGATTAAAACAAATAACCTCAACATGTTGACGTATCGCACAATCACGTGATTTGAACGCGGAAACCGAATTCGTCCAAGAAAAATGTCTGCTTCTGCAACTAAATTCTGTGTGCAAATGTCTGCTTTTGCATCTCAGACTGAATTTCAAATCTCAAAAACTACGTTTAAAAGTCTGATTATGGCTTTGAGAATCATATACCTGCTTGACCTGCTTTCTTTAATTTTTGTTAAAAATGTCAATTGTTTGCTTTTTTATCTAGATGCTTCATAAATACATGAACATTTTTAAAATTGTACTTATCTGAGGTGGCATTAAAAAGTCGTGTTTCGTTTGTTTTTTGAACTTTGTTCACTATTTAAGGAGAGCGGCCACTGCTATTGTTTTCAATGCTTTTATCCAAAATATCCATTGCTGGGTCGTCCGGCTTGTCGAAACTACTACCACTATTACTATTTGCATCGTCATTATCATTCATTAATATCACTTTTAAATGTGTCTTTTTGGGGTTGGCCTCCTCCATCGGGGAGCCTTTTTCAATGTCAGTTTATTCGTAAATAAATTTGTAATTAACTAATCAATCACAAAAATTAAATAAAACCATTTGAATTATTTAGATTTACTCGAGTACTCAATGATCGACGTCTGCTTTGTACCGATGTATACCCGAGACTGAAATAAACAGTATTACTTATTAGTTTTTGAGTGTATTGGGTCTATTGAATAAAAAGAAGTATTGGCTTCTACTTCCTCTTATTTAAGTATTTTCTCAGTATAAATTGAATAAAAGGTCAGTGACTACTTCATGTAAAAGAGATTAATTATGGCCACAAGTAAATTCTTATGGTTTCAAGTAGTTACTTAAAACATAAGGATTTACTTATATTTTTCCAGTACTGGCTTATTTTTATTTGAATAAAAATAAGATCCGTCTTAAATTAGTCAGTTATAACTTGATGATTTTTGATAAAGCATACTTTTTGCTCGACGGTAGTTGTTAGTATACTTTGTTAAACATGGTGGACTTCATAAATGTTCGTACCAAGAAGAATTATAGAAAGAGACGCATCAGCCCAAGCAAATCTAAGCTCTTGTTCCGTTTTGAAAGTGAAAGTGTAGACTTTTCAACAGTAGTATTTGTCCCAGAAATTTTGATAAATTCTTCTTTGAGATTTCATGCCTCTTCTTTAGCTTGAACTATAGTAGGAATCAATGGGTCAGGTGAATAGAAACAAGGAAATCCTTGTAAGCGTTTACTCCCGAGTAAAGTATTAGCTCGCCTTATAAGTGAATAAAAGAGTACTTTTTCTTGTGAGAGTTTACTTCTCGTGTCGAGTGTTTACTCGTAAGTGTTTAACTCGACAATACCTTATTCGCTTCAATATTTAAGTAAATACTCACGGTGCTTTTAATTCATGATTGATCTACAAGTCTCACTTGTTTCGCGTTAAATAATAGTTTGCGTCTGTTCCGATTGTCTTTTAAAATTATTTAGTTTTTGAAGAAGAAATATCAGTAAAAAGATGTCTTCGACTAGCGATACTGACGATGATTCTCCAAAAAATGTGATTAGCGATAGTAGAGCTGTCTTAGCAAATATAATAACAATTCACAAAGTTGTCCTTAACAAATCTATGTTACCTCAAGTAGTGGAACAGAAAGAAAATGGATGAATAGCTATAAAAAAGGAATATATACAATATACTGGAAAGGAGATAACAGTTGGTCAACTGAAAAATTACTTAATAATATGAAATTATCCGTAAAAAAGAAAACTGATATTTTAGCAACTGGGAGTAAAAAAATAAAATTACTTGAATGGGAAAAGGACTTTCTTCGCCTTATGAAATCTGATGAGAATCCTGTTTTTGTCAAGGTACCAGGTGGTATTGATATTGGAGCACAAAGTTCTACTGAATAAAAATCTCGTGCAGAATGTTTCGCCAGTTTCTGTTGACATCCCTGATGCTATAACAAAGGTGATACAACATACACCAAAGCAAAGAAAACTGCAGAGTAAAACTGAAGAAACAGGTCACGTATCATCGTCTACAAATCACGCGTGAAGAGTTACTTATAAAAAGACTTCAAGAATCAGATGCTCGCAGTACCCAGCAAGAACGAATAACATCTGAGTACGACACAGACGGTGTTTTACAAGAATACTTGGTTTTAAAATAAATATTTGATAATGTTTATATAAAAATGTTTAATAAAAAACATAATAATATTTAAGTACTTTTTAATATCAATAAAATATTCTATTTAGATAAGGAAATTAAAATGCTACTTTACAAAACCTAACAAGTCCATATTTCAATTTTAGAGAAAATAAATTTTAAATATGGTTTTGTCGTTGACATGTTAAGTTTTGGGACGAACCATTTATTTCTTTATTTAGTCGATAAGTAAATTATTACTTTTCGTTGAAAATGACAACACGTTTTAATAAGAGTGACAGATTTGAACTCTATGAAGTTGATGCCTTAATTTTTTCCACGAATGGATTTGTTGACTTTTACAAATAAGCACTTCAAGTACACAGCTAAACAAAAATATTCTTGTGGTATAGAGATTACACCATGTTTACTACATATTATTGGGGTTGCTAAAACCGAATCAAGGGTCTACTTTACCATATCAAGTCAAATCTCAAATATCCTACTAAATAGCTTAGATTATTAGGTTATTTAAGGGCGACGTCTGCCTCTACAATCCGTCATATATACTTTGGACGTAGAAATCTAGAAAAATTTACTTAATGGCATTAATTTTAATATCGAAATCAGTTCATGAATTGTGTAACGAAATGAGTTGTTTAAAAATACTCGAAAAAGTATTTAACTTATAAAAATTGTACCAATTGGAATCGTTGGCTTGTCTACGAATTTCCTTTAAAACTGAAAGTATTTTTTCGAATACATTTAAACACTCCGGTTCTTAAGATTTCATTATAGTGCGTATACACAATTCATGAACTGATTTAGATATTAAAATTAATGCCAAGAAGTATATTTTTCTAGACTTCTACGTAAAAAGTATATCTGACAAGTTTATACAGGCAGACGCCGCCCTTAAGGTTATTGCAAAGTTCTGATATGTTGGGGTTAAATCGGCCCCGGATTCGGCTTCAACGACCCCAACAACTTGTGGTAAACATGGTCTGATCCCCAGGCCAGGAGAATAATTTTGTGTATGTTAAATATAAAAATAAATTTAAAGGGCTTGTATTTTGATTTGTATATACGATATTCAAAACTATTTTTGAATTGTTCTCATGTTCTTTCGTCCTGATGGTTCAAAATTCGTGTAATTTCTTGACGTTTTATTTCACCTTGCACACGAATTTGGTTGTTATGTACCTCAACTGCTCCCTCTTTTATTATAATTTCTTCATTTTCGGCAAAAAGCGGCTCTTCATAATCCCATTCATCTTGTAGGTGCTTGGATGTGTTATGTAATACTGCACAGCAAACTATTATTTTGGGTACTTTTGTGATTTTCAATCGTATCTTATTTGCCAAGATAGGAAAACGTTGTTTCATTTGACCAAATACGCGTTCAATTATGACTCTTTCTCTTGTATGGATGTGATTGTTCAGTTCTTTTCTCGTATATGTTTGTCGAAATGGTGTTACAAGCCAAGGTGATATACCATAGCCGCTATCACCAAGTAAAGTGGCAGTCCCCCTAAATTGACGTAGTATATTTTGTACGGAACTTTGTCTCCATATTCTGCTGTCATGAACGCTTCCTGGCCATTGTGCATGAACGCTAGTTATATTTTCATCAGAATCACATGTCATTTTTACGTTTATTAACGCTCTCCTCTTTTTTTTATTTCAATATGGGTACAAACCAATGCACCCACTATTGTAGGTATTTCGAATTTTGAATTCCATTTTGCCTTAGCCCTATTTATATCTTTATACTTGATGGAAATTTAATCCAGTGGTTGGCTTTATCCATAATGGCGTCCATAACAGTATCTAATTTTTTGCTAATTGCTGTTCGATTCACTCCAAAATTATAAACAACACCACTCTGAAATCCTGGATCACTAACATAACGTAAAAAAATTCCATTTTCATCCTTTTACTAAGTACTTCACCTCGAGTTTCTGTGACGTCATTAAAAAAAAAATCACTTAGGAAAACAATATTTTCACTTTTAAAGCATAATAATGTTTTACAACTATCGATACTTATATTTTTACGTTATTTATAAGTTTATTCTAGCACGTACATGCATAAAAGCAGCCATTCTGATTGAAATTTGTATGACAAGTATGGTTCTGACCAACCTTGCATCAAAGCGAGACCTTACTATGAAGTTTAAACTTTTACTTTATTTTATACACCAAATTTTAAGTGTTTACTTGACATCAAGGCAAGGACAAGTATTTACTCCTGAACGCAAGTAAGTACTTTTATTATTCAATTACTAACAAGTAAAAACTTAAAAAATGTCAAGTAAAGGCATTTACTTGTTTTTATTTACCTGACCCATTGATTTATTCAAAAGAACCTTATACTTTTTTAGCAATTTGACAAACATAAGTCTGTATCAGCCAATTTTTACCGTCAATTAATTCTTCCTCATTGGAAGACATGATTGTGACGAATAGACCTATACAACGCTTAAACTTGAAAACAAATGCTTACTTGCGGTTGCACACAATCCTATCATGACTTGTTTAGTATGAATTTTTGTTTACAAGGCTGCGTTTGCGTTCCCATGTATTTCATTCGCCATACGCAACAAAAATAGTAAATACTTATAAATATAAGTACCTACTTGTTTTACTTACAAGTAATTACTCAAAATTCAAAATATTTTTCTGGTATTTACTTTCGAGAGAGTTCTAGTTTTTATTCAAATAAAAATAAGTAATAGCTTCAACTTAGAAGTTTCAGCTTTTTCTTATAAGTTATGACTTGCAAGGTAATACTTTTCTTTATTCAATAGGGAATGCAATGATGTTATATTCTTTGCTTCCTTCTGGTGTTGACTATGTAAATAATATTTCTTTTCTCTGGTCTCCAATTTAGCATAGAGCGAATCAGCTATTATAGTGATATTCCTATAAGAAATATTTCAAAATAAAATAACCTTTAGAAAGTTCTATAATATGTATACTATGGATCGCCCCTTTACTCGGCGAACGGTTCACTGAAGTCTTACACGGAAACAACCTGAGCGTAAAGTTCGTACACAGCAACCCATCCGACCCCAACACAATTTTTTTCGTCAAGTTTTACTGATAATTTTAGCAGTAGTGGTCAGCCCCGACAGGCTTTGTGCAAACACTGTCGCCGCCAGCAGTTATTAGTTCCAATAACAAGGGCTGCCAACTTAAACTCGGTGTACACTTGTTAAGTTGTTCCGGCTAGGCTCTAATCACTCCTATTCACGGTGTGGCCGCTCGAATAGTCAGAGACTGCCTCAGGACTTGGTCACTTCGGTCCCTTTCTTAGCTTATCTATCATCAATTAAGAATAGATAATCTGCATCGAACTTAAATGTGGTATAATGGAGCGAGGGCTCGGGCTCGGACGCAGTTAAGAAACACTTAGTTTCGGAGAAATGGAACTGATTCAAATTCAAGTAATCACAATTTCGAAACTACATGTCTTACGATTTGATTTTATGATGTTCGTAAAATATTTGTGCATAGCATGTTAAATAGTTAGTTGATAGTAACTATAGTGTAGGTCAAAAATATTATAAAAGTAACTTTGCCGGTGAAGTAACGAAGAAGGCACTTGTAAATACGATCATTGCTGACAGTTTTTTAGGCAAATTCCATCTTGTAAGTACGACTAGAGGCATAATTTTTTCTAACTTGTTATAATTATTTCGGACATAAAGGTATATTTAAATGCGGTTTTACTGGGCATAATAATCTTAATTAATATGCTTCTTGTTCTTATATAGAATCTTCTATAGCCTTCGGCGACATAATTACTTTTCTTCACGGCCACTACATTCTCGCTCTGGAGAATAAAAGAAAATTCTGAAACACTTGCCTCTTATGTATTGTAACGATTGTTTATTTTAAAAATAGTTTATTTAAAACGGTTTATTTATAAATTATTTACACTACGTACTAATTAATTTATTTAATACTTAAGCACTATTATAACTCACACTTCTAATTTATTTTTATAATTTATCTTTTCTTGACAACATATATATTGAAACTTAGTTTAAACGGCAAAGAAATTCATTTATATATAAAATCGTAACGGTCTAGAATAGTCCTATGCAACAGAATCTCGAAATCCTCCTCCATGCGTCGGACCGCATACAGAGAAAACTCCAGCAATGTCTCGATGATGAGTCGGGTCTCCATGGCCAACGCAAGACTCTACAGCACAGTGAAGGTCGAAGTACAGAGTCGGCTTCAGGCAACAGTGCTCCCTCCTCAAGAAATAGTTCTTTCTGGAACTAAAACTAAATGTGTTCGATGCATGCCGTTAAATAAAGGTTTCGCCACCCATGTGTATAAGCCTTAGTTTTATGTTCTTTTTTTTTTGTTATTGTTGATTGTCAATAAGTTTATACTAATGTCACGTCATGTTTTGGATAATTTAATAAAGTACATTATTTTCACAATCGTTTGATATACAGTCCATTTAATCGAGCTCAGCCCGCAGCGGCACAGAATGGTTGTGTGGGATCTTTCAACTTTGTGATCCCATCTTGTAAATTAAACAGCGGTTTGTAAGAGGGTGTGTAGTGTGTATGAATATATATTAAAATAAGTAAATCCAATATGACAGAAAAATATAATAAAGTGTATATTGTGTATATAAATATTATTATTAAAGTTGAAGGTGGTAGCCATGTGTGAGTTATAAGTTCAAAAAGGTAAATCAAACAAAGGTGGTCCTTAGGATCTCACAAGAGTATACTACTCTTGTGAGATCCTAAGGACCACCTTTGTTTGATTTACCTTTTTGAATATTATTATTGTCTGGCACCCGAGGTTAAGTAGATAGGCGGGGTGCGCTTACATTTTACCTCCCACTAAGCTGCCACAAGAAGTAAGGTTGATATGTGGGACATGTATGTCGATATATAAGTTGAAGTTAGTATGTAGGACTTCGAAGGCACTACAGGTTGTATCCGCTCGAAAATGATCTGGAGATGCCTAGAACAATTGAATGAGCTAGGCGAGAAATAGAGTTACTCTCACTTGGGTCCCGGGACATAACGCGGTACAGGGTAACAAGATTGAAGATAGTCTTGCAAGAAAAGGAGCTTAAACACCCTTTGTAGGACCTGAGCCGTTCTGCGGTATCAGCAGTAACATAATATTAGGAGAGATTAAAAAAGAATTGGGCAGTAGAAGAACCGATATTGGAACAATCTCCTGGGGCTGAAATAGGACAAGATACTTCTGGGTGAATATAACCAGAAAAGATCGGAAGCCTGCATCTGCCTGAGCAAGAACAGTCTACGTATTGCAACAGGGATCCTTACCGGGCATTGCCGACTAAAAGGACACCTAAGTAAACTGAGAGTAGTGGAGGATAGTGAAAGCAGATTCTGTAAGGAGGAATACGAAACCTCCATTCACATCCTAACTAAATGTGAAGCACTCCACAATCTAACGGCACTATATCTAGGAGGGTATCAAATAGAAGAGGGAGATTTACCTAACTTGAATCCACTTCAAATCCTACACTTCCTTGAGAAAATAGGATTGAATGGATCGTTATAGGCACTGAGACATTTTCTTGATGCATTGGCGATAGAAGGAAGCACAATAGATCTTTTAAGTCGCAGTGTATTAACACCTCATTCCCAACATAACATAACATCTGCAACTACACCTTCTTTGAGAATTTTCATTTGCATGGAAATAACAGAGGATGCTTTTCACTGAAACTCGGACACAAGGCGAATGGCTGCAGACCTGTATTTGGACTTTAGTATTTAATATTGATTCTTCAATTCAGCTGGTTGTTCTCTATCTTTGACATGGCTAGTTTTTGTACACTGGACTCCAGTAAGTGATCCCTTAGTCCAAGTAATGCCTTCTATATATCATGATAAGTGGATTGATCTTGGAAAGTGATCATTATTATCAAATAGAAAAGGCAACGCGATCCATCTTGAAGTTTCAATGTTTTTCCGAGGACTGGTAACTGACCTTGAAGTTCTCGCAATTGACCAAACTTTTTTCGAAACACAGATGCCAGACCTCGAGCGTCGTTGATGCTGGCGGAAGTGCTATAGACCAGCGAGTAGTCTTTAAGAAACGTAAGCAGGTCTTGGTACCTACGTATGCACCCATAAATTCTTCAACGACAAAGTCAGGGGTTTCTTGGAGCAGGCATACTTTTTCTTCCTCGTCATGGTCACTCTCAAATGTCGCCAGCCGTTTTGGTGCACTACCTTCGGTTTATCCTTCGGGATTGTGCTTATACGATTCATAACTTTTTTCTTCATGGGATGCGGACCTTCCCAAAATATTTGAAGCTTCGGAGAATAACCCTTTTTGGGTTATGGAGCCAGACTTTGTCGCCTTCTTTAAAACATCCTTCTGTGGCTTGACTATAATATAATTTCTTCATTCTGTCGCTGGCGATTTAAAGATGCGATCGAACTAACTCATGCATGTCGTCCATTTTTTTTTTCGTAGGTAGATCACATAATCTTCACCGGTTATGTCTTCTACAGACCGGCATCCAAACTCGAGGTGACAGGGTAGTCTCATCTCACGCACAAACAGCACTTTTGCTGATGTTTGACATGTATATACATTGACAGCGGAACTATATGCCATTGCGAAGAGCAAAAGGTACTGACCCCAATCTCGCTAATGGTTGGAAACCACGTTTGGCAGGTATTTGCCAGTTGTCTTATTCATTCGCTCTACCATTTCATCCGATTGTGGGTGCAATGCCGTAATTTTGGTTTTCTTCATGCCTAGTCTGTCACAGATTCTTCGGAAAAGCTGACTTTTCAAATTTCTGCCTTGGTTACTGTGGATCCCCAAGAGCACTCCAAATCTGCTAATAAATTCTTTTATAAACACGACTAAAACAGTTGCGCCCTCTTGATTTGGAATGGCGTAGACTTCCACCCACTTCGTGAAATAATCCATAACCACTATCATGTATTTATTACCATTATCGGTCCTGAGGAATGGTCGAACAATATCTAAGGTAATCCTTTTAAATTGGCTGCCGACGTTCTACTGCTTTATGGGATTTAATTTTTTCGTTGGGTCCATTACTCATAACTAAAGCTCGGATTATAGGCAAAATGCCTTTTTTGCCTATTTTGCCTATTCGATGTGTTTTCTGTACATTTTGCTTTTTTTCGTAAATTCCGGCTTTTTATGCCTTTTTTTAAATTTTTTGCTACTACCCATGATATTATTCATATTACGATTACTAAACCTTTCTATAACAACATTTTGGGTCAATAATAGAATATCAATGGTTTGTTGATAATGGATTTCTAGGAAAATGTACCTGTTAGAGATTAATGCTTAGGAATCCCTAATCTTTTCCCCTTTTATAATTTATAATAAACAATCACCAGTTGTACTCTATAAGAAAAAATAAGAAATCTGTTTCCGTTGGTGAATGATTTTATAAATTGTATGAAAAAAGTTTTCCTAAAGGGTACGTTGAGGGTACAGATACATAAAGAAAAACTTCCCGGTTTTTCTTTGCCACCTAAACCGGTAATTATAAGGTGGGGAACGTGGCTCGAAGCAGTTTTCTTTTACTTTAAACACTGCGATGAAATACAATTAGTAATGTCAGAATTTAATGATAATATTTCCGAAGCCATTCGAGAAGCAAAAAAAATATTAAAAAATCCAAAATTAAAACAGCAACTAGCTTATATCAATGGCAGTTATAAATTAATAGTTAGCACAATTACCTTATTAGAACGACAAGAGGTAAATTTATGTGAGTCAGTAAAATTAGTAGATAATTTAAAGTCAAAAATTAAGTCAGCACCTGGAAGAAATGGTCAATTAATTTTTAAAAAAATGAAAGATGTTTTTGACAAGAATGAAGGTTTCTCGTTTTTATCTAATGTTGCCAAAATTTTGAATGGGACATTTTCCGAAGAACTACAAATTCACCCAGATTTATTATCCGCTCTTAAATATGCTCCAATTACATCTGTCGAAGTAGAGCGTTCATTTTCAATGTACAAATTAATTTTAAGTGATAGACGACAAAGTTTTAAGACTGAAAATATAGAAAAGCACTTAGTTGTAGCTATTAATGATAATATTTTAAGTGGTTACAATGTTTAATTATTATTTAACAATTATTTAGTTATTATGTTGTGTAAATATATTTTTTGTGTTAAGTTAATATTAAGTTAACTCACTTTGTATAATAAAAAAACAAGTTATTATTAAAAATTATGGATTTAAAGGCATTTGCCTGTATTGTCTATATGTTGCCTATTTGTTCAGATTTCTGCCTTTTTCAATAAATTTTTTTGCCTATATAGCCTTTTCCTTCATTTTTTTTGCCTATAAATCCGAGCTTTACTCATAACACAGATGGTACAGTTCTTACACTAGTCCTTTACATCATCGGAACTGTTCTTACCCAATGAAACCTTCTACGAACTCTCTGAAGAGCTTTCTCAACACCAAGATATCCTCCTGATGGATTGTCATGTAGTCTTTTCTGTACCAATTTCTAATTGGACCTGGATTTCCCCATGGATGTTGGCACTTTCACCTGTGGCAGTTCGCAGTTGCAACGTTGATGGTAAAATTTTACAGTTATTTATGGTTGTTGGTCGTATAATGCTCCTGGTTGCTACAGTATCAATCAACAGTGTATATTTTTTATCATTTACTTCGCCGTCTACGTATACTATCATCGCGATATTTCAGAGTCTATTAGTATAAGAGGGTCTTTTTAACGGTTTTGGGTCAAAGCTGCCCTCTCTATGCCGACCTGCTCTAGTTTTTCTGCGGCGAAGTGAAGGTCGAAGAACAGAGTCAGCTTCAGGCAATCGCACGACAATATGTTGCACGTATTTCATTTTAACTCTAGAGATAGAATGTTCATTATCTAATAGACACTGGCCAATCGCTGAAAATACCACGCCCACATCGTAGATTAATATGAATTTCATGACTGACAGTTATACCCGACGTATTAGTATTTACTCGTAGATACGCGGCGTTTGTTAAGTCGAACTTAAATTCAAAAATTGTTAAATATAATAATTCTTATAAATAAATTCGTAAAACTACGTCACTGTTTAGGATTGGAATTTGATCGCAGTGATAAAAAACTAATCCAGAAACCGAATGGTTAAATATTTGATCTTCTAAAGGTGGGGAGTTCAGTCATTTGGTATGTCAAAGGCTACACCAGTTGCAACTCCTAGAGCTTAAAACTCGGCTTATACAAGATGAGAGTGACTGTGAACCTATTGGTTATTGGTTCCTTGACTTATTTAGTCGTCACATCAAGACCTGACAATAATTTTGCTGTTACTACAATAACTGACAAATTATGCAAATAATTAAAAAAAAAAAAAAACTTACCTAACGTGGGTTATATTAAATATTTTATTTTATTCAATGTTTTATTTTGCTAAATTCAACTACTGTGTTTGTGGCCTTGCAGAAGAAACAGTCTGTTATTCTGTTGGAATGAAAATCAGATATTTGTGGTTCTTCACGCTTGCTTACGCTCGCGTCCATTCGTATCGGGTTTTCATTACAGAATATACTATTCCAGCCCTCAAGTTACTTTAGCGTGAGATTATAGAAGCTCTGCATATTCTACTTACATCTGCAAATATGAGTTGCAGTTGCTAAAGAGAAACATGGTATTACAGAAACGTATTTTCACTTTTTGCGTCTGCTAATCAACTGTAACATTGCAGGAGGTTAGAACATCCTACAAACTTGTAGATTGTCAATTTGTACTTTACTTTTTTTTTGTTTTTTAAAAACCATGAAGTCTTCTGTTCCTATTAATTGAATACAGTTTGTGGTGTCAGATTATCGAGTTTTTAAATATAGTAATGGATTTGGGTTTAGTGTTGTTGGGGGTAATACCATAATAAATATTGCAAATTTGGAATACTTGCATCCGTAAGTCCGTTATATTTGCAGATCTTCGAAGTTTCCGCCATATTTCCAGATTTGCAAAGTTGGAGACGTTCTGTAATCTCACCCTTAGTGTAGTAATGCCTACTTCACTATTTATAAGCAATGTAGGCGATGTCCTTCTTAAAGTGTGTCCTGTATATACATTCCAGTTTGTAAGTTTTTAAGTACAAAGCTACTTCTATTATGGATTCCCATTATCATTCTATACAATTTTCTATTTTGATATTTGAAGAAAAGTTTACTTTTCTCTAAACACACCCTTTGCAAAATGTAATATTTCCTTTCAAATAACTATCTCCTAAAAATTACATTATCTTTGTCATTTGTTTTATAACACCTGCCTTTTTTTCTAATGTAAATCATATTTCATTTAACAATACTGAGAGATTTTCCGCTAATTTCACGAAATTCATTTAAGTTTTTTTTTTCTGTGAAAAGTATATTTAAAATTCATGCACGCATTTCACATAAAGCATAATAAATTTTGAATTTACGTCCATCCTATAAATTAGTAGTTTTTAAATGTTCGCGAGGTTTGTACAATTTAACCATTTCTCCACTGTTCCTATATTCAACACTTTTTAATTTTCACTAATGCCGAGAGCACCGAACACACGTTAATATACAGATAACACAGGTTTTATAGGTGCACCGTTTTCTTTTTCAGCAGTAAAATTCATAATGTAATTTAAAATTCATCTACGTTACACGCTTTAAAATCAAAATGAATATATACCTCTAAGGTACAATTTGGAAATAGTATTAGAAAGAGGAAGCTAACGAAGATTATTTTGACAGTGGGCCATGTTCACATGTGAGATATGCTGTTTTATAAATTATATTATAATACTTAGTAGCTCCAGGCCCATGACACTCCCTGGGCGGGAAAAAGACGCGCAGCTTTTACTGCGCTGACGTTTTCGGGATATAACCTATCACTTGTCATAAATCCAGTTAAAAACTCGCTCCCATGTGCAGGCAACCCATATTTCGTACACAAATATAAACTTTTGTTTACATTTTATCGAAGTAGTTTTTGTAATACATTCACAGCTTAAAAACGGAAAATTTGTTATTTTGATAGTGGATTTAGATCAAAAATACCCCAAATACACTTCAGTGTGTGTTTTATCCTTATTATTGCTCGTTTTATTTGAGGACATTGGAATAAATAGAGTACTAAAAGTAATCAAGCTAAAAAGGTGTGTTATAAAAAGAAAATACATTGCCTTCGACTGATTTATGTTTAATATGTTTTCGTGAAGTATGCTAGTTATTTGAATGGTTGTAAATTGTACGTGTATAAGTGATAAAAACATCTAGTGCTTTGTGTTGCCTTTTTTTTTGTTGGTGTCCTAGCCCAGCATTCCTAGCCAGCAGTAGTAGCAAAAACATTAACATTGTCTACATTCAACCCATTTGCATGTACATGATTTATCAGCTAAAAGCAGAATACAATATTTCTCTGCAAAATGTAAACAACGCTACATGGAAAATTGCTCATGTATAAATTCAACAATTAAATCAAAATATATTATTTTTAAAGGACCTATATCAACTATTATGTTAATTATAAATATTATAAGTATTTGTAACAAAATAATAGTTGTGTATTAATAAATCTGTTGCTACTCCAAAAAATAAATTATTTATTATCAGGTATCAAAAATATGTGTACCTATAGAAATTTGTTGAAATGTTCTATTGCTCTTAATCTTTTTAATGGGTTCTTATTATAGTTGTAAATAAAAATCAACACTTTTTATCCGTCTATTTAACACTTACAAACGTATGCATATTTTAAGTTGTAAGGATCCATAGCCTCTTAATGTTTTACATTATAAATAAGACCTGTGATGTCACATTAAATCGTGAATATGAGGTAAAGGATTTGGGAGTTGTCTTTCAGTCTAATTTGAAGTTCAATAACCATTTTTTACACATAACTAAAAAAGCAATAAAAGCATTAGGTTTTTAAATCAGAAATACAAAAAAAATTTAGGATTACCACCAAAATCAGATTATATAATGCCTTAGTAAGACTCCATCTTGAGTATGTTTCACAAATATGGATGCCCTTGGAAGCCACACAAATTGATCATATTGAAAAAGTACAAAAAATATTTTTACGGTACCTTTATGTCATAAAAAATACTTGTGCCCTTATACCTAAGATCTCGTATAAAACTATGCTCAATAATTTTAAGATTAAATCTCTTTTACAAAGAAGAAAGCAACAGGCTGTGATATATTTTGTACTCTATTTTAAGTACAAAGATTGTGAATTGATTGACTATATAAATGTTAATGTGGCAAAGATTAATCTAAGAAACCCAAGTAACAAAAAATTATTTGATTTAGATCCAAGTAGTATATCTCCTTTTAACAAGATGATGGCTGTTACCAATGAGTTTCTTAGCGAGATCCAAATAGATATCTTTAATGTTAGCCTAAGAAAGTTAAGGACTGAACTAAATTAAGTTCACTAGATATAAAGGTTTGTTTTGTTTTTGTTCTTAAATTTCTTGTTACTTAATTCTACATGTAACTACTATTAATTTTTTTATAGTATCCAATAAATAAATTATACCTTATGGCTGCTTCCAAACAATTCTGTGTGTAGTCACTTAGTTTAAAGTCAATTTTAAATTAGTGGTTTTACAAGAATGTCAAATAGTAATGTGTATTGTGTCTATGAATTTGCTGTGTGTAGTAAATGGCCAATATACATAACTTTGATATTTTTATCACAAGTGTAAAAACTACGAAAACCATATACATATAGTTCCCATTTTAAATTAAATTCAAATTAATTCATAATAAAAAATAACGATTTTAGTCTGCCATACTTGAACTCATTCATAAAAACAAGTCACTGAGTATATATTTGTAAAAAAACTACACTAAATATGTCTCCGTTACAAATTTTTAAATTTAAAACTACATACTTTCCTATAGATTTTGCAGTATAACGTATAGAATAAATTTTTGCAATATACTAGAAAAGTTTTAGATTAGAGTTATTCTTAAGAAATAAAGCAATACCTCTATTTTGTTACTCTAACCTTGTGTGTTATATATTTCCCTTGACAAACTAACGTTATATTTTGAACTAAAAGTAATTAAACTTTTTACCAAAAAGTAATATTTCACATATATAAAAAAATTTAAAACGGTTCTGTCCTTCTTACATTTGCGAAGACTGCCCTGATATCTAATCTATTTTCTTCTTCAAAGTAATTAAGTTGTTCAACCGTTGTCTATAAAGGTATCTCACATCTCCCTCATACACACGAATTTGAAAAGCAGCAGTACAAAAATTCAACTAACCAGGTATACCAAGTCCGTGTAAAGAAAACTTTTCATATCCCGAAAACGTCAAGTGTCAACTAAAATTTCTACGTTTAAAGATCAAACGTGCCGCCTCAGAGTGCCAATACTGATTGGTATATATACTGGGGTAGCTCTACAAATTATTCTAAATAATCAGTTCGTTAAAAAAGCCAAAAGTTTTAAAATTAAAACCAATTTAAATTTAAAATTTGAAATGTATACGTCATCGGGAATAGACCAATCAGCTTGTGTCGAAGTTGTTTTTGTTATACAAAACCAAGCCAACGAACAAACAGACACATAGAATGTCGAAGTAAACGCACATCTTAGTGACACTTAAAATTGACACCACCTAGACCACCTAACCTAACATTCGTTGTTATTTCTTCTGTCTTTGCTAATTGATTTAATTTTATTATTAATATGAGTTTGTCAGCTGGATTTATAAAAGCTGATTTAAGTGTTTTACCCATTGCAAACCAAGATATGACTACTGCATTTTTTTAATAATACTTAGTTTATAAGTGCCAAACTTAAGCCTCTTAAGACAGGAAGGTACGTAATACTTTATTTATAATTTGTTTTAATAGTAGTTACAGTTTATATGGGGTAATACACTTTATAAGAAAAAAAATATTTATATCAGTCATTAGGATTATCGAACACTAACAGTTTTTTTTTTCAAAAATATGCTTTTTACCACCCTGTTATATTTTGGAAAACCCTCATTTATATATATAAGAAAAAAATATTTTTCCCATAATATATCAGCGTGCACTTATATATAAAAATATAACACTAGAAACTGAAACAATATATCTATTCCTTGAAGTAGAGAGAGAGCGACGTTTAAAGTTTTGCTGCCGGTAGACAGTAAATTATTTCAGTACTTAGAAGTAAAAGCATATTTACGTATTAAGTACCTGAGAAACAGCAAATTTGCTATTGTATAAAGCAAATTTATACATTTTGACCATTGGTTGTTTTTGCTTAAATTTAGATTGTCAAAAACAGGACTCTTATAGATTCTTAAACATTAAACTTTATCGTGTTTACCACAGAAATTAAAACTAAATAACATCTAAAAATGTATTTAGAAGGCTAGGGTGCAAGTATTTACTGCAATACTGTTTTTATTTGGTCGAAAATTACCTACTTGCTACATATCGTTGTAAATAATATTGTAATTTAAGTACATTTTTTTAAATGCATAACTACTTTTTGTAATTGTACATACACTCTTTTACATTTATTGTACACATGTCTAATGTTTACATGGATAAATCTATGATAATATTTCTAAAATGAGATAATAAGAACACAAATATATTTATGTTTTATGAAATAATTTGGAACACAGAAAAATAATAAAAATATCTGGTAATTAGGTCAAATATTTAGAGTAGGGCTCTTGAAAATACTAAAAAATTAATCACTTTATTAAATAATGTTTTATTTTTAGATCTGCCAAGCAAGAATATGGAGATAATGTCATTTTCCATGTACAATTTAAGAGAGAAGAAGATACTTGCACAGTAAAGGGACGAATTACACCTGAACATGAAGTACGCCAAAAACCTTATGATGTGGTTGTTGTAATTAACAAAAATTAAATTTTTAGTGCACAATATTTAGGATATGCTGCATCTCAATGTTTGTAATATTTATTACACTTTTTTGTTTCTATATAATAATAATAATAATGTAATTCTCATTTATTGAACTAAAAATTCAGTCCAATAGGCTATTGACTGAAGTCCTTCTGCCTATTGTTTTTATATCACATATAATAAACAATGTATAAGGCCCGTTATTCTTATGATGCTGCAAAGCCTCTATGAAATTTTGAGTCAAAATCTATGCCATATTTTTAAAATATTTTTATACCCTTTTCAAAAATTTTATGCTTGTCGTTTTCTGCAAAAATCAAAATGCTCTGATAGCTTCAAACGAAGTCAGCAGAGCACCTCTGTTTTTATTTAAGTTTTTTCTGTAAAAAGAGCAACACCATATTTTTATGCACTTGAAATATCAGTTAAATAAAAAAAATAATATTTTTAATTAATATATGGTGCTTTGTTGGAACAAAGTCAGCAAGACACTTCAGTTTTTTAATTTTTTTTATATTTAAAAACAACTACTTATAACACATGTTTAAGCTATTTAAAAATCCTAAAAATGTGGTAAGTATATTTGTTTTCACAAAAAAAGCTTTGAAGTCAGCGAGGAATTGCGAATTTTTTTATAATATTGTAGGAGTCCAAAAACGTGGTGTGGTTTAAAAAAACTGGAGTGCTCTGCTGGATTCGTTTAAAGCTAACAAATCATCCCGTAATTTTTTATTTTATATTACTTAAGAGCCTAAGAATAGCCTAAAATGAGACATAGCTGTTTAAAAAAAAACTTGTACTTTTAAAAATAGCAATTTTTTTTCGAAAAGCTCTATAATATTTCAAAAATCTGAAAATGAGGTGAGATTGTTTTTTTAAAAAGTTTTAAAATGCCGAAGTGCTTTACTGGCTTCGTTCAGTACATTGGCTGTTTAAAAACCCTTCATTATAATCTCTGAAATATGATAATTAGGTAAATTAAATTAAAAAACAAAAAAGTTTATTAAATTAATATTTACTCTTACAAAATAGGTTCTTGTAAGTTAACAATACCACAAGCAATTATGCAGTTATTACTAAGTAAATATACTTGCTTAAAATTCACACAGGAACGTGGTTGTGAAATTCCCTAACCCTTCTTATAACTCTTTCCACATGTATTCTTAGAGATAATGCTATTCTTTTACTTAATTGTACATCTTCTGGAGCACTTTTTTCATTCTGTGATACACTACGGCCCGTATTTATAAACAGAACTTACGTGAGTCGGACTTGGGTAAGTCGTCCTTGAACGAAAATCGAAGTTCGGTTATATCGCGTGAATTTAGAGATGGGTAGTAACAAATCCTTAAATGTACATAACAGTTACAGATTTGTTAATATCCATCTCTAAATTCCAGTTTAACACCAAAACCACCTAGAACTTTGGAGACGTTGTAACCGAACTTCGATTTTAGTTCAAGGACGACTTACCCAAGTCCGACTCACGTAAGTTCTGTTTATAAATACAGGCCTAGATGGCCTTACTAAAGTGCATCCCATGTTTTTAAGCAATGGCTGAATATTCTTAAACCCCCTATCTGTCATTATATGGGATCCAGGAACAAGTTTGTTTAAATACCCACATTTTTCTATTATTTCTTTATCACTAATTCTTCAAGAAAATGATGAATAAATTCGCTATCTTCAAAACTTTCAGGAGATTTTGGATTTTCTTCCAGAAGGGGTTTTAGGTTATACACCTAAGAATTTATAGTAGCCTCATTTTGAATTTCCTAAAGGGGGCAATTAGCAGAAATTGCTGCTACATCTTAAATATCTAATGTTTTTATTAAAAAGTTGACGAGAAATATCGCTAGTAGAAGGTTGACTTGACTTTTTTCTTTCAAAATTTCTAGCTAGGAACACTAATAAATATTTTTGTAGATGATTGTGAATCATTATCACATTCTGGAACAAAACACTTTTTCGTAGTCATAATATTTATAAAAAGTACAAAATTAAACACTCAAATTACAAATAAATTCTTAATTAAGACACTACGACAGATGACACATACAGGGCTGCCGTTTTGCCATTTTCTGAATTATTAAGTGACTTTTAAAACAATGAAACTTTAAATATGGTAAAATTTTAATCAGAAATAATACTTTCAAAAAACATTTGATATTATATGTTTAAAATATATTTTTTAACGATGTTTTAGAAGTCCAAAAGTATAAGAAGGAGTACACAAACGAACGTACATCACTTCTCGTAAACCTTCTAACCGGCAACGTTGTGGCGCTAGCTCCTATTGGTCTATTCTTGGTGACATCATAAATTTAAAAAAATTACTCTGGCAAATTAATAAATAAAAAAAAATGTAGCTTCATTTTCAACTCTATTATTCATAAAAAAAAATTTCAAAATTTTTGAACATGCCCCATTTTCATTAAATCAAATTGTGAAAAAATGAAGAGTCAGTTTCTCCTTCGGTCTCAATGCACTTCTTTTTAAAATTTACTTTGAAATTTTACACTGAAAACAAGAACACAGACATTTCCAAAATAACATAATAAACATTACACTTAACAGCTTAATCTGCCAAATTTATTACCCATTTCAACAAATTTGGAATCTCAGCAACTACATTAATTTATTAGCCGAATATTGGGACGATCACGTCCAATGCTCTGTTTATTTCATTTCAAGTCTCACGGAACAAGTGATAAACCAGTTTTTCACCCTTATTTATTAGCTAAAATCAATGTTGAGGTAAATCAGAAATACGGGCGGCCATCGAACGAATAAAAAAATTTTTTGACGTTTATGGTCGATCTAATTCATTCCGAGTTTAGATGAACACAGGACAGTGAAGTCCAGCGATTGATTTCCGTCCTTGTTTGTTTGTTCGGCGATAAGAGAGAAAGGGGAATGACCGTAGTGTGCCACTTAGTTTTATTGGCAGTACATTTGTCAGGTTAAGTGAGGATACGTTGACAAGGCATTTCTATGAAATGATGTTGATTTATTAAGTCGTTCGGGAACTCCATGTTTTTAAATGGCTTTGCGGACAAAGCTGAGATTTTTTATTTTTATGACTTAGAAGCCGTGGTGCGGATTAAATAAAAAACAAAAAACGAAATCGACAGGCGAAAACCGTTAATGAAAATAATCGAGCGTGAAACGCTCATACTCGGCCTTATGTCGATGGATCGTGTTTATTGGTTGTCGAAAACCATAAAAAGGATGTAACTGCTTCAGTGTCGCTTGTAATTTCTTTCTATTAAAAACCGAAAAAAAAAATAATTTCTAGACAAATGAGGGTATCACTTTTTGAGTCCATTGATGTTAGATGAGCTACATCTATACTAAAAGACTTAAGTGTTATAAGATTAGAGTTTGAAATCTACTGAATATTATTAGTTTATGTATTTTAAATAAAAGTTGCAAGTTATAAAATTAGAATTTGAAGTAATTTCCTGAATACGCGGTCGGTTTATTAAATTAAAATAAATTTTATTTATCCAAACTTTCAAACTTGGGGTAGCCATGTGTGAGTTAATGTATTAAAAGTAGGAAAAGAAAGAAAACAGATCCTTTATATCTTACAAAGAAATTTGTATTTGAACGGCGACCGGTTTCGAAGTTTGTTTACTTCATCATCAAGCACACCTAGTGGGAAGGGGGAATTGATGAGCCAAAAATTTAAAATTAAAAAATTAAAAAAGATGGAATATGAATTTAGTTTAAGCGAAATTAACAAAACTAATACTACTAATATTTATTTATTCACACTAACAAAAAAATTAATAATCAAATTAATTAACTAACAGAATGAAAAGGCCGAAAATGAGTGAAAGAAAAAAGGAAAAAAAGTATTAATGAATATTGAAAAATATAATATGTTCGAACAATCAACACCAAAATGGTAAAAGATAAAGAAAGACTATATATTATAATAAAAAATACAAAACACCATAATCTCTTATCCACTAGATATAAAACTATTGGATTAAAATTTTGAAGGAATAGAAGCGAACTGAACATTTATTATTTTTTATAGAAGCATTGGTATTTGTCGGGGGTTAAAAACATATTAAAATTAAAAACGTAACATGTTAAAATAACGATACTAAAATGAGCCTATATTACAAAGTCAAAAAACAAAAAACTGCCAAAGATTTTAATGTTCACAGAAGCAAAATGGATACAGGCAATGATTATTGAAACGGTTCAAAGGATTCAAATTGGAAAAAAAAAATTTTTAATTTATAGAGGTGCTGCCCTCCAGTAGGGAGTGGCAAAACTAATAGTTAATGAATTTCAAAAATTTTATAATAGTATATTATGCAACGATCATGTAATGATGGTTATTAATACACGAGCATTAACCGGGATACGAAACGAGCCAAAGGCGAGTTTCGTATGGTTTATGCGAGTGTTTTAATAACCATTACATGAGAGTTGCATACGCTATTTTTTCTACACCCGATAAATAATCAAGACCTATAAATATTATATTTATATTGGTATTGAACACAATAACAGTAATTACTCGTATTTCTATAAAAAATTCTACAAAATTGTAATTAATGGTATTACTTCAGGTATTGGTATTTCCCTAGATTTTTGCGGTAAAATATTTTGTACTGTATTTTCTGCTTTCTCCGATATGTGTGGAGGAGTCTTCTATATCGCTAATATCAGACATTTTAATATTATAATTATCGAAGTTTAGCTACCTACGAAAATTTAATACGTTTTGACAACTAAAATAATTACATAGGAACCTAGGACAAACGTCAAACAGCATGCTTGATTGAAAAATTGTAGGTTTCTATTGATTAAAAATCTGTATTGTAATGAAAAATCTGTATCATAATGGGTATCATTATGAAACGGATTATGGGCATATAAGTGCATTATTATAATACGGGTGTAGAAAAAAAAAATTAATAGTTTTAGTTTAAAAATAATATTTATTTATGTAAACCCATAAACAAATTACTAATCTGGGAGGAAAAATTTGTAATTTTAGGAAAAGTGGGTAAAAAAATTTTAAAAATTTGAAATTTGACAGTACATGGAAAAAATGAAAAGATTCTTGGGGAAATTTAGAAAAAACTAATAACGAAAGGGCGATAATAATCAGCGAAATAAAAAATGAAGAAGAAATATAATTGTTGTTGAACAAAAGTTGTTTTCTATTTAAAGCAAAGTGTTATGACAAAATGATGGGGAGCCCTAAAAAATAGTAAATAATTAAAAAATCAGTAGTCGAAGACGTTTAATATAAAACTCTTCGGAGAACTACTTCACTGTTTAGGATTTGATCGCAGTAATGGAAAAGTATTTCTAAAACTGAAGGAGGAGGAATTCAGTGATTTAGTATGTCAAAAGCTTAACTTGTTGCTACTCCTCTAGAGCTTGAAAGTCGGCTTATAAGAGATGAGAGTGTAAAGAAACCTACGAAACCTACCCATTCCATGAATTTATTGGTTCCCTGACTTATTTAGCAGTCACATCAAGACCTGATATTAATTTTGCTGTTATTTACTTAAGTTATAGTTTATTTAGTTAATTTAAGACAGAAGACAGGCAGAACAAGATATCCAGGACTGTATAGACTATAGTCTCAATATAAAAGTGGGGATATAACGTCACATTCCATAGACGTACTTTGCAAAATAAGTTTCCATAATACAAATAAGGTCACGCCATATAAAATAGTATATATGCACTTCGTAGATTAAATTTTGAATGAAAAAAGTTATTCTGACAAAATTGTTGCACTTTAACATTGAACGAATTAAATTTAACCAACAAATAACAAGGAGAATTATATATTGTTAATGGAATTAAACTTTTTTTTAAAAAACACTTCAGTACCTAAAATCAAAAACTAAAAATATAGAAAGCTCTAACTATATTTAAAAATTACTGTCTTCGCTAAGACTACTGGTATCGTTATCATTGTTTTTCCTGAGGTTTATTATTAAAGGGCCTATTAAGTTTTCCATTGTTATTTCCACTTTCCAAACGGAATTTTCCACCTCTTTAAGATGATCAATGCATTTTCTTCAATGTTCTCCATTTACATTTGAAACTGTCTTCAAAAATAAATTTGACATATAAGATAAATAAATATTGTATAGTTTCGAGAAACAGATCAGTATAATGGGATTAAACTCTACGTAGTAAGGAGGCAATCTGAGAAATTCTTTTTCTCGGGATATCACGTCTATTTTTTTTTATTTGTTTTTATGTTGCCTTGCTATTACAAGTAATTATGCCTTTGAGGATATCAGGACTTCACGCCATACTTTGTCGAAAGGCTGAAACACATTAACAGACAAACTTTTTTCTTCTAGGGGCTTCTCGATAATATCTGTGATTCTATGAATTTGGTCGATTGTCGAATGTTTTTCTCTGACTCCAAACTGGTCCTTTTCGTTTATTATAACTTTTAATCTTTTAAAAAGCAATTTTTCATAGAGTTTCGAGATAACAGGCAACAATAAAATGGATCTGTACGATGTAACTTCATTGGGAAGTTCACCTGGTTTAGGTATCATTAAAATTTTTATTACCTTCCACATTTTTGGTACGTACCTTAGTTTTCCGTGGAAGCATTTTCAAAATTTATCTGGTTATGAGGTCAAATCTACAGGCTTTTTTTGGATTTATATTTGTTTGAATTTCCATATAAACTTCTTGTGAAGAGGTATATTTAACGACCATATCTTTTTGGACTAGTTTCATCCAGTCTTGAAGAGCTTTACTATTATTAAGTTGCTATATGAAATTATAATATACAGTACGACAAGATTGAGATGACAAGTTAGAATTAGATGCGCAGTTGCAAATCTAAAAATGGGAGGAGTTATATCAGTTAATGGTTGAACTTTAATGCTATTGTTTATTGTCTATTTGTGTTCACTTGTGTTAACTGAGATAACTCATCGTATTTTTAGATTTGCCATTGCACATCTAATTCTGACACGCCATCTTAATCTTGTGAATGTTTCCCAATTGTTTTAACAAAAGGAGCTCCGGGTTTAGTAATCAATTACACATTTACTGTGGAGAATTAAAAAATTATATTATGCTGTTAAACCGTTTAAAAGGAATTCATGGTTTTTTTACACCTGAGAATTAAGTTAAAAAATATAACTACGAAGACTCGTCTAGTGTCATATCATGGACTACACAAGTTTAGTATTTCTATAATCTTGTGTACATCACCACTGAAGGTGCATCTGCTGTGACAATGCTCATTGAGAACGAGAGATAATGTATGGTGTTACTAAATTATAAGCGTTCAGTACAACGAAAAATATTGGTCTTTATTCTACAACAAAAGATCTGGAGCAATATAGATCCCACACTGCAATAGGTCTACTTGGTGTAGCAAAAAGGCTTCTGATATTTGGTAATTAGGCTATTTGGGTTCCTAAGGAAAATAAAAAAATTTTCAGACTACATTTTCAAAAGAAATAGCAGCTAAGTGCAATACCAATAAAGAAAATGTATCTACTTCTCGAATCATCCAAGTAATATTGATTGCTGTCTGCATCCAGGAGCTACTCGGTTGTTGATTGAGTTAAGTTTTCATTGTGAACTGAGAGTCTGAAAATCCTAATGATTCTGGTTTACAAGAAGCAGTAGAATTAAAGCACTGTAATTATTGTGCAATGCTTTTCTCGCAAGTTTAAATAAGATCAAAACCGGTTTCTTTTAGCAACAAACTATATTCTCTAAATTAAGATTGATAGTTCTGGTTTACAAGTAGCGGCAGACGTTGAGCAAAAGTTTTGATGGCATGCCAGGACTGGTTAGATCATTACTGGTTTCTTTTAGCAGCAAATTATTGCGTTAAATTTGAGAAAATAGATGTTTTCTGTATTGGTAACTTTCTTATGTTGGCCTTAATTGGTGAAAAAAACCGAAGCTTGGAATTGACATCTGTACAATTGGCACTATGTTTTTATTTTGAATTTTCTGACGCAACCAATATTACCTGAAGTTTACTTTATAATCACCCTTCTGTTAGTTACAATAACAATAAATGCCTTGTATGTATTGTATATGTCATCAAAAAATAGTAAAATTACTTTAATATACACCAACTATTAACTTTTCTCTAAAACTTCACGCGACGATTTCATGCATCCTCCATTTAGGTCGATAATTTTTCACTTTACATAAATCATTCATATACCTTGAGTCTAACGATTACAATCACTGGGTATTTATGGGCAATTAGGCCTATGAACACGTCCACCATTTACTGTGCATTTTAACGTATTATCGCTATCAGAAATCTCACATGTCGGGAGCGGATGAAAGAAAATGACACGCACTACGTGATTGTCTTTCAGTTTTAAAATTACAATGACGGTATAATAAACAAAGGTTCATACATGGATTCGATATTCAAATATTTGCTGTTGGACAAGATAAACCTTAACAAACCCATATCGCGAGCTGTTATTATGATTGGAGACAATTCTAAATTTAACATTGTTATTACTGCTTTAGTAAAATATCACTAATTAAAATATTATACACCTTTTTTTTATCAGAGAAAGTTTAATTTGAAAATTGATTGATGTTCATTATTTCACTACGATCTACTACTAACGAAAAATAATATTTTATTGGTAAAAAGAATTAGTAAAGAAATTTAAAATGGTTTAAATTATGCTTATTTCTTTTAAAATTCAACCCTAAATACTTTTAACACTACTCTCATGATGCTGTCACTTTTAACCTTAGTAACACCTTTGATACTGTTGAGTGTTCCATGGTATTACAGTATATACATTTAGAATAAGGTGATGAGGTTTGCTGAACCGGATTTGCTTTTGGAGCCTAATTTGTTTGTAAAAAGGTTTTTTGAGGATAACTAATAGTTTTATGATTAAAAGTTGAATAACCTTGATTATTAGTTTTTGGTTTTAGTATTTTTCACACTGATGGAGTTTTCGAAAGCGATATATTTTTCTTTTAGAAAGTCAAAAAGTTAAATAACATTTAAAGTTTGATTTTTACCAATAGAATGTTCAAAGGATTGTTTTGTAAAAAAAATCTAATTTACTTTCTAAAATATGAATTAAAGGAGCGTTAAATGGTTCATTTCGAGGCTTGAGAGGAAATCTATAATAGTTTTTTCTTGTGTAATGAATTTCCTGAGAAAATATGAGTTTTGTTTTTCGATTTGAGCGTTAATTATGAGCTGGAAAAAATGATTGTTTAACATTTAAACTTTTTGAGGAAAGAGATGCAGGATGTTTTCCTAACTAGTCAGCTTTTTTAAAATCAGACATTGTAATTCCCCGAGAAAAAATAGTCATAAAGCTTTACAGTTCTGAGACCTTGGACGAGCGCTGAAGTAGGATATAGGAAAAATATTATTGTATTGAACTTATTCGCACGAGATAAAGGATCTATGGGAAGTAGGGCTGGCATCTTTTGTAAATGGTTGGGATAAAGCATTTGCACTTTTAAAACTTCGTGTCTTTGGAATATTTTCTTGAGTAGCAATTAACCTTACACTTATGTTCATTATTTTCAGTTGAATTCAGAATACGAACTTCTGCTGCAGGAGTTCTGGTATTTCTTTGACGACCTACATCCTAAAATTTAGATTTAAATACTCCAAACTCACTCCAAGTCTTTGATAAAGAGTACTAAACGGTCGCGACTGGAGTATCCTTCTATTCGGAAATACTTTACTTTATAAACATCGTCACGTAATTCGACGTTAGAATAATTATTATTATTCCTATTATCACAATTATTTTCACCACAGCTTCAGAAAAAACTGGTCAAAATTTATTGTATAAATGTTTCAATAAAACTCCAGGCCATGCTATGATAAATAAAAATAAGCTAAATTCATTGACAGGAAATTTTAAACGACGATTTTCTTAGAAACCGTTCATTTTATCGTAAAAGAAAAATAGGCGGCAGGCGTAATTTCGGCCGATAATCCCCTCGCCTACCTGCCAAAAGCAAAGTGTCCATCTAATGGCATAGGTAATTTCGGCCGAGGGTAATGTTTATGATAGGATTTTGGAATATACCTGAAAATAATAATCTACCCTTTTCATATTTCCATTTCTTAGAAAAGTTAAAACATTTACATTCATCTTTCTTAATTTGATTTTCATTAGTTTAACAATGTGATTACCTAATTACAAAGTACCGGTCCTTTTAATATTAAGATACTAACCACTTATTTTGTGGGCGACCAAGAGATAGAAAGCATCTATATTACATGATGGCAGTTTTGATAGTAAAGAGTTCACGCGGTTGTGACTTGCTTATTGTAGAAAAATTTTCATTTTGTAAACAAGACGTATTAAAGAGTGGGGAAGTGCGTTGGAGGTGCATCAGGAAAAACTTAAAATGTTTAGCTAAATTGTATACTGTTGGTGCCGAATATATTGTGACCAGGAGTGAGTTAACTCACAATCATGAACCAGATCAACGTTCTTTGCAGAGAAAAATTGTCACAAATGCATGCAAGCGAAAAGCCCAGGAGGACATATCGGAGAAACCTTTGAAAATTATAAAAAGGGTTCTTTTAACAAATATACCGGACGATTGATTACAGCGGATGTAAATCTCATAAGAAGAAATGTGTATAACAGTCATCGTCAGCTCTTGCCAGCTCTGCCTAAAGATATTCATGAAGTACATACTGTAGTTGATATGTATTCTCCTAAAACGACAACAGGTAAAAAATTTTTGTTTATTAACAGTTCAGTTGATAATATCATTATTTTTTCTTGCCAAACAAATATTACTACGTTATGTAAAATGAATGTTATATACATCGTGTCCCACGTAAGGCGGGCATTACAACTTTATGGAGAATAAATTAATTTGTATTTTCGCCATTTTCTGAGTATACATAATCGAATATGCTCTTTTGAATTAAAATAAAATGAACTCTGTGCAACTTCCGGTTATACCGGAAGTGACCACTAACTTCGTTATTTTAAAGGGAATACCCCATATTTTTTTAAATTTTAGATTCAGCATGAAATTCTGTAAACAACGATACCCCATTTGCCTATTCTAGTTATAGCGGATTTGGCGTTATTCAATTTTTTTCTACATTTTTAGTCGCCGGTAGACATTTTCTTAAAGTCGTCTATCTCAGGTACTATATCTATCAGATACCTAAAATTTTAACCAGAGGTAGTAGATGGGATGTACTTCTTAAGAATATTTAGTTATTCATTATTTGTTGTACGGGGTGTTTGCAAATTATTTTTAAAAATGAAATTTTTTAAACATAAAAAACTTTTTTATTTTAAATTGAAAACCCTATATATTTTTTAAATTTTAGATTCGGCATGAAATTCTGTAAACAATGATACCCCATTCTCCTATTCTAATTATAGTGTATTTGGCGTTATTCAGTTTTTTATAAACTTTTACATCGTTTGTTCGACTGTGTGTTTGGAAATTATTTTAAAAAATAAATATTTTAAACATGAAAATTTTTTTTATTTGAAATGGAAAATCCTGTATATTTTTATTTCATTTTGTTTAGAAAATTATTCTTCATTGATCATCATTTGCACTATTAATTCCCTATAATTATCTCTCGCCAATTTAAAGAAAATTTAAATTTAAATTTTACGCATGCACCTACATAATATAGTATAGTTTTACATTTTAATTTTTTATCTTAGTATGCTGTGGAAATATGCTAAACAACAATCTGTCAACAAACTGAATTGTCATATTTCTATGTATTTAAGTTGTGTATTTTTTGCGTTCAAAATATGGAAAATATTGAAGAATATACCAACCAAGATATTCTTAATTTATTTTACATTCATGGAGAATGTAATCGAATCAAAAGTAGAACCTGCCGCATGTTTAATGAACGATACCCTCATTTACCACCAATGAACAGACAGAAATTTGATAGAATCGAAGCTAACTTTTTGAATAATTTTAAACAAAACCCGGGAAGAAACCGTCAACATTATGTCCGAGATGAAAAAGTTAATCTAATTAACGTATTAGAGTATTTTACTGCGTATCCTCACGCCTCCATTAGAATGGCTCAAGATAATTTAAATATTAGTCGAGGGTCAATACAACGAATTTTAGAACTAAATAAATGGCATCCCTATGCACAAAGAAAAGTTCATGAGTTGCGAGATGGTGATCAAATAAGACGAACTGAATTATGCGAATGGTTATTGGTACGAATTCAAGAAGATCCCGAGATTTTAAACAAAATTTTGTGGTCAGACGAGTCGAAATTTACACGTAAAGGGATCATCAATCGCAAGCAATGTCATTTCTGGGCAAACGAAAATCCACATTTTTATCGTGAAGCACAATTTCAGTACGAATTTAGTTTTAATGTGTTTGCAGTGATCGGTTTTGGAAGAGCTTTTTATTACATTTATAATGAAAGACTGACCTCAGAAAGATACATTAGAATTCTTAGAGAAGTAGTTGCCGACATTTTTAACCAGCTACCAAATAATAATTTTTGGTACCAGTTGGATGGTGCCCCAGCACATTCAACATACTATGTAAATCAAGAAATTACAGCACTCTTTGAAGACCGATGGATAGGTCCAAATGGTCCTTGGCTTTGTCTGCAAGATCGCCAGATCTAACTCCTGTTGATTTTTTTATGGGGTCATATTAAAAGTTTAGTGTACTCTACCCAAATTAATACTAAAGAAGAATTAGAGCAAAGAGTTCGGAATGCCTTTAACGAGTTAGATGGTGAAATGATTCGTAAAGCAACAACTAATCATGTTGAAAAAAGATTGTTAAAATGTTTAGAAGCTAACGGGGGGCATTTTGAACATTTGATAAAATAATTTTTTTAAACCATGTGCTTTTAATAAAAATTGTTTTTAGTTAGTATGTACCTTATCATTAAAAAAATTTAAACTTTTTAAACGACATATTTTGTTGCAGAAAACTGTAAATGTTTTTAAAAGTACATCCCATCTACTACTTCTGGCTAAAATTTCAAGTATCCAACAGAAATAGTACCTGAGACAGTCGACTTTAAGAAAATGCCTACCGGCGCGACGACTAAAAATTAAAAAAAATGAATAACGCCAAATCCGCTATAATTAGAATAGGCAAATATGGTATCATTGTTTACAGAATTTCATGCTGAATCCTAAATTTAAAAAATATATAGGGTGTTCCCTTTAAAATAAAAAAGTTTTTTATGTTTAAAAAATTTCATTTTTAAAAATAATTTGCAAACATCCCGTACAACAAATAATGAATAACTAAATATTCTCAAGAAGTACATCCCATCTACTACCTCTGGTTAAAATTTTAAGTATCTGATAGATATAGTACCTGAGATAGACGACTTTAAGAAAATGTCTACTGGCGACTAAAAATGTAGAAAAAAATTGAATAACGCCAAATCCGCTATAACTAGAATAGGCAAATGGGGTATCGTTGTTTACAGAATTTCATGCTGAATCTAAAATTAAAAAAAAATATGGGGTATTCCCTTTAAAATAACGAAGTTAGTGGTCACTTCCGGTATAACCGGAAGTTGCACAGAGTTCATTTTATTTTAATTCAAAAGAGCATATTCGATTATGTATACTTAGAAAATGGCGAAAATACAAATTAATTTATTCTCCATAAAGTTGTAATGCCCGCCTTACGTGGGACACGGTGTATATGGATGGCACATTTTCTTTTTGTACGAAATATTTTTATCAATTATATACCATTCATGGCCTGGAAAATGGGCACTATATACCTCTTTTATATTGTCTGTTACCAAATAAGACTGCTGACACATATATTAAACTTTTTCTGTTGCTTAAATCTAAAATTTTGGAAGTTTTTAATACAGTTTTTGAACCGATGGAGGTATTCGTAGATTTTGAAATATCAATACATATCGCACTAAGAAATTTTTTGTCAAAAACGAAAATAAATGGTTGTAGATTTCACTTACATTAAGCGTGGTACAGGAAAATTCAGTCTTTAGGGTTAAGTCAAATATATAAAGACAAAATCTCTGAAGAAAGTAAATGGCTTATTCACACTTTTGGCTTACTTATTTAAAACCATCTGATGTTGAGGATTGTTTTATATTTGATTTAATGTCTTGCAAACCAAACAATAAACTGTTGGATAAATACGCAGACTATCTATTACAATATTATATAGCACCTGATTCCGATTTTCCACCAAATATATGGGCAGACGAAAATCCATCTATAAAACGAACCACAAACGCTTGTGAATCGTTCCATTCTAAATTGAATTCTTCATTTTATTCTTGCCGCCCTTCAATATTTATTTTTATAGAAAAGTTAAAAGAATTCCAGATTAATTCATATTTAAAAATAGAAAGTTTAAATATTACAGCAAAAATAAAAGACAAGCAAGTCAGAAATAAATTAAAATTTATTGAAAATATGGTAAATATGCTTCGGTCTGGAAAAATTTCTAGATTTAATTTTGTTAAAACTGTATCATATTAAAGTTCGTAAAAATGTAATGTATGTTTTTAGCTCTAGTTTTTAAGTAATAGTTTCTTTGATTTTGGTTTAATAAAGAATGGTATAGCAATTCTAGGTCTTATTTTATTTTAACTGCTCCTTTCGCCCGAAAATACCTATACGATAAGAACGAACCCTTAAACCTCCGACCGAAATTACATATCCCCTTTAGGTACCTGTCCTTTTTCCGGCCGAAATTACATCCGCCCAAAATAGGATATGTTTTAAAGATTTTTTAATGATCTTGACTTGTAAGTATAAAAAACATTAAGCAAAAACGTTTTGGGATATTTTCTTAAGTTAATGGGCTGCTAAGACATTTTGACATTGAGGAATTTATACCAAATTGGGAGAACTGCGGTCCAAAACTCTTGTTGTAAGTGTAAGTAATGTGTAAAATAAAGTATTTTTTGTGCAGCGATTTTTGAACTATGGGTAAATATCTTTAACTTATTTTCAAAGTGTTTTGTTTGAGATAATTAATTGAGTTACGTATAAATAATTTTACATTTTCGTCCCGAGTATTATATGTATCTTATACATTTTATATTATTATATAGTTAAAGTTTCCAGTGCTAATTTTAGTTGTTAATAAGTCAATATAATATTTATCTAGGGTCATAATTCTTTATTTAAAGTTTGGATATATTATTAAATTTTGCTTTATTCCCTAAATATAATTTTATTCATTTGTTCCTGAGACTATTAGTAATTCTGTACTTATTTTTCTTATTTGTTACTGATTTAATAATTAATATTAGTATCTCCCTCCCTTTCCAAAAACAGTGACATATTCCGAGAACTTGTTAAGCCTCAGCGTATCCACCCTTAAAGGCCTAGAGCAGTCTAAAACTAGTTGCCAAGAACCGCACGACTATGCTCTTAAGGGATAATTTTTGTTATTTTAATTCAATTGTGTTATTTTTACAGTAGTTACAGATGGTCTTTAGACTAGTTGGTTGTTACAATAAATGTACCAAATTTAAAGTTAATTGACAAAACAGAAAAAGTAATTAAAAAAAAATCATAAATACAAATTTTTTGTATGAACTTTAGTATTATTTTCTCGAGTAGAATCAATCCTTAAAATTTTGCTAATCATTTTCAGACAACCTGTGTATACAGTTTATTTAAAAGAAACTCTTGATTAATACATTCGAATTCCCGGCTGAGGTCACAAAATATTTCAATCCTGTACTCATTTGCTTCAATGTAATTTATTAAATGACTATAATAAGAATAGGCTGCCGTAGTTGTGATTTTATTATTTTAAAGCCATGATGATTATTAAAAAAAAAAATAATATTTTGATCATAGAAAAATAAAAGTCTCTTTGAGTAACAGTATTTAAATACCTTAGAAAAAGGCGAAGTAACTATAACAGGGCGGATACATTTTTATTTCTTGGCTTCATTTTTTTTTTGATAATTGGTTTTATTTTCCCAAGGTTCAATACATCTGGAAAATAATTCGTAGTAGAAGAAAGATACACAAGAAATACAAGTGGCTTTAGGAGTCCTACCAAAGCCCTTTTTATTAAGAATGTCGTTACCTTATGAAATCCTGACGAAATCTTATTTTTTATTTTGTCCTTAAGATAAACCGAACAAGTTGAAAATTTTTAATTTTTTCTGAGCCTTTATTTTATTTATGTTAAATAATTTTTTTATTAATATTTTTAAAAAATTGATACCTTCTCTATTATACAAATCTTAATTAAAATCACACAAAAAAATATAAAAATATTAAACCTTAATGGGGTTGGTTGTAGCTTAGCCACTGCTTTGTAGTTTAGATTGCTTGCTTGCACACTCACTTAATACGCCTGCTTCGTGGGTAGGTAACTTTTCTACGGGACGATGGAGAAATGCAACCATCGAGTGCCTGCCTCCTCGTGGCACCACTGGATAAGGCCAATAGCGATGCTTCAAGAAGCACCATTATTGACTAACCAAATGGCACTCCATCAAAGCCCAACGCCACGGTGTAAGGTAACGTGCCTAAGGATGAATGGCCGCAGGGCTTAATATGCGGTTGCGAACGTTCCCTTGGGGGAACCGGGCGAAACCCCCAAGTATCTAGCCTTGACTCTGTAAGGGGGGCCATACTCGTGGGACAAATGTGAGTACAAATAAGAATCAAATGGACACCGAAGGAGAAGAATCGGATACAGACGACTCAGGCTCCTTGAACATGACTGTCGGAGAGATTGCGTTAGCTTCGGACTCCCGACAACTCAAGGGAAGGAGGAACTACGAAAGCAGAGGGCTCTAAACCCTTAGCGGGAGGAGGATCTGTGAAAACAGACGACTGCTCCCAAACAAAAGAAAAGGTCAAAAAAGCAGAGGTTAAGCCTGCTGATAGACCGAAAAAACCTTCAGGAGCGGAGAGAAAGAAGCTTCTGAAGGAAAGAAAAATGGCTGGAGGAACGTGGACGGAGGAAAATCCCCACAAGAATGCAGCCCAAAAACGAACCCAACGGAGGGAGGACCAAACGAAGAAAGGGGATAAAAGGCCCCGATCTGAATCGCAGACTCCCCCCACAGCGACACTTTGAGGGGTATCCGACTGGCTGTCATCCAGAGAAGGCATCCAGATACAACTCTAGACCAAGAACAAGGAGATTTGGTACAAGAAACTCTTGTGGAAAGGCTCTACGCTACCCCTTCTGGCAGTGGAGGAGCACCACAGTTCCACAAAACATCGTTTAGCGCAGGGATCATTTGGATGACCTGCGCTAACCAGCAGACCGCGGACTGGTTAAGGAGGACGGTCGGCACTCTGGGAAACCTTTGGGAGGGTGCGGATTTGACCGTGGTTGAATCTAAGGACCTCCCAAGAAGACCCAGGGTTCTGGTTTTCATCTCGGACGAGTCCGAGGTTGAAAAAGTCAGGGGACTTCTTCAGCTCCAGAATACGGAACTGAAGACGCCGGACTGGCTTTCAATGAGCAGAAAAATTGAAAAGGGAGGGCAACTTCTAGCCTTTTCAATTGACGAAGCGTCGTACAGGGCCCTCGAGAGGTCACAATTCCGGACCTATTATAAGCTAGGGTGACCTTCAGGGTCCTAAGGCGGCCTGGCGAGGATCAGGATAATCCAGATCAACCTCCAGCACTGTAAAGCTGCTTCGGCGCTACTAACAGTGGCGATGGGAAGGTTTAAAGTGGCCATGGTACAAGAACCTTGGATTAGACACGGTACAATAAGAGGTTTAGGAGGGCTGGGTGGAGAGTTAATATATGACAGATCCACAGACACCCCTCGAACCTGCATAATTGCCAAAAAAGGTATAAAAATACTGCCGTTAACTAATTTCTGTTCCAGAGATTTGACAGCAGTCAGAATCAAGATCGATGCAGGAAATGGACCGAAGGAGATAATACTCGGATCGGCATATCTACCTTCAGACGATCCTGAAGCAACACCTACCAGAGAAGTGGAGGAGCTGGTGATATTCTGCAGGCGCAACGGAATGCAGATGATCATTGGCTGTGATGCAAACGCACACCACAGGATCTGGGGGAGCACCGATACCAACGAAAGAGGTGAGTCTTTTCTACAATTTATTATGGCAAATAATTTAGACATAACAAATGTAGGCAATAAACCGACCTTTATAACAAAAAACAGAAAGAAGGTACTAGATGTAACAATAGCATCAACGTACTTGAGTAACTTTGTTACAGACTGGCATGTGTCTGACGAAGAGAGTTTATCAGATCACAGACACATAAACTTCAATATTAAAGGTAATATTGCAAAAGAAACTTATCGGAATCCCAGGAAAACAGACTGGGAGGCATACAATGCTTCCCTGGAATGTAATCTTCCGAAGATAAGAAAGACGATAAGAACAACAACCGACCTAGAAATGGCTGTGGATGAGTTTAATGACACAGTCACTAGCGCTTTCAACGATACCTGTCCCTTAATAGCAAGGAACTCTACCAGGAAAGTTCCATGGTGGAATGATGACCTGGCTATACTAAGGAAACAGGTGAGACAAAAATTTAATAAGGCTAAAATAACCGGCGAATGGGAACTATATAGAACCATACGCACCTGTTACAACATAGATTTACGAAAAGTCAAGAGAGAGTCTTGGAGAAGGCACTGTGAGGAGATAGCAAGCACTCAAGAATGTGCCAGGCTCCAAAAAATTCTCTCAAAAGACACACAACACACAATAAACACCCTAAAGAATGAACTTGGGGAGTACACAATCACAGGGAAGGAAACAGTAAGGGAACTCTTCACGGTTCACTTCCCTGGTGCACAAACCATAGCACACACATTGGCTAACCGGAATCTAAACGGACTGGAAGCTCATAATAGAGCCAACAGGGAAGATTGGAGGATAGCCAAACAAGTGGTGAACTATGATAAACTGAAATGGGCAATTAGCTCATTCGAACCATATAAATCACCGGGCATGGACGGGATTTATCCAATAATGTTACAAAGAGGTCCTGATATTTTATACAGCAGACTCTGTAACATACTCAGAAGTAGCCTGGCCTTTGGACACATACCAAAAGCTTGGAGAAATATTAGGGTAACTTTTAAACCAAAAACTGGGAAAATGGGACAGGAAACGGCAAAGTCCCTAAGACCAATAAGTCTTATGTCCTTCGTACTTAAGACTTTGGAAAAACTGCTAGATAGGCATATTAGAGACGGGATATTGGTTCAAAGGCCAATATACCAAGACCAATACGCCTATAGTGCAGGGAAATCAACTGAAACAGCTCTCCATCAACTAATAAAAAGGGTGGAGAACACACTGGAAAACAAGGAGGTAATGCTGGGAGCATTCTTGGATATCGAGGGTGCATTCGACAATACCTCCGTTGAATCGATCATTAGATCTCTCAAACACAGAGGAATCGAGGACACATGCGTGTCCTGGATCGACTCTATGTTAAGGGAGAGAACTATACACACAACCCTTATGGGAGAGACAACAGCGGCACGAATAGCGAGAGGATGTCCACAGGGTGGAGTACTGTCTCCACTCCTGTGGAACCTTGTAGTGGACGGGCTGCTTAGGGCTCTCAAAGATAAGAGACACAGAACCCTGGGATATGCCGATGATCTAGTGATCATGGCACAGGGAAAATACAACACTATAGTAAGAGATCGAATGCTCGAGGCTCTAAATGTAGTAACAAAATGGACAGAGGCGGAAGGACTAAACATTAGCCCAAACAAATCTGACATAATTGCATTCACCCGCAGGAGGAAATTGGAGGGACTAGGGCCTCTAAACCTAAGAGGTGCAAGAAGCATCCAGCTTAAGGGGGAGGTAAAATATCTCGGGGTTATGATTTACTCGAGACTTACCTGGAACCAGCATCTAGAAAGAACCACAAGGAGAGCGGAAACCTCATTAATGATGGCAAGGCGATCCTTTGGAAAAAAAATGGGGGTTAAAACCAGACATGGTATATTGGATTTATAACATGGTGGTGAGACCCATAATAACATACGCAGCTTTGGTGTGGTGGCCAAAGACACAGCAAAGGAAAGCAATAACGAGGCTTAGCAAGGTACAAAGACTTGCCTGCCTCGGAATAACGGGGGCAATGAAAACAACCCCCACTGCTGCAATGGAAGCACTAATAGGACTCCCACCTCTTCACTATGATATAAGGGGAGATTGCAAAAGACAGGCTCTTTTTGGACAATCCCAAGTCGATCCAACAACGTATAGAACCCACTCACTCAAGGATCTGTACAAACTTGTACAAGGTACAAAGGTGATAGAGTGGATGCTATGAACTAACATGGGGTAAAACACAATAAGCCAATAGGCTTCAGTGTTATTCGGAGACACATAGTCAGACGAGTCCATGAGAAAAAAAAACTTATTAAGTCATCGTGAATGTTTTTAAGAAATACTTCTAGTGCAGGGCATAGTGGCGCATTCGTTTGCAAAATTGTTTTAATTCGTATTTTTTTTTAAAATGTCCGCAAGGCTTTCCTGATTATAAAAGTGTAAGATGACACTCGATATTTGTTAATGTTATTGTTAAAACAACGAAAAATTTATTAAGCCAGAAAAAATGCATTTTTTGCAATAAATTAATTTTTTTTATATTTTTTTAGGAAATTTCGAATAAAAAAGTCCTTATGCCCATCATCGTATCTTTCACCCTTTAATTGTTATGAATTTTTTAAAATCCGAAATTGACGAAAATTCTAATTTTCTTGAATTAAATAATATACCTTAAAATTTAAAATGGTATAATTTTAAATTTTTGATCGAATACTCAAACTATAATAAACAAAATAACCTAAATAAATTTTAAAAATTTTGTTTGTTGTTGTTTTTTTTACGTTATAACAATATGCTTTCTATGCGCGTGTACTTTTAGAGAGAAGTACTTCTATCTCACTTTTTCAGAGGTAATAAGTTTAAAAAAATTATTATTAACATTTTTCATAACACTTTGTTATATTTGCCGATTAATAGTTTTGTATTATGTGATTTTTTTTACTTTTTTAAATACTTTTGATAACTTTCTTATTTATTAAAGTTAACAGAAACATTTATTTTTAACATTTATTTTTATTCATGAAAAAATTATTGTCAGATACTGCCTGAGAAGTAAAATCTTCTTCAACTTTTTTTTTCAATACGATAAAAAGGCCAAATGCACTTGTCGTGATCCGTGAAAAATGTCTACCTGTTATAATGAACATAGTAGGCTAACTGGGGTTATAAAATTTTATGATTTCAAAAATATCCAAGCCTTTCTCCATTTAACAAAAATAATAAAAAAATTTTTTTTTTAATATTGAGAGTAAGTACTGTAAATATGAAATTTTTTATGATTTTCAATCTTTTGCACTATGAATAGAAATAGGTAAAAGGACTTATTTCGCATTTTGAAAAAATTTTACGTTTAACTCTTCTTCTATTTTTTTCCTGTCATAAACAATTTTTGCAACCTTCCAAATAGAAAATTCGACCCTACCTTAGAATTTTTGGCTCGTTTTGAAAATTATTTTTCAGTTGTTAATCAGTCTTGCTCGATTCTACATCTACTGGTTTACTTTGCAGTCGTGTAATTTTCTGAGTACTAATGTCGTTCTCTTTAATTAAAAAAAAAAAAAAAATTAAATTATCTGACGACAAAAAGTGTTTATTTTGTGATCATGGCGAGGCATTAGTGAAGTGTCCGAAACCTGATACATATTAAAAATTAAAAAATGCAACTCTTCGTCGATTTAATTTGTTGTTTAATGAAAATACTAGTGAACAATTTTTTTCGTGGCATCGTGGCGCGTAGTAAGCATATTATTATAACGTAAAAAAAACATAACAACAAACAAAATTTTGAAAATTTATTTAGGTAATTTTGTTTATTACAGTTTGAATATTCGGTATAAAATTTAAAATTATAGCATTTTAAATTTTAAGGTATATTATTCAATTCAAGAAAATTAGAATTTTCGTCAATTTTGGATTTTAAAAAATTCATAACAATTAAAGGGTTGAAGATACGATGATGGGCGTAAGGACTTTTTTATTCGAAATATCCTAAAGAATATAAAAAAAATTAATTCATTGCAAAAAAATGCATTTTTTCTGGCTTAATTAATTTTTCGTTGTTTAAACAATATCATCAACAAATATCGAGTGTCATCTTACACTTTTATAATCATGAAAGCCTTCCGGACATTTAAAAAAAAAAAAAATACGAATTAAAAAATTTTTGCAAACGAATGCGCCAGTATGCTCTGGTCTATTCGATATTTCCTGATGGCGACATGTAGCAGCTCAAAATAATTGTATAGCCTATCCCTAATATAGCAGATACCTATCCCAAATTCTACAGTCTTGTTCTACGCACAAAAATATTTGATATCAGTAGAGTTTATATTATTTATGCCCGTTAAACTGAAATAGCTATACATAGATACACATATCTTTGTAGTATGTACCGGGTGTTCCATTAAGAGAGGAAGCCGGCTATATTTCAGAAACTAATAATAGTACAGCTTTGGGGAACACATATTTTTAATAAAAACGGTCAAGAGAAATTGCTGGAAATTATTTTCTAGTTTGTAGGGTGGCCGCTAGGGGCGTATTTGTGACGTCCAAATATAAAAAGTAATTTTTTCAAAAAAATACCAAGTGAAGTATATTCATAAATATTACTATTTTAATCTTCTGAACAAAAAAGCTTCGGGTGTAATTTTTGTCAGTGGTGAAATAGAGTGGTGTGATAAGGTTAAACTTTAATTTGGAAAAATGCTCATAACTCCGGTTTGGCTTTACCGAATTTAGTGAACTTGGTTTAGAAGAGCTTTTTCAGCCCAATATTTAGCTTTATAAACTGTGGCTGCTTACGTTTTATGGACGCCGCTAGAGGGCGTTAAGTTAAAAACTGACAAATTTTTCGAAAAATTTAAATACAACGATATATACGTTTTTATATAGTTAGATAGAGAAAAAACGCCCAATACTTTATCGAAAACCGCATTTGGATCTCTTCAAACCGATTATTTTAGAAAAAATATAAATAAAACGTAGAAACGTAACACATTTAATGTCCCAGCATTTTCTACTAGGTCCAGTTTTTGAGGTATAATTCAAAATGTGTTACATTTCTACGTTTAATTTATATTTTTTGCTAAAATCTGCGATTTTAAAGAGATATCTAAATGCAGTTTTCGCCGAAGTATTGGGCTTTTTTTTTTCTCTATCTAACTATGTTAAAAGGTATATATCGTTTATTTGAATTTTTCGAAATATTTCGTACAATTTGTAAGTTTTTAACTTAACGCCCTCTAGCGGTATTCATAAAACGTAAACAGCCACAGTTTATAAAGCTAAAAATGAGGCTAAAAAGGCTCTTCTAAACGAAACCAAGTTCACTAAATTCGGTAAAGCCAAACCGGAGTTATGAGCATTTTTCCAAATTAAAGTTTAACCTTTCCCCACCACTCTATTTCACAACTGACAAAAATTACACCTCAAGCTTTTTTGTTCAGAGAACATTGAAGATTAAAATAGTAATATTTATCAATATACTTTACTTTGTATTTTTTTGAGAAAATTACATTTTTATGTTTCGACGTCACAATTACGCCCCCTAGCGGCCACCCTACAAACTTGAAAATAATTTCCAGCAATTTCTCTTGATCGTTTTTATTAAAAATATTTTTTCCCCAAAGCTGTACTATTATTAGTTTCTGAAATATAGCTGGCTTTTACAAATTGCACAATTCTAGTCCAAATAGGCTGAAAAGTACCTAAAAATATTTAGCATGGATAACGTAGAGCCACACAGGAGTAGTCGATAGTATTTTTTTATTCATTCTATCCTCAGTTAATTTAATTGCAGAGAAAACTTTACACTGGTAAAATCCCAAATAAACGAACCAACTGCAAATTGTAGTGAAAAATAAATGTCTTTAATAACTCTGAATGCTTTTTCACGCGGAAATGGGGACGCTTGACCATCTGAGAGTTTTTAGCGACAACGAGCGAGGGTAACAATACACAGTGCGTGCTAGCAGAATTAAGTATAGATTTTCTCCCCTATCTAATGTCTTCTAACCCCTTTGTCCACATAAATTGCTTGCTTAGTGCGTCCCTAATTTACAATCTCGAATTTGCATATTTTATAAGGACATCGAATGACCGTTTCAATCTTGTTAATGTTCCTTAAGATTGAGGTACCTTCCTACCGGAAGAAATTCATTCCGTGAGTCACCAGCATCTCGATATATACATAATCGAATTTAAGGGTTCGAAGAGGTCAAATTCGAAAGATATCCAACATATTCCTAATATTGTAACAATATTTCAAAAATAAAGTCATAAATACGAAAAAAAAATATTTTAGGTTAACAAAGAATAAAGGCGAATTACATAGTTTTGACTAGTGGTCAGTATTCATAAAATTTTAGGAAAGAATCATCTTCAATCATTTCGATGTATTTAAGAATTTAGAACTTTATGACATAGTTATCTACTTAATAAAGAAATTTTCTGGAATTCTTGATTTGACGACTGATTCTCAATAATACTAAAATGAGATGCTTCTGATTTTAACCTTCATAATCTGACCTTGGCAGGCGTAAGTGGAGAATTCACCGACATATTATCGGAAAATATTTCGTGGAATAGTGAGGCAAGAAAAAATTTAGATCTGGCAAATATCAAAGCATAAAAGTGGATTTTTTTTCGATATGATCGGGATAAAATAGAAAGTTTAGGGATATTAATGTGTTAGAATAAAATGGTACATCGTTCACTTTAAACCATCTAAGAAAATCCTTATTAATTAAATATACATAAAAAATTTTTCGTTATTCACAAATTGATATTGGATTAAGTGCAATACCTATTTCTAATTAGTTTTAAACAGATTCTTGGTCAATATACACCATCCCACTAATTTAGTTCCAAAGGATAAGATGCAAAATTAAATACCAAAGTTTATGATTAACCCTTTAGGGTAAAGTTTACACATAAGGATTCAGATAAGGTTGATTGTTGGATCATTATGTCTAACTGGAAGATAATAATATTCTTATCTCTTCTGACCAACAGAATTACCGTGCACTATAATATATTAGTATATAAAATATAATTTTATACTTATTAATAGATATTTTGAAATCAATATACAGGGTATTTCAAAAAGGTATGTCATAAATTCATCCTCAGATAGATTACCAAAAAATAAGTGGATTTGGCTATATTTACCTATATTAAAAACTGGCTCCCAACAAAGTTACAGGGTGTTAAACTAACATTCAGAAAAACGTTTTTTTTTTGTAAAAAGTTTGCTGTTGTGATTTTTCCTTCGAAATTTTTGCCAGTGCTGTAGATTTGAAGGCCCAATATTCTAGGGAGAAAAAAAATTAAAGCGACTCCTTTAAAAAAGCTGGAGGATTGGGTACCTTTTAACCTCCCCGTATTTTTTTTTACATAAAGAAACTTGCTTTATCGATCCTTAAATCAAAAAGAACTATGAATATTTAAAATTTTTTTATAGCGAAATGAACTTTGTATCTTTCTTAGTTAACGAGCTATTTACATTTTTTTAACTGAATTTTTAAAGCAATTAACTGAGAGTAGGTCAGGAGTAATTGTACAAAAAACGCATATAAAAATCAGTGGTGTGTCTAGGGCTGTGCTTAAGCCGCCCCTGCAAAAACTACCTCTTTTATTTAGATTTTTGTAAAGAAGGTATTTATAATAATGGATTGGCGCCATAAAAATGGTGTGCCACCCGTACTCATGGGTTCACCATGCCACTGATAAAAATACACGTTAGTTGGGAAATGTATTTATTAATTTTAATAGTAAATAAAAAAATTATTTTTTAAATTAAACAATTAACAAAAAATTAACAATTAAAAATAAACATTTAGTAATAATTAATATACATATTTTATAGACTATTTAATTTAGTAAATATTCAACATGTCTTCCTCCTTCTTGAATACAAAAATATAAATAAAAGAGGTAGTTTTTGCAGGGGCGGTTCAAGCAAAGCCACACCACTGATTTTTATATGCGTGTTTTGTACAAAAACTGCTGATCTACTCTTAGTTTTGTTGATATGTTAAGTCCAGGACGGACGAATTGCTCTAGAAATTCAGTTAGAAAATTGTAAATAGTTCGTTAAATAAGAAAGATAGAAAGTTCATTTTGCTATAAAAAAAAAATTTAAAAATTCATAGTTCTTTTTGATTTTAAGTACGATAAAGCAAGTTTCTTTATGTCAAAAAAAATACAGGGGGGTTAAAAGGTACCCAACCCCCCAACTTTTTTTAAAGGGGTCGTTTCAAATGTTTTTCTCCTTAGAATATTGGGCCTTCAAATCTACAGCAGTGGCAAAAATTTCGAAGAAAAAATCCCAACAGCAAACTTTTTACAAAAAAAAAAAAAAAACGTTTTTCTGAATGTTAGTTTAACACCCTGTAACTTTGTTAGGAGCCAGTTTTTGATATAGGTAAATATAGCCAAATCCACTTATTTTTTGGTAATCTATCTGAGGAAAAATTTATGACATACCTTTTTGAAACACCCTATATTATAGGGTGTTTAGAAAATATTTTTTGCTTCGAAATGCAAAATATTTTTGTAGCGCAAATTTTTTTTTTTTTCAAAATCATTTGGTATATTTCAATATTTTTTTAATATGATAGAAACTAGATTATTCTCCTTAAAATAGAATCTTTTAATCGTATTTGGCTTATTTAGTTTTTTAGGAAAAACAATAAAAGCCGGCTTTTTAAAATGATTAATACATCCTATTCCTAAAAATTAATTTATATTGGTCACTATTAGATAATGTGATGCTGTAAAATATAAATACAATATTTTTATTAATTTCATACATGTTAATCTCTATTTGTTTGGTACGCCACTGTGCTCTAGCTTGTCGCGTCTCTATCGGTGCACAATGCTGATTGAACACCAAAGTAATAAGAGGTTTCCGAAAATGCCTGTAATTAAAAAAAGAGGTCAACAGACCTGTGAAATCAGGTGAAACAAACAGTATGACTGCCTAAAATCATGCTATTTTGTGTATAGTACATAAACAAGCCGTGATGTCACAAAGTAGGACGGAGAATGATAATCTTTTCAATTGTTGAGATAGAATAATGGGGATATAATATGACGATACTAAAAGTAATTGCACTTTTGCATCACATGCTTACATCATGTGTCAAACTTGAGCTAGTGGTAAGAATAAATGCATTTTGTTAAATAGCATGATTTTAATGATATAAAACATTTTCGTTACGTCAATCTTCAAATTAATTAAAATACGACTCAAAGTGCGTCCAATCACAAAATAGTGTTTATGTTGTCTCTGCTTCATTCTATCTGGATGTTTCCAATCAAAATCTACACTAGATAAATTCTTATAAGACAATTTTAAATGTGTTTATTTAAAAATTGTGTTTCTTTCGATGTTATTGAAGTAAATAATATCATTAATATTGTTCGAAAAAATCCTTTAATAAATACCAAGAGTAGCCGTTGAACTAGAAATTCACCAAATAAGAGTATGAAAGATTTTAAGAAAGGAAAAATTGTATCCGTTTCTTGTATAGACAGTACAAAGACTTGAGTTATCTCGTTACTGTATAAAATTTGGTAGCTTACAAATAGAGGAATACTTCAGTTAAAATGAGGGGGCCCATTGCAAAAATACGGACAACTCAAATTTAAAAAAAAAAAATTAAAATATCCTGTATATAGTAAACGAAAGGTATTTGGAAACAAAATAAGGGTTAATATTAAACCGTTTCAGACTCTTCTAGTCACTCTCGAAACACCCTATATAATAACTGCAAAAAAAATTATTACCTTTTACTAATCTTAAAAATTATTTTGTTAAATTTACCTCTCTTAACTCTACCGTTAGATTCAACTATTTTAACAAACCCTCTAGATTTAAAAATAAAAATCATCATCAGTTTGCTACAAAGTTCCGTTACTTAAGCACTTCTTAATATAAAAATAATTTTAATTAGCCTCATCTCCAACTTATTACATGAAAAATGGCCACTCTAAGATAAAATCTGAAGCAATTAAAAAACTTAAAGCCAACTAAAACCCAAGCCGTTTTAAAAAAAGCTAATTTCCAACTTAAAGACTTAGAGAGAGTCTTTCATGGATTTTTTTCTGTACCGAAACTTAAATACTTTTTAATTAAAGCTACTTTCCGAGCGCATCGAGTCTTAACTGATGCCAACCCTTTACTGACTCATTGCTACTCGTACTTTTAATCTTTTCGTATTTCTTGAACAGAAATGAAAGCGAAGATTATTAGGGGAATTAAAGACAATGTTTATAAATAGGCCCAAGTTCTTGTAAAACATAATTACATATCTCAACCCTTGCCGGAACGTTGTGTGCATATCAGATCGGAAACAGAGAAATTGTAAAGAAATGCAGATGCAATAGGTCAGTGCTGTTGCAGAAATATATACATATGTATAGAGGATAAATTAAAAAATCGCATCAAGTAGCTAAAGTGTTTGTGTCATGCTAATTTATTTGCTAATTATTATCAAATGAGCCTAAATCATGAAGTCCTACTTTTCTATTGCCAGTGATGTCAAAATTTTTTGAGACGGAATTTGCACGCCATACAGCGTGTTGCAACAACGATCATTAAATATTTAATGACTCGTTAAACCCAAATATCTCTTACTAAAGGTATAGTACGGGTTGCATTCATCTGTTAATTATTAACGACGACGTGAACTGGCAACGGCGGTTCCTCCGTCTCGTCTAAAATCTCATTTACTTTGACAGATGTATCTTTATTGATTAAATTTTAGAATTTTTCAATTACTGTTTTTACTTTTCCAGCCAATGTATGTGAGTGTGAATATATATTATAAAAAGTTCAATTTGAGTTCGTTTAGTTGAAGTATTATAATGGTTGACAAAAAAAAAAATCGCAAGAAATTTACTGCTACCGATAGAAGATAAACCACTAGGTAAGTAAATTAATAATAAGTACATAAAATTCCTTCAAAAACATTCAATTTATTACATACTTAATTGGTATTTCCAACTACATTTTTGGGGTTTAAATTTTAGGTAATTAAAGAAGATCTTTTTATTGCATGGCTAAGAAGTTGTATTGGCCAAAATACTAATTAAGAATAACTATCTTTTATTAAATATAAAACATATACAAGGAAATCTAAAAGTGAGATACTTACAACAAAAAGAAAACTAAACTTTACAAATAGAAGGAAAGTCAGGACAAGGTTCGTATTTGTTTCTCTCATTCAAAGGGACACTTTTATTGTTTTAATACATAACATTTGCATATTCATAATATTTATACACCTACCCTCCTGGGAGAGTAACATTAATTCTTACCTTCTATATAGTATAGAATATTGTGCCTTCTTAATAATAAAAGAATAAAATTTATTTGAAATCAAAGTAAAATTTATGCAGTAATATGTTTAAAGTTAATTTTCTAAGCAAAGTACCTATAATGTTATTTAACACAAACTTTGTATTTTAATTTAAACAGAAATTAAATCACTTTTATATTGTAATGTGAGCCATTTCATTATTCAATCATGCTCTAATCCTGCAAATCCCTCTCTGTCTTATTTGGCCTTTGAGGCTCAACTTGTTCGATTATCATACATAATTAAACCCCTTAAGACCAAACATATGTGACGTCTATGACGGAGGCGCTTTTGAGATCTTTTCAGGTAGAACGTGATAATGTCTCTAGCTTTGGCGGAGATCATTCTGGAATCCACCCGAGAATCCACCAGAATTTTAAATTTGTATATAAATATTGGTGGAGGAAAAACGCAACAGTTAGTTATATATGGACAGTGAAGATAAATAGTGAACAATTCAAAGACATTCGAAATATATAAATTAGAATAGTATTGTTATAAAAATAAATGTTTAAATAAATTATTAATAAATAAGCTGTTGTTTACAATATATACAATATTAAACTTATTTTGTATGTGTTATTATTTATACAATTTTAGCAACCCAGGGCTACAAAGAGACTGCTACATCCAAGGGACCAGAGAGAATCTATATGAAATGGACTAAGGTTTAATGAAAGAGACCATTTCCAAATACATCCGGGGCAAAGATGTTACAGTGTTCACCAAAAGTTGAGGGGTCAAAAGAATTGTTCAGAGGAGAATCTATCCAGAATGGCTAAGGTTCAAAGAAAGAGCCATTGACAGATGCATCCGCTGAAGAAAAGCTGACAGGGACATGAGAAAGTAATGGGCCAAATCGAACAACCAGAAGGATCTACCATTGAATAGCTAAGGTTCAATGAAAGAGCTATTCCCAGATAAATCCGGTTAGAGAAAGTGGGCCCACAGAATAATTCATGTCATGACGACCCAGACAACGAAGCCAGAATCGCCAACCAGTACTTGCCAGCCAGTCCGTAGCAGCAGTCTCACAGTAGCAAATCCAGAGAGGCCGTTCAGAGCAGAGAGTCAACCAGAGGACCCAAGGCCGCAGTCTATTAGTAAATGGATAGACTATTACAACAGGACCGTGAAGCAGCCGAGGACCAAACGACGTCATGTGTAACCAATCTATGGAGGTCAAGGAACAGGGGATGATGCGAGGTGACCACCAGAGTGCAAAGGGTAATTACGGCCAGAGAAGAAGAAGAAGAAGACGCAACTTGTGCAGTGAAGCTAGCGTAAGGATACCATATATATTGTAGATAATTTTTAAAATTTTTGTAAATTATTTACATTAAGGGTTTTTAAAAAGAATTGAACAAGTATAGTTCAATTTTTTTTCTGTCGGGGGAATAATGTAATAATTGGCATTATTATTTTTAAAATATAAAGAATTTAACAAAAATCCCAAAAATATCTAATATTTTTAATCTATTAAATTAACACAACATATTTATTAAAACCAAACAATTAGAAATAGTTCATTGTACTAGAAAATTAAAGGACAAATCGTGCGAATAATCATTAAAAATAAATAAGTCGAGTTTCTTTTAATATAATCACGTTAAGGTTGATATAAATAGAGAGTCAATCATTGACAAAAAGGACTCAAGGGGCGGCCGTTGGGCCAAACCTATGCCCAAAAATGTAACTTAGTAATTATTAGTATTTATTATATATAGTAAAGTATATGTGTAGTGTTTTAGTTTCAAAGGTAATATCTATTTTATTTTAACATGTTTAAATCTCTTGTTTGGGTTATGTATTTTAAAACAGTTCATTAGTCTTTCTTCAAATGCCAATTCTTTCATTTTCGTCCCAAGTTTACTTATTAAATGTTTATCAGTTTTAAGGGTTTTATCATATAAAGAGTTTTTTTGATGTAAAAGCTTTCATTATATTAAAGTTTTATCATATATTATATTATAATAACATGGTTATCATAATAAAGATTAATAATTATGGGTAGTAATTTTTGCTTGTCGTATTTCAAAAATAGAGATTAATTTGATTTATTGAAATTGTTAATCATTTTTTACTTATATTTAAATATACATGTTATTGTTCATTAACCTATTTTATTCTCACCTCTTTCCAAAAACCAGTAAAAAATATTCCGAGCATGTTAAGCCTCGGCGTTCCTACCCTTAAGGACTTGAGAGTCTTAAGTCAGTTGCCAAAACCGCTCGACATATGCTATTAAGGGATGTTTTTTTTTGTATTTTTATTATTTTCTTTTATTATTTTATTTTGCCACTGGCGAATGGATGTTCCTTCAGGACTCCAGGACCCTAGGGCTGGTGATAAGCGCTGCCTTTATCCCTTAATAGTATAGTAACAGTAACTAAAGACCTATCAGTAGTTGTAAATGGTCTTTAGGCTAACTGGTTGTTATATTTGGTGACGAGCGTTGGTCTTCAGGCAAACTGGTTGTTACAATATCTGTCTTTTCCCATTTTAAAAATTTTTCAAACTATCAAATTTAAAAAAATAAAATAAAATTGGAAATGACTAACGTTTAGTATTATTTTTGTTTATATAAATTTTTTCCTTATTTGTGGTGAAAAACGGGAAGGGGGCGTGGTAAATCTCCAACTTGTTGAGATGGACTCAAATTAAAGCAGTTTTTTTTATAATTAAATAGAGTCCCCGTTGACTTTTTAGGATACAGAATAAAAATTACTGGGATTTTGTTTACTTTTTAAAAAGAAAAATGGGTTACTATCAGAATGGTCAAATAACCTCAAATATTTGTAATTTGTCAGTTACGGGGGTTTGGCTCATGACGGCGATATAGCCTTATTTTTTAATAGGCATTACTTTGTAGTAATATAGGTGTATGCTAAGTACGTTAAAATATTTTATAAGACGATAGCATGAATAATTTTAAGCCTGAAAATTGTATTGAATATACAGGGTGTCCTTTAAAATGTGTCCCAAAATTCTCAGGCAGATTCCTTAACCAAAAAATGGAAAAAAAGTTCCTATAGACCTATGTCCTAAAGTGCCCCCTAAGCGAGCAACAGCCTCTCGAAATCATTTTTTTTATTTTGATTTTTTGAATTTTCTTAAAAATGGAAACAAATAAAAGAACCAAATTTTGGCTGTTAAATATGATCAATAATAGTGACCTTCTGACACCTTCAAAAAGAAATTATTTCGTCAGGGGTGTACTTGGGAATTTTTTGAAAATTTTGATTATTCATAACTTTTTTGTGTTTTTGGTAATGACTTATCCATATTTTTTTTTACATTCTACATTGAAAACTACGTCAAAAAGGAATACTTGTTTGATCTCGATTATAGCAGCCGTTTCCGAGAAAACATCATCCAAAGATATTCGTCCACTTTAGCTTAATTTTCAATTTTCCTAAATTACCTCGGTGAATCTCGTAAATAAAAATAACTTTTTTAGCTCTCTCTAAATAATTGTAGTTCAAATGTCGTGGTGGGACTATTTTTATTTAATAATAAGAAACGGTTTAAAAAAATATTTATTCTAAAAAAACAAATCAAAAAAAATTAAAGCAGATGCTCAATGTGGCGACCATTGGTTTCCACACACAAGCGCAACCGTCGCATCATAGACTGTCTTACACGAAAAAATACTTCAGGATTATTCCTAAGAACTTCGCAATGATGAAAAACTCGTTCTTCCAATTCTTCAACTGTTTCAACAGGACTGGAATATACCAATGATTTTAAATAACCCCAAACAAAAAAATCCATTGGATTTAGATCTGGTGAACGAGGTGGCCAGTTAACAGGACAACCTCTGCCAATTACTCTACCCTCAAATCTTTCGTTAAGGTGCTGTCTAGTTTCAAGGCTGTAATGTGGTGGAGCTCCATCATGCATAAACCACATGTTATGTCTGATTTGAATCGGAATATTATCAAGAAGCTCATGTAAGTTATTTTCCAAAAAAAGCCTGTATGCTGCTCCATTTAACCTATTCGGCAAAACAAATGGTCCAATAAGGTAATTATCAATAACTCCAGCCCAGACGTTTATTGAAAATTTATCCTGGTGGTGACGTTCAACAACCGCGTGAGGGTTATCTTCAGCCCATTCATGCATATTTCGAAAATTTATTATACCATCTCTAGTGAAACCAGCTTCATCGGTAAATAGCACTTTATTAAGAAACATTGCATCTTGATTACATCTTCCAAGAAACCATTCAGAAAAGATAACTCGCGGCTCATAATCAGTAGCTTTAAGTGCCTGAACTTTTTGAATGTGGTAAGGGTACAATTGTTGTTCACGCAAAACTTTCCATACCGTGTTACGTCCGACTCCCACTTCTGAAATTAAATGAGAGAATCTGTGTAGTGAATAGTTAAGAAAGAGAATCCATTGATTTGGGAAATCAGATTTTTTCTGCATAACGCAACTCTTTTCGATACGAAAAGTCGTGAAATGTAAGAGAAGCAATAACAAGTAAAAAAACTAGTTTTATACGATAAGGTACGGGGTAGCTAAAATAATAAATAAGTAATTACTTACCATTTGCTATTTTTCTGGTACTTGTCGATGGGGTTTCAGCTACCCTATCCAAAATTGCTTCTTCCAAAGCAGGAGTTCTCACATAATTTTGTCTTCCACTGTTACTAGAGTTTTTCTTAAATGTACCAGTTTCCCGAAGTCTATCGTCAATTCTAGAAAACGTCTTAGCGCATGGAAGATGCCTATTTGGAAAGCGCTCCTGATAAAGTCTGCGAGCTTCATTGGCATTTCCAGAAGCGAGTCCAAAACATAAGTGCATGTCCGTCATTTCGCCGAATGTGTAATCATTATTGTAGTTATTGTGAGCCATTTTAAACAAAATAATAACAATACAACGAATCGCACCAGAACACTTTTAGAAATAATGTTTAACTGAAGAAACATTTTTATCAGTGAGCGAAAAAAATTATCCATGAAACACAAAAACGCCAAAAAAATACATATTTTTACTTTTTTATTCTAAACAGCTAAATACAAACCTTATATGGTCTTCATAATAAATAAATGGGAACTAAATTTTATTTAGAGAGCTAAAAATAGTATACAGGGTGATTGATTAGTGTGAGGAAGCTCTGTAGATCTGTTATAATAAAAGTAGGCAGCTTTAAGCTTCACATTTTAAAATTAGTTACGATGTGACAGGGTGTTTCATAAGGCCGTGCAAAATCAAAGTTATGTTTTTTAAATGGAACACCCTGTATATTTTTATATTTTTAGAATCTGCTCGATAATCTGATTTCAATGATGTATCACACTTGTTATCTAATATGAATAGTAAAGGATCTACAGCTACTCAAAAATCACATTTTTTCAAATTCAGGTGGCTGTTGTAGCCAAACAGTTGGAAATCGAGGAAAACGGCTTAAAGTCCCTATCCTAACTTTTTAAGGTCTATTCAGTGACATAAAATACATATTATTTGATACAGGGTGATCAAAAATCCAAAATCACATCCGATTTTTGATCACCCTGTATCAACTAATATTTTTTGCTACTGAATAGACCTTAAAAAGTAAGGATAGGGACATGTAAGCCGTGTTCCTCGATTTCCAACTTTTTGGCTACAACAGCCAAAATTGAAAATTAACCTAAACTGCACGAATATCTTTGGATGATGTTTTCTCGGAAACGGCTGCTCCAATCGAGATCAAACAAGTATTCCTTTTTGACGTAGTTTTCAATGTAGAATGTAAAAAAAAATATGGATAAGTCATTACCAAAAACACAAAAAAGTTATGAATAATCAAAATTTTCAAAAAATTCCCAAGTACACCCCTGACGAAATAATTTCTTTTTGAAGGTGTCAAAAGGTCACTATTATTGATCATATTTAACAGCCAAAATTTGGTTCTTTTATTTGTTTCCATTTTTAAGAAAATTCAAAAAATCAAAATAAAAAAAATGATTTCGAGAGGCTGTTGCTCGCTTAGGGGGCACTTTAGGACATAGGTCTATAGGAACTTTTTTTCCATTTTTTGGTTAAGGAATCTGCCTGAGAATTTTGGGACACATTTTAAAGGACACCCTGTATATAGTAAGAGATAATCAATTATCCTCTCTTCATATAACTGTGAAGCTTGGTATCACTACTTCTATTGTTAAACATTTTTTAAATCGTGTATAACTTATAACTGTTATGTATTAATACATTCCTCAACAATATTTAATATTATTTTATAGTTTTTTTTTCTGCCAATTTTCATAAAAAGTAAATATTTAGCAGTAAACTACTATTAGTAAAATTTTTATTGTAAATTTTAACACAAAATTACTAGTCAACTTGAAACCTGTCATAACAAAAAAGAAATCCTAGATTGAATGTTTTATTTTCTAGATTTAGAATTCTTTAATAATTAATAATGATGGGCAAATTAAATGTATTTTTATTTATTGTAGATTTATTATATTTTCTTATTATGTTATGTATTTTGTGTATATTAATTTAATCCTAAAAAATAAAATTTTAAAATGAATTTGGTTTTATTTATGACCTACAAATCTGAAAATGACAAATGTGAAAGCAAATATATTTAGGTAAATAAGTGTAATTTATACATTGTATCAATTATTTAACCCGAGGGTTGAGAGCCTACCGGGCGCGTCTCCGGGTGGTGGATAGGAGGACGGTCAGAGTATCTGGCTAGTGGCAGCTATAAGTAGGGTGAGGGGACTTAAAAACCCCCAAAATCCTTTGCGAAAACTGTCGCCGCGAACCAACTCCCCAAGTTAAGGCGTAATGCGACCCGTGCCGAGGACTGAATGATACCTGGGTCAAGGTATCGCAAACGGAGCCTCTGGGACACCGGGTCACCTCCCAGAGTATCGCGACTCGCGACCTTACTGCGGCATGCGGGGCTCTGCCGTGGCGGACTGTTTTTCCCTAGCTACTCGTGGGATCAGATATGAATTCTAAAAACAAAAACAAATGCGAAATGCAAGAAAAGGCAACAGCGTCAACCTCGAAAGGGGATACGACGAAGGCAACGTCTCTGGCGAAGGCTGAACAGCTAGCAAAGAGGCGTAAAGTCATCGTCTCCTCCCTGGAAGAGGTAGACCAAATGCCCGAGGACGAGGTACATTCTGCCCGTCTAGGTGGACACTCGAGGTCAAGGCTAAAAGAGCTCTTGAAAACTGGCCTTGATTACACAGCCGCAAAAAGGCAGGTGATCAAGGAAAATTTTCAAAAGGCCCAAACAAAGCCACAAAAGCCCCAGAGGCTAGAGGGTCAAGACAAGGCGAAAGAAGCTGCCAAGCAAGGCACAAAAGCTCAGAAACGCCCAAGGTCAACAGACGCAACACCGCCACAGGTCAGCCGACTGAGGAAGAAGGCCAGGACGGACGAAGTTTCGTTCAAAGAGGCCCTTACCTCAGTGAAGGTTGCAGTGGTAGAAATAGGGTACCCGGAGATCAAAATGAGTCCAGAGAGACTATTAAAAGTCCAAGACTCGATCTCTGAGGCCCACGATAAAATCCCCACCGAGGGAACACAGGTAAGGTTCGCAAAGTGCAGCCATAAGCCAGGTTACCTGGTCGTGACTTGCGCGGACCGAACCAGTGCAGACTGGTTGCGGGACATCGTCACAACCATCCAACCTTGGGAAGGGGCAAACCTGAAAGCGTTGGAGGGTAACGATATCCCTAGGCCACTAGCCTGCACAACATTCGTCCCCGACGAAAGAGGACAAAGGCCCGAAGGGGATAAAATCCTCAAAAGGCTAAAAATAGCCAACCATGGGCTAAATACACACCTTTGGACGGTGTGGGGTAAAACCCCATCGGCAAAAGGTCAAACGTGGGCTTTTTCGATGGATCCTGAATCCCTGGAAGAGCTAAAAAAGCTGGACATGTCCCCCTACTATGACCTAGGGAGACTTAAATTCAGAGTCAAAGGAGGACATGACCAAGAACCCGCCGAAAAGGTGAATAACCCAGGCACAAGCAGGGAAGAGGAAACCAAAGAGTCCTCTACAGAGGAAGAAACCTTGGCAGAGGACGACGAGGTGAAGTCTTCCCTCAGCAGGGAAGAGGACACCAAAGAGTCCTCTTCAGAGGAAGAAACCTTGGTAGAGGACGACGAGGTGGAGTCTTCCCACAGTGGGGTCAGTCCCCTCAAGAGGCAAGAAGCCCAAGAGGTGACTGTACCTATGGAACTTGGAGAGGCCTCTAAGAAGGCAGACAAACTGCCCAGTTCACAGAACTGAGCAGATCGATCAGGGTTCTTCAGGTGAACCTCCATCATGCCAAGGCGTCCACCGCTACAGTATGTAGGAGGTTCGACAAAGAGGGTCTAGATTTGGCCCTCTTGCAAGAACCCTGGTTACATGGCGGGAGGGTAGCAGGCCTAAAACCCAACCAAGGTAAGATTCTGTACAACGAAAGGTCTAAAAGACCACGCGCATGCATCTTATACAACAATAGGGTAAATTGTGTACTAATACCGGTGCTGTGCACCGCTGATATTGTTACAGCTCTCCTAACTACGCCGACAGAGGAAGGAACAAAAAGATGGCTAGTCTGTTCTGCATATTTCCCAGGCGAGGAGCTATGTCCCCCGCATATAATGGGCGAAATAGTCTCATATGCGGCAAGGGCTAACCTCCAACTCATCATAGGATGCGATGCCAATGCCCATCACACCATGTGGGGAAGCACGGACATCAACATAAGAGGTGAGTCTTTATTACAATTCATCTTATATGAAGGTTTAGTAATTGCTAATATAGGTAACAAACCAACTTTCGTCACGGCAACGAGAAAAGAAGTCTTAGATATGACTCTGTGCTCGAGTAAAGCAAGTGATAACATTTCAAAGTGGCATGTGTCAGACGAACCATCGTGCTCAGACCACAGACAGATTAGATTTGATCTAATTACCCCACCTCGAATTTCAACCAAATACAGAAACCCTAGAGAGACGAACTGGGAAAGGTATTCAACATCACTTGGAGAGTATCTCGAAGAGGGAATGGTGGAAATAACAGGTGAACAAAGCCTTGACCGAGCAGTAGACCAAGTAAGTAAGGCTATTATAACCGCTTACGAGGAAAACTGTCCGGAGAAAACAAGGCAGCAAAGAACAAAAACAGTCTGGTGGAATAAACACTTGGAACGCCTTAGAGGCGAAGTGCGAAGGCTATTTAATAAAGCCAAGTCAACCGAAGACTGGGCCCTATACAAGGCTAAACTCACGCAGTACAACAAGGAGATAAGAAAGGCTAAAAGGCAATCGTGGAGGAAGTTCTGTGAGGAGTTATCTGAAACACCCACATGCTCTAGAATCCACAAAGTCTTAGCTAAAGAGGGTGCTGCAAACCAAGTAGGATTTCTCAGGAAAGATGACGAAACCTATACGAAAACCCTAGAGGAAACGTTAACAATGCTCACAGAAGTACACTTTCCGGCCGCAGAAATTTTGCTAGACCCGATAGTAGCATATAGCCCTCAAAGAAGGTCTCGTAGGCCAACTCCTTTGGAATGGAGGCTAGCTACAGAAATATCGAGGCCGAACAAAATTAGATGGGCTACAAACAAATTTCAATCATACAAATCCCCAGGAGTAGATGGAATATATCCCATTCTACTACAAAAGGGACAGGAAATTCTAATTCCACATATGTGTCGCATATTTAAAGCATGTATAGCCTGGCGACACATACCAAAGGCGTGGCAAAAGGTGAAAGTCATATACCTCCCTAAAGTAGGAAGGTTTAATGACATGACGCCAAAGTCGTACCGCCCAATCAGTCTATCTTCATTCATGCTGAAAACGCTAGAAAGACTAATAGATAGATATATACGAGACGAACTACTGAGAGAAAATCCTCTCAGCGACCGTCAATATGCATATCAGCCAGGAAAGTCAACCGATTTGGCCCTGAATGATCTTAACAGGCTATTGTCAAAATCCCTCGAGGATAAAGAAATGGCAGTAGCAACTTTCGTAGATATTGAGGGAGCTTTTAGTAATGCTCAAACAAGATCTATAATTAACGCATTAGCAATAAAAGGGGTACCAGTAGTCCTATGTCAGTGGATAAAAGCCAGCCTAGAAGAAAGGGTAATAACATCATCTCTAGGCGAAGCTACATTGACAGCTAAAGCAGGCAGGGGCTGCTTCCAGGGAGGAGTACTATCACCCCTTCTCTGGTCAGTCCTAGTGGATGAACTTATAAAAAGGCTAATATCTGCAGATTTTTACTGCCTAGGGTATGCCGATGACCTGGCGATCGTCGTAAGAGGCAAGTTCGCAGGTACAATATCGGAGCGCACACAAACCGCTCTAAACATTGTCGACGAGTGGTGCAGAGAGGAGGAACTAACAGTAAACCCTCACAAAACCACAATAGTCAACTTTACAAAACGAAAAGTACCAACAGGACTAAAGTCACCAGTACTGAAAGGAGTGAAGATTCCATTCGCTCAAGAGGCCAAATACTTGGGAGTCATCTTTGACCACAGGTTAACATGGAATCAACACTTGCAAAAAGTCACCCAAAAGAGCACAACGTCCTTCAACTTATGTCGAAGGTTGTGTGGAAAAAATTGGGGATTACAACCAAAAATGTCCCTGTGGTTATATACCAGAGTCATAAGGCCGATGATAACCTACGGGTCGGTGGTATGGTGGCCAAAGACTAGGCAAGCTGGAGCCATTCGACAGCTCAATGGTATTCAAAGGCAAGCATGCCTGAGTACCACGGGAGCTATGAGAACGACTCCAACAGCAGCTATAGAAGTCATGCTAAACCTAACACCACTACATATATTCATTCAAGGCGAAGCCAGGTCTGTCACATACAGACTGCACAAAGGTTCATCGCCCATAAGCAGTTTGCATGGACGCGACTACAGCGAGCTATATAAAGAGTTGGAGAACGACCAAATAATGGGAATGCCTTCAGACGAAATGCTTCCAAAGTATAGCTTTCAAAAGCAATATAAAGTAAGTATACCAGACAGGGAAGCGTGGACGGGAGGACCTCCTATTCATGCAGATCTCACCTGGTATACAGACGGCTCCAAAACCCATGAAGGTTCAGGAGTAGGTATATATAGTACCAAGCCAAAGACAGGAATCTCACTGAGCTTAGGTAAACATGCGACAGTATTCCAGGCAGAAATAGCAGCAATACATCACTGCGCAAAAGAAGTATTAAGACAGAAGGTAAATGGGAAAACCATTGTCATATACTCAGACAGTCAAGCGACGTTAAAAGCACTCAGTTCCATGCAGGTACACTCAAAGCTTGTGTGGGACTGTTTGGAAGCCCTAACAGAGCTGGGTAGTCAAAACAGACTAACCTTAGCGTGGGTACCAGGCCACAGGGGACACAAAGGCAATGAAGAGGCTGATTTACTAGCCCGAGAAGGAGCATCAAATGCTCTTATTGGCCCAGAACCCTTCTGTGGTGTAACAAAAACAACTATCAGAACATGCACAAAGCAGTGGATGTTTAAAAAATCTCAGAAGTGGTGGGAAAACTCACCAGGACAGAGACAGGCCAAAAAGTTCTTAAAAGGACCATCGTCTAAACTCACCGAGCATCTACTAAGCCTTAATAGGAAAAATACTAGAATACTAGTAGGTCTATTAACAGGGCATTGTAGGCTTAACAAACATATGTTCAATATCGGTCTGACAGAAGAGGCCTTGTGCCGATTCTGTCAAGAAGAAGAGGAAACGGCAGAACACGTATTGTGCTACTGCGAAGGTCTAGTAAGACTGAGATTCCTTACACTTGGAGAAGAAAAACCAAGGGCAACTAGCTATACCGGAGAACTACTTTCCAGTCTATGGAGTTTACTACAAAAGACCGCATTAGACAAGGTACTCTAAACAATGATTAAAGGATATCCACAATAGATCTGAAAAGGTCGAGGTGGGGGAGGCCACATGGCCCATAGTCCTAATTAAATCTAATCTAAATCTAATCAATTATTTAAAATTCTAAATTTCGACTATTACACAACTTATAAAAGCTAATCATCATATCATAATTATCTAATTTTCTCAACAATCTAGAAATTGCAATATTGTACAAATAGAAAGTTGTTCTTAAATAAAAAATAAATTCTAGCATTAGTTTATTAGCAAAGAAATATAGCATCCAAAATGAAGGGATTCAAAAACTGTATATGATTTTCAAGAATAGGTCAAACGTGAATTTATTTCTCATACCACAGATTTCACCATCTCTCCCCCAGTTTTCCATTTCTAGCTAAAAAATAGATACTGAACTTTAGAAATTTCCCAATTTAAACAGATTTTACTTTGATTCATTGAAAAATGTACAACTTATAAAATTAATTTAAAAAAACTGACGATTCCAAAGACGAAGAGTGATTATTTTCTCATGAATCCCATCATTATGTAACGTTCATTTTTGGCCCCACGAATTAATAACATTGTTTTGGCTTACCTGATTAATCATACGAAAAAAAAAGGGTAAAATCGTATGGATGATATCACTATTATTTTTGTCATTAACTAATTTCACCTGTATTCTAACTTTTGGACGTCATTATTACAATTTATTTCATCTCATCACTAAGTAAAAGGATGGTAGCTCACCCCTAGTATAATACTTTGTACAATGGTCATATTTACAGTGTAGTGTTCACTGTTTTAATTTGCCAGATTCTCCTAAAAATAGACCAAGTTTCGTTGTAAATTTATACATATTATGTATTATAGTCTCACCTTTGGGTAATTAATTATTTACGATACCATTCTTTAAGAATTTCATTGTTTATTTTTATTAGGTTAATATTTCTTAATTGTGACAGTGAATGACATAAACGTCACTTGACGACAGAACACCGACAAGTGTCATGTTTGTAGTACGTTCCAATGACGGGCTCAGAACCCGAGGTAAGGTAGTTTCACAATGAGCGATTTTAAGTCGTGAGGGATTTTTTTTTGCGATCGCTGTTTATTAATTTTTGTTGGGAACAGTTTCCCAAATATAGTTATACTGTAAATAAATATAGTTTTTAGGATACCTTTTGTAAATGGTCTCTTAAGTTATATAGTGGGGAATTCTTGAGGACGAATTTCTGAACCCACTTGACATTTATCGGAAAGGGATTTCGGCCATTTTGGACGGCTGACGTATGGTTTCTATCAGTGGGTATTCAGTCACGAGAGACGATTTTTGTGTCGAAATAGAATTTTCTTAATATTTAGCCCCATCGGCTTACCCTAATTAAAGGGGATTTTAGATTCTATTTCATGGTTAATTGTGGGTAAATGGACATTTCGTATTTTGAGAGGAATTTTAGTGAATTGGTAAATTCCCATGGTCATTGGTCCAGCCCATATCTAATATAGGATTTTAACGCAATAATCGGACGTTCACAGCATTTGGAGTGTGGAATATTGTTGTGCTGTGGATCTTCTCACGTGTTTCTCATCCTTGGAAGACTACCAAGTTAACCCTTTACGAAAAAGGGTTTAACCCAGGGGGTTGTTAGCCCAGGATTCGACGACAGTTTGACCCAAGGGATTGTTGACCCAGGATTTCAACAGTTGTACACAGAGGGTTATATCGTCCGGAGTTCAACGGTTTCATCGTGGACTCATCGAGGGGACACAGAACATTGGTATGCTAGCCACCTAGTTTACTTGTAGCTAGATTTACAAGAATGTTTCTTGTTCTGGATAGGAAGATGGGAATGCTGTGAAAGAAGACACCCTACTATCAGGTTTTTTTTATACTTTATATTGAAGGTTTCATGCGTGCATTGTTAAATTATACATTCACTTTCAACCGAATGTTGTCAAGGTATTCTCAACATTATTTATACTTTTGAGCATAGAATGTTCTAGGGTTCTTTCACACATAACTTAAGTATTATCAAATGTTACATCGTTTAATTGATTAATATTTTAAAGCTTTTACTTAATTTAAGCACTTAATGCTGATGTAGTAATCCTTCGGGTCGCAGAACACTTGGACTGCTTCCACGTTTAAGTTGTAATTCTTCAGTTATTAAGGGCTACTGCCATAATTTTACTTTATTCAATTTATTCATTATTAAATGGACCAGACTTAACTATAAGTTAAGCAATCTCAGAAGACCCGTGTGGGGGCAGAGATTAAGTAACCTCTTCCAATCTGGGAGTTTAATTAAATAACCTCTGTCTAAAGTCCTTTATATGTTGTATTTTTATTATTTTTTTTGATATTTTTATTTAGTTCTATGAATTATACTTAATTATAAAATTTCATGGTTTAATAATTTTCTTTTGGGTAGTTTGGTCTTAACCAAAAGTTAAACAGATATCGCCTTCCAATTTGGAGAGGGTTATAAGATTATAAAGATTATAAGTTTACTGTTTTTATCATATATGAAGTAGTATAGGTACGGTGATGCACAATATTTAAGTTAACTATTATATTATATTTTTTTTATGTAAGGTGGAAATTAATGTTTTGCGCAAGCGTCATGCCTGGTACCAAGCTAACGACGAACCGTTCCATATTTTGATACATTTATTAATTTTTTTGGGATATGCATATACATATACAGTGTAAATTTTCTTTTTAATTTCCTCCTTTTTTTTGTTGATTACCTAAGCAGGTAATTAGTCTGTTAAATATTTTTTTCTTTATAAAGGAACATAAGTTGAGGTTTGTCTTTTATTTCTTTCCTCATTTACTGGGTTTTTGGGGAAATAGGATCATAGTTTGGCCACTATATAGACCCAGTTGGCGCCTATTTATTTGTCTACTATTTCCGGAATTTTTGTAAGCTATCCACCCCCTAGCTGCCGTCTGAGCGACGTCGAAGGCCCGAAGGTTGACACCGGAACAACCGAAACTTGTGTAACCGTAGTAGACAACATTTTTAATTGTAGTTAATACTTTAATAATTTTTTTTTTTGTTTAAAAATTTTGGTGGAATCACCAAGTTCATTTTGTAGGTTACAATTATATTTTGACCAAATTTATATTATGGAAAACCATCCCTTAGGAACACCCTTTCTAACAAAAAAATAATCAGAAATCGGATAACCTAGTAAAGAATTATCGCTGAATATACATAAAAAAATATATTCCGATGAATTGAGAACCTACTCCTTTTTTGAAGTCTGTTAAAAATAGAAAATACATCGGAAATATTACCACAGTAAATGGGGTTTTCACACATGATAAAAATTAAATATATTTTTAATTATGTTCTTCTATTTGAAAATATAATGTACAGTAGGAAGGGCGAGATTTAGCTTACCAAAATGTGCTTTTCCATGGTGTGACAAACCGGAAGAGAAAATGTAAAGTAAGTACAAGAAAAATAGTTTTATTTTATATAAAAGGGACAAAATATATTTAAATACTGTTGCTTTAAACTAATTTTTACACAGATTTTTAATCGAGCACTACTAGAAGGGCAGTTAAATGAGTATTTTCCTCTTTTTCTAGTGACTTATTGGAACCTTTTCTTCATTTAAGCCATTTTATTTATTTTAAGAAATTATATTCATGTGTAAAACATTTTTTCTCTGAACCGTCCGTCCTTGCTTGTTTGTTAAAAAATATGAGCTGATATAGGGATAGTTAACATTAATGTTTAAAGGAAATATACATATTGAAAATTAAACCTGTTTAGTGTGTAGGTATATTAATTCTTAGGAGTAATTCTTAACATTGAGCACAAGACCCATTGAAACACCTGGCATTACATTGAGTGAGGATGATTAACTTATTTTTTTAACCATAGCAGTAAAGTTTTGTAATTTGTAATTAATTTTTGAAAAAATACTACCAAATTAACTTCATTATTACAAAAATCACCCGTGATCAGCAGTGAAGCGACAGACTGTCAGTTGGAAAAGCGCCATTGCCAGTTTTAATCTCAGTTACTTATATGTTCATTAGCTAACGATAGATTTTAATAATAGTTCTTGCAACCGGCTGATAGTATTGATAACAAAAACTATTAAGTTGGCGATTAGATGCACATCTACATAATAATTGAAATGTTCAATTATTCTCAGAAAACGCTTGCTTGGTGGCCAGATTTTGTAGGTCAAGGGTGAGATTACAGAACGTTTGCAACTTTGCAGATCTGCAAATATGGCGGCAACTTTGAAAATCTGCAAATATGACTGACTTACACATGCAAGTATCAAGTTTTCGTATTCCAAATTTGGGTTTAGTGTTGTTGGGGGTAATAAACCACAATAAATATTGCGAATTTGCAGATATTTTTTGGAATACTTGCATTTGTAAGTCCGCCATATTTGCAGATTTGCAGAGTTGCAGACGTTCTGTAATCTCACTCCAAATTGTTTTTATTTTACGGTTTCGCCAACGAGTAGTATATCTACCTGGCTCTGGGTCGTATTTAATATCTATTCATGTAGCGTGTTACATACAAGATTTTTTCTAATTTTGACTTGATTATTTATAAAATTGTGTTTATTTAAAAAATAATTCACCATCAATCTTTTGTAGGTACTTTTAATCAAATATTTTAGAAACTTGTATTTGTTTGTCCTACGACGTTAGATGCGGCTGATTCAATTAGAAATGATAATAATAAGATCAGACGATCCTTAAGTAAACAGGTACAGAGGTGTATAAGAGTTGGTAGTGGCCATGTTGAAAATCTTTTGTACTAACAATATCTGAAGAGTATGTGGGATGTATGTTTTAGGTAAATTCGTTTTAGTTAGGTAATGTTGTTGTTATGGTTCTTGTTCAAGTATTTTATAATTTTGTCTTTAGTTTTAGGTTAAAATACCAGAACGTGTTATCTTTATTATTGGTCTGTTAAGCAGCATACGTTTCGTTAAAATAAAAAAATAATGTTGTATTACAAAATACAAATTATCTCAAAATAAAATTAATTTTAGGAACGACCAACGTTTTAAAACACCCTGCATACTATTTTTGGCTTACTTAGAGATATGAAAATACGATATTAATGATCATTTAAACGTTTTTTATGAATTGATCTCAATTATGGGAATATTACCTACATTTTGTGGTTACCATGGCCCGGCGGCATATTTACACATCCTCCTATATGACGGCACCGGAGTGCTAAAACCTGTTCGCCTTTGTAGACTACAAGTACGCTACAAAATCTCATTGATTTAGACACCCATACAAATTTTATGTTATGTAAGACTTTACTTTTCAATTTTAGCTGTGTCCAGGCCGTTTGGCGTCTATGCCGGTAGGCGTAGCCAGGTATTGGTTAAAACGAGAAGTCGTTGCTTCGTTTTATTCTTGTATATTTTCTTTTTTTTTAATCCCAAAACGTTTTTCAAATGCGTCATTTGAGTGACATCATGTCTATTAACGGCATTTTAGTACAGCCATTGTTTCATAGAATGCAGATAAGCTTGCTTACTGATTCCAGCAATAAGAGAGGCCTCATGCATTGGTGCCTAAATCAATGAGCTTTTGTAGCGTACTTGTAGGTTACAAAGACGAACAGATTTCAGCACTCCGGTGCCGTCATATAGGAGGATGTGTAAATATGCCGACCAGGTGGAGAATTACAAACTTTCAAATATCTCGAAAACGGTTAATATTTTAAAGATCAAAGAAGTACAACTTTTTTATACAAAAATGATAAGCCTTTCTAAATGTAATACGTAAATTGTTAATTAATGAAGGACTTTCTTCTCTTCAATATGGCGTATGTGGCGACATCCACGAGATAACTCAAATATAATTACATAATCTTGTTTGCCTCTATAAAAAATAGAACTACCCCAATTTTCAAACCTGTTTCTCAAAAAATGGCTTCTTTATTAACAAAAATATATATATTTTTCCCACTTTAACAGCCTGTAGATCAAAAAGGAGCAATCTCAGATCCATCGTTGTTGAGTAAAATATTATTATTTTTGCCTTCCGAATCTACGGTTACAATTTGACCCATTACTTATGACTCACCCTATATATTAACCTGGGCCAATATTTCAAGTATAGCGTGGGGTGTCCCATCTTTTGGAGGAGATGTCAAGTCCCGAGTCGTTAAAAATCACTACCTATTGTTGGAACACCATTGGATTCGGCTAAATTTCAGGTATTTGGGAGTAGCATGCTCACCAGCGTCGGCGTATAAACCTCGTAGTTAGAAATAGGCGATGTTAAATATATTAATAAAAAACACTGAGGTAATGGCTTTCCTAAGTAATAATTCGGTAAAATAAGATAATTCTGAGCTAAAATAAATTAACATAGGAATGCTGCAAAACTGTGTACTGTAAATTAAGAAAAAATTAAATCCGACATTTGTATTTTTGCATAAATAATTAGCTACACGCGACTTTTTTCTGCATGTACAAATTAGAAATATATAGGTACATCTATTCTGCATAATAAAAAAATTTAAAAAAATTATTTATCTCAAAAAACGATTATAAAATTTATGAATTTGAAATTCCCGCAAAAACGCATTTTACTCGGATATCAATCGAGTGACGTCACTATGCTTGTTTACATGTAACTGTCAGTCAATCGTGTTTATTTGTGTATTGAGATTGTGGCATTGTTCCTTTGGTTTCGTAAATATTTTATAAATTATTACTAAATAAAAATCGTTAAAATGGCGAGTGTTGTTAACAAAGGACCATATAAATACTGTTTAGTTCCTGAATGTAAATCTGCAAGTCTTAGAACTCCGGATAAAATATTTGTTTCTCTACCAGCAGCAAATACCAAACAAAAATACAAGCGCAAACTATGGCTGAATGCAATGGGAAGAAATGAAAATGATTTAGCTGAAAGTACAAGAGGCCATGTCTGTGAAAATCACTTTAATGTTAGTAAATAATGATATATTATTAATGTTGTTTTGTATATATTATAACTGGGTACTATTTTACTATTTTTGTTGTAGTTTGAAGAAGATATGGTGAATTTTGTAAAATATAAGTTAGTAGGAGGCAACATATATTTGAAGGAGCATGTTGTACCGCACATTTTCCAATGCAAAACTGGTAGAAAACGCCCTCCAGAAGAAAAAGAATTTGAAGCTTCTGCCAAAAAAGCAAGACAAAATATTGTAGAATCTCTGCTGATGGACAATGCAAGTGAAAATATCACAGATGAAAATGTTTTGAGAAAGAATACATTTGAAAAATGTACACAAACACAAGTAACAGCGGTTAAAGATTTTGGTGCACAAGTGCTGATTAGACCTTACTACAGAAGTAAACTAATTCAAACTGAAGAACTTTATTTTAAACCTCAAGCTGTAAGTGTTGCATGTTCGTCTTTTAAATTTGAAATCTCAGAAGAAAGAATTTCACCATCTAAAGAAAGTTCGAGCAGTGATGTAGCCCATAATGAAACTGACTCTTATTCTTCTACTTTTATCAGTGACTTAAGCCCATCAAGTAGTGAAATAATATATGTGGAAGATGATGTAAAAAATGATAGGATTAAGTCAATATCTTTGGAGCGGTCATGTTTTTTAGCCATTAAAAATAGTAGATTTTATTTAGGAATTCCTGAAAGTGAATTTTACATAATTCCTCTTTTAATTAAATTTACAAAATTGTCACAAATTTCCATTTTTATAACTTTAAAAAAAATTAGAACCAATTTACCATTTGAACATTTAGGAGATGATTTTGGTTTATCTTCAAGCCAAGCAGCAAAAATATTTCAAAAAAGTGTTCCACGTATAAGTGCATGTTTAAAACAATTGATAGTCTGGCCACCACACATTAAATTTTTCTTACCAATTGCATTTCGAGCCAACTACAACAATGTACAAAGCATCATTGACTATTATGAAATTGAGATTGAAAAACCTTCTGATCCAGTGCAACAAGCTGGTACATGGTCTGAATATAAAAAAGCGAACACTTTAACATTTTTAATTTCCTCTACTCCAGATGGCCTAATAAATTATGTTTCTGGTGGTTTTGGGGGCGTACCACAGATGTTACTATTGTAGAGAAAAGTAATTATTTAAAAGTATTGCCTCGAAACTCTTGTGTAATGGCAGATAGAGGTTTTAAGGGTATAGATATTGTACTCATGTCATTGAACAGTGTTCTTTTAAGACCTCCCAGTGTCAAAAGTGGGGTGAAAAGTACAAAGGCTGAAGTCTTAGAAACTAAAAGAATTGCAGCTTTACGAATACACATTGAAAGGGTAATTCGTAGAGTAAGGGAATTTAAAATTTTAAAACCACATTCATGTGTAAATAAAAAAATGATAAAATATTTAGATCATATGGTACTAATTGTCTGCGGTTTGGTTAATTTACAATCTGCTCTGATTAAGACTTAATTTCATATTACTTGGAGCTGTATGTATAATTGTAAATAAAATGTTGAATTATTTATATTCAGGGTATCCCATAAGTCATGAATTAAATGAAGTAATGTTATTTGTAAACTGAATTACCATATATGTTAGATAATTATTGATATTTTCCATTTTTACCTAAAACCGCTTAATGCCTCAACAAAAACGTGGAGAAAAATGCACAATTAATAATGTACCTCTCAAATAAAAGTAAAATGTATATTTTTTTAAATTTTAATACACTTACTTAGAGAAAAAATATATCTTTTTAAATATGTCAATGTACTTAATTTGTTTGTTATTTTGTATGCAAACAATCATCTTACTCTATAAATAATTGATCGTTTCCTGTATACTCCTATTTTTAAAACCACAGAAAAGAATCCCCAATTCCAAAGCGATTGGTATTGCCCAATTAAAAAATTAAATATATTAATTTATATCTTCCTTGTAGGTAGTATTTGAAGTGCTACAATAGTAGTACTGTAATATGTTTGACTTTTAACTATTAATTTTTCTATATAACAATGAGAAGGTATGTTCCTTGTTTTTTTTTTTTTTAATAAAGCAATAAAAATGTTTCTCTTATTTACTTTATCCTTTTAATAAGGGCCGACTTTTCACCTCTGAGTAAAGTTACATATTGGTTTATTTAACAGATTTTCGAACAATAGCACTATAGTTTAATCAGCAATTAGTTACTTTTAACTTTACTCAGAGGTAAAAAGATTGGCCCTAAGAAATATAACAAATACAGTAAATCATCATTTAAGACTAAATGTCAAATGTTATTTACATTTTCCCAAAAATGACTAGTATTTCGAAGAAGAAATTTTTTATAGTATATAATTTAGTTGTTCCTATATTTTGCTGTACAAGGGCACAAAATTATATTAAATGACCATTATAGAAGATTATTTTCAAATTTATTTTATTACTTTATAAATTTAGTTACTTTTCTTCAGGTTTTTTTTATTCAGGAAGGTAAATGTGAAGAATAATACATCATAAGACAGTAAAACATATATTTATATTAATTAACAACAATCAATTTGATGACCTTAACAATTTTTGAAAAAGTTTTACCTTCCAAAATTCTCTTGCTCGTTTTACTATGTCTGCACAATAATTTTGATCAAAATCTACATTGACAGTAGTAATTATATTTGTAGTCTCAAAATTGGGATCAGCAACACAAAATAAACATTTCTTCAACCCTGCGAAAAACATTTGTAGCTGAACTTGAGCGTTACACCTTGCACTAATTTGTCCACTTCTTAAAATATAATTTTTTAAAGTTTTCTCAGATGATGGACATTTTATTTCCTCCACGCAATCTTCTATAATACCATCTGGTGATGCACCTAGTTCAGGATATTTTCCGTTGAGAATTAAACCAACACCTTGAATTTTTTTCTGCATCTTTCTTTCCAATTCTTTTTTGACAGCTGCTTCAAGAACTTTGCCCCGCTTCATACTTTTTGTCTCAGTTAATTTTTGAGCACCAAAAATACTATTTATAAAACTTCCATCGTCTTTGTGGCAATGAATGGCATCATAAATTTTAGAAGCTGTAATCCGCCCATAACGCAGTTCATGTTATTCATGGCTAGCACTTTGATCTTTTGTGTCTTTAACAATTATAGAACAAAGCTCATCCGTCATAGTATTTTCAGCCAAACTTAAAAAATGTACATATGTTTTACCACCACACTTTTGGAATTCACTTAACAGTTTATGTAGCCCCAAATGTGTTTTATCTTGATCGGGAGAGAAGCTTTTATAGTATTTTACCAATTGATTATTTGACTGTACCTCTTTCCCTTTAGAAACAACAACATCTAAGAAGCCAGCATAAACCTGAGAATCAAAATCAGGTGTTACACCAAAATTGTCCGTTTTAATAATAGTTGATTTTGCTGCAGATAACACTGGTTTTTTCCAATAGCATTCTATGGATGTTGGTGATGGCTGGGTACTTTTTTTGTGAACCCACATTAGAAATGCAAGGGCATGTTTGCAACCTCCCTCTGCTGCACTACAGTCGAAGCACTTAACTGTGTCAACAACTTCTCGCTCTTCATCCACAATCATGATGATTTTATAATTTTTAGTTCTAACGCGATGTTCGGGACATATTTCACTTGTCACTGTGCATTTATTTTCTTCGCGTTTTAACTGTACATAGCCTACTGCACTTTCGATATAACTCCCTCTCATTGACCTAAAAGTAAAATAACTTATATTTAACTAATTAGTAAAAATATGGTATTATAAATTAGATTAGACAATAAATAAAGCACTTTTAATTAATTCAATAAAGCTTTTTCTGACATGTTCCTATTTAGGTTCATCTTTTATGACAAAATAGTCTTGATTGGTTGAATTACTGATAAAACAATATTCAATGTATAAATTAACTTTGCCCCAGTAGGTATGTACTTACCATTCTGCCTTTAATCCTCTTATTTCATTTTGGATAAAACAATCATTGAATTTTATGAACTCCATAAGCATAAAACTGTCTACTACTGGTAAATTGTCACTTTGTGCTTGTACAAAAGCCATAGTGATTAACAAAAAACACAATTATTGTTCCCTAAATACAATATTCTACAATACAAATTTAACTTCGACACAACAAAACAATTAAAAACAACAACAGGTTAGGTTTTATAAAACGTCAATTCTCAGATGTAAACAAAACTAATGACAATAGAGCATAATTACGTCACAGCCGATTCGGAAATATTCGGGTAGTGGTCGGATTATTCAAATTTAATTGATTTTTAATTAATAAATTAAAAGTAAATAATGAGTTTTAAATATCCTGTTGAATTAGAGGGCCATATATTAACATAATTTATCTTATAAGACAGTAATTAGAGGATTATCTCACTGTCGCGTGTAGCTGATTATAACGTAGACATCCACTAAGGCTAGTGTAATATTAATACCTGTTTTTATTGAAAGATAATTCGATTTTCAGCCTACATTGTTTCAATTTAAATTAGATTTAATATAACATCTGTGGACACGGAGCTTTCAGCAAAAGTTTCATTTTGTGTAGCCGTGTTTAATTTGTTAGAAAAATCAAAAATCAAAACCATCATTCAAATTCAACATGTTTAATTCTTTTGTTTTTGTTCGTAGGTAAATGAATGGATTTCTGAAAACATTTGAAACTGTTTTATTTTACAATTGTCGTAAATAAATGTAATTGAACAAGGTAAAATTTTACAGAAAAATGGCCTTTTTTAAATTCTGATATAAAAAATAATTCAAAATACCAAAAATGCAGAAACGTAAGTATTATATACGTATTTAGTTGGAGATCTGGCAAGATTTAGGGGCCCTCGTAGATCGCGTGCTGTAGAGCTGCAGAACTGCGAAGAAATTATTTTAGACATTCTTAAATATACGTAAAGTAAATTTCATGGATATTCTCATTAATTTTAATTTAATTATAATTATCAAACAGTATCTTTAGCACGCGAGTATTCTACTGACAGTTCATAGCTGAAAATAAGTCCAGAGTGACCAGTGGAAAATTTATTCATCTCTTAGCTGGGTCGCTTCGGGACGGTCTGTGCACCGGTTGCCCGCGATTATCGTCTTACCTTCCCTGGGCTCTCTACAATATAACGCCGTGATACGTAGTGTTTGTCTTTCATTTTTGCCTGAGTGCGGTGTGCTTTTGTGAGATTATTAGTTTTTGTCAATTCACAAGCGCACATTTGCATTGTACATGAAAGACATGGATGTAGTTTATAAGGCAAAAATTGATTTTTATAAACACCCCTATAAGTTTGCTGATAAAAACAACCACTGAAAGTATAAAAAGTAAGTAAATTAAAGCTTTAAAATAATAATTGCTTTTTGGGGGTAGAGCAATCTTGCAGAATACGCAATGTCAGTTACCATGAGCCAAAACTGGAGGTCCGTCCACACTATGACAGGCTTCTGGTTCTTATACAGTGAATCAGGGAGTCTGTGTGGCGCTTAGATGGTGATTTCAGAATAGGGGTTGCTCGGGCGTCAGTTTTGGTAACACAGTTTGCTCTGCAATCTTGTAGTACACCAGAGTATACTCAAAATAAACTCAGTGGAGTTAAAAATATTTCCAGGTGGTCACTGCTAACGAGGTAGCCACTAAATTAGAATTAAAAACACTTCTTCTTTACATCTCGTACCCTACGGTACTCTTAAAGAAAACGGTTAAAAACCAGCAATATGAGAAACACAGGAGTAAATCATAAAATATATTTAAAAGAAATACAAGTAGTGCGCGGTATCGGCACGCTTGTATACCGGAAATAAGTTCTTACGGATCAAAATTATATACAAGAATTAAAAATTATAAGAACATAGTTGGGGATTCCCCTGTATACGGAAAATAAATAAAATTAAAATTATTACAATTAAAAACTACAGGAAAATAATTGTGGTTTCCCCTGTATGCGAAAAATAAATAAAATTAATTATTACAATTTAATAAAATTAAATTCGTCCTAGAAAGCAAGTTAAAATAAGTATAACAGTTCGATAGCACAGGAGGCTAATCGGTCCGGAAATTATAAAGCTCTTGTATACAGAAAATGAATTTTTAGTAATAAAAATTAAATATGACGGTAATAAAATATAAGGAAGCAATTGAAATAAAAGTTATAGAACATCCTGTATAAAGAAAATAAATTTTAAATATACTTAATAATAAATAAGACTAAAATTTCCACTAAATGAAATTAAAGTAAATATTACCTTTCACTAATACCGAAAAATATTCAAGCCGGAAATTATGTACATTACGGTATGCAGAAAATAAATTTTACCCAATAAACAAAACTTAATTAAATATTCTGGTCTAAATGATAAACGGTAATTAATTAAAACGGAGTAATTAATTTTAATAATACGGCTGACTAATTGAGAAGATCCAAAATAAAAGAAAACGGGTAGCTACGACACTCCCTATATTAGAAAAATGAAGTTTACTATAACTAAAATTAAATCATATACAGAGTGGCCCAAAAGTCTGGAAACAGCCAATTATCTCGTAAATTGCTAGTCCTAATTGTACAAAATTTAGGGTACACCTATTTTGGGATACGCTGATTCCAAATTTGATATTTGCAATGTTGCCAGATTTACCGTTTCTCTTAAATTATTAGTCACTTTGGTTTTTCAAATTCATCACCCTGTATATTTAGTCATTATTAGAATCTCCTATTCAATACGAGTTCAACGATATGTAACACTTTATGATTTTATGTAGTCTGGAAGGTCTTAAAAAATAAAATAAGTCTGGCAACGCCTAATTGTCTCAATAAATTTTTTAAAACAAACTATTTTCAACTACAAAATTAACAAAATGGTTACTTTATCAAGTGTTCAAAATGTGTTTCGTTTGTGAGTTGACAGTACCCTAATCGATGGTAGAATGCGTCTACCACATTTCTCCATGATTGTTTTATTTTTTTAAGACCTTCCAGACTACATAAAATCAGAAGTATTACATATGGTTGAACTCGTATTAAATAGGAAATTCCAATAATGACTGAATATACAGGGTGATAAATTTGAAAACCAAAGTGAATAATATTATAAAAGAAACGGAAAATCTGGCAACATTGCAAATATCAAATCTGGAATCTCCGTATCCCAAAGTAGGTGTATCTTAAATTTTGTACAATTAGAATTAGCAATTTACGAGATAAGTGGCCGTTTCCAGACTTTTGGGCCACTCTGTATAATGTTTGTACAGTACAGGCAAACACTACTATTAATTTAAATAAAGATTTCGGCACCTTTCCCCCCCGTATTTTAGTTCTAGTCGTGATCTGATTATCGGCGATGGTCCGACATCGAGAAATAATTACAATATCTACCACGGCGTTTAGACGAAATCATACGATGGAAGATGTAATAATTATTTTGAGATTTGCCAATATCGATCAAAGCGGTGCGTGAAATAGAAAAGATAGAATACGTCGGGATTCTTTCAAAAATTAATTGGTGACGAGAAACGGAATGATTCAAATAAAATTTGTATAAATAAATAAAAAGAAACTTACACGAAGTGAGGCGCAATAATTAATTTAGATCTCTTTTAAGGAAATTAGATAACGTCATCGAAATTGAGAGAATTCACGATTCGAGAACGAATCGAATCTTCAAAAAAGAAAATAAATTGGGCGGATTCCCAAAGATAATAAAAAAAACGAAAACGGGTTGAACCTCTCACTCCAGCATTAATTGGGCGTTTCTTAAAAGAGATTGGGTAGAGTCGTCGAAATTGAGAGCACTTAAAGTCAAGCCTAAATCCAGCCTCAAATAAAAATTGCCAACGGTTTCCCACTGAGGGATGAAACGAAAATAAACTGAATATGAATCAAAATTCTTACACTTATTGGACGGATGTCCCAAACTAATTTTAAAATGATAATCAGACAATTTCTCACCTTAGAAAACGGGAATAATTCACTGTTAAATTGGATCTAACAAATTTTAACGGCACGGCAACTAATACTGAAATTCACAGATACGTCGCTGGTCGGGAACAGAAGAGGAGCCTACGGTGGCTGGGAACCAAAAAGAGCAAATAGACAAGCTCGAAGTGCGGCAATTCGAAGTGGGAGATACCACCACTACATCCGAATGTTTACTATTTTAAAATATAAAAAATGCCCTACTAGCACCTTCATAAATACAAAAAGATAATTGATACGAAATTGAATCTACAAATGCCCATTCGAATTGCGATAAATATAAAAATATGTTAACCTACGAGGGTACTCGCAATTGCTTAAAAACGAGAATTCCTTGGAAACACAAATACCGGCAACTTCGACATGTCTTCAGGCGGGAATTAATTAAAATATACATTTTTAAAATAAATTAAAAATAAAATTTAGTGACTTTGTCACAACCCATTAATTTATTGTCCACCATATGTGTGTTTCCTGTAAATTTATCAATTATATTGTCCAGATTTAAACATTTTTTCTTTTACATATTAAATTAATTAGTTATTGAATTAAAATGTTTAATTTCATATGAAGTTAATAATAAATGTGTTCCAATTTCACTTCGATTTCGATGTGTAAATCATAATAAAAATTATATTCAAAACATTAAATTGGTGATCGAAAATGAAATAATATTTTTTAAAATAAATATATTTTCGAGATGATTTTCAAAGATGTCAGCTTTTTGTTTAATTAATCTTGTCCAGTTTCTGTTGTCTTCTTTTATTGGTGGTATGTGAACTATTGGAAGTTTAAGCAGGGCCGACTAGAGGGGGGGTAGCCGGGACTAATTCCCGGGGCCCGGACTCAAATGGGGGCCGGCAGCGGTATAAAGGGGGCCCGACAACTGAATTTTTTTTGTTTTGTATGAGAAATTCGACACAAGAAGAGAGGGGGAAGTTTTTTTTTTTAGAAAAAGCAATTGAAGCAGAGGAAGAATTGAGGATTTTTTTTAGAAGAGGAAAAGTTTTTGTTTGAAGAGCTGTTTTTCGTCACGGGGCCCGATCTAGAGAATTGTCCTGGGGCCCGGCCTGGCTTTCGGCGGCCCTGAGTTTAAGTTTTCTATTCGCTTTCCTCAGAGAGAAATCAGTATTTTTATCGATCGTTAATTTTCTGATATGTGTATATAATTGATTCATTTTTAATAATGATTATTTCTCATTTTAGTTGGTGTGTGATACTATTGAGAACTACTTTATCATCGGGAATCTGGGATTGGCCATTTTTGCTTTCTTTTCTCTTCTTATTTATTAGTTCTTTTATTTCTCTAGGGTGTGAATTGCCTACGTTTTTTCTGTAATTTCTGATGTTTTGTTCCATAACGATTGCTGTATGCCAATGACAAATTTTTTTCCAGCACGTACTTTAGTTGTTCTTTTGTTCTTAATATATAATGTACTTAGATCGATTTTATTACTTAATTCAGTCTGTCTTTCTATTACACAATGTGGATCAAATTTCTTTTTGAATTACATTTTCGCTTAGTATCATTATCACCAGGGAATAATCTGAGTCTAAGACAAAGTTCTTTTCTATTTTATTAAGGTTTCGGGGTATTTTTCTAGTGATGTAGAAGTCCAGTAGGTCAGGTATTTTATTTCTTTCGGTTGGACAATATGTTGGTTTTCTTGTTGACTGGTAGTCACACCCAATTTCACTTGCAAATGCATGCAATTCCCTACCTTTGGTGGTTGTTAATCTCGAGTCCCAGATTACATTTTAGCCATTAAAATCACCTCCCAAGATAAAATTTTCTTTGATTTGTCAGAAGAGTTCTCTGTAATTTTCTTTTTCAAATTATGTCGTGATGGGATATATACTGCTCCGACTGCAAAACTGTAATTTTTCGTTTTTATGTTGACTGCTATTACCTGTATTTCTTCTGTTCCTATTTTGTCATACCTTGGTTTGAATGAGGCATTAAACAAATGTCTACATTTTTTTAAATAAATATTTCTTAACTAGTTAAAGTTTCAATAATATTTTATTGTAATATTTATGTATAAAAATTTCACTACATGCAATTCTAAATTCCTTTTCAATGCGTATTATGTAATTTCTTGATTTTTTATAATTCAAGCAATAAATATATAAAAGTAATTCTAGTTAAAACCCACTAATTTTCTAGTGCAGTATATATTTTCCGTTTTGTAATTATAGAAAAGTCTACAATATCGGACAAACCTAAATATAAAATGCCCTAAAAATAAGTTTATTGGTGTCCAAGCGAAACGTTCTTTGTTGGATTAAAACGTCCGGCACTTTAAATTAATGCTGGCCTTTTAGGAAAATTACAAAGAAACGGCCATTCTCGACGACAAACATTTAAAAAGATTGATGTCTTTACAGAGGAAATTCGCTAGATGACAATGGCCCTTGGAAACATTTGAATTTTTCACACATTTCCGGTTTGCGGTTCGTAATAAGGTTTTTTTATATCATTCGGAATACATTGCATTATATACCGTGTATTTTTACTATAAGAAGCAAGGGTTCACCATTTCTCTTAGCATTTAAATTCCGCTAAATTTATTAAAATAAATCTACCAGCTTAAATTATAAGGTTTGGAGAAGGATATCTCCTACTTTTTATCTGTTCCATTTTTTATACTGAATTAATAAAAATCATAAAAAGTGATTTTAAAACCAGATTATATTCTGCATATTTTTCTATCTCTCCAAAATATTTCTAAATTTTATATTGGGTATATTTAAAATCTAAGCGGAATTACGATTAAGAAATATTCGAGAAATGTATTTGACAATGTAGAAATTTTCTATGAATAGAGGTACCTATTTTTGAATCGGTGATACAGCTGTATGGTGGCCTTTATTGTTTCGTGCTTTTCATATATTCGTCTCGCGTCATTCCAGTTATCTATACAATTATAATAATAATATTAATTTATTCATTAAAATAGTACCTATAAAACACATTTGATACAGAAAAAAAAAGAGAAATGAATAAATTGGCTAACGTTAAGTGACTTAACACTTGTTACGCAATATAGAATAGATATACTGTAATACATAACATACATAATATACATATAATAATACTAATAATACTATTATTAATAATAAAAACAAAAAAAAAATAAGAAAGCGAAATGGATCATACCATCGAATTGTCTGACATAAATATTACTTGATAAATTATAATACGAAAACATCAATCCTTCATAAATAGTGAGTACTTTTTAGGTTTTATTTTCAATTAGGTCATCTGAAATATACTTTCTTGGTGTATTGAAAGTAAATATTTTTAAATATTTCTTGAACAAACGGAAAGTAACCTTGGATTGCACTTCCTCTGGTAAGTGATTATACATCTTAGGCCCTAGATATGAAAAAGACCTTTGAGTTAAAGATCTTTCCACCAAGGATACAATATAGTTTAATCTATTCCGGGTTAGGTAAGTATCAGATGTTATTGTAGCTGTGAGTCTAGTAGGGTAATATTTTAGATTGCTGGAAACAAAGTACATTTGTCTTATATCTAATATTTTGCTTTGTTCGTAAAGTATATTTGATGAGTATCTAAAATTTTTATTCATTATTAATTTCAAAAATCTGCGTTGTATTATTTCTAGGTTATTAATGTGACTATGCAGAGCACTACCCCATGCTACAATACCACAACGTATATGACTTTCTACAAGAGAATATTATAAAGTTCGAAGTTGTTCCAGGGGCAAATGTTTTTTTAAAAATTTAAATTTATAGAGAATTATTTATAGCTTTTTAACTGTATAATTTATGTGACAATTCCATTTTAAATGTCTATCAATATACACGCCAAGATACTTATATTCTTTTTCAGATAAAATATTATACACTTTTCCATTGCTAGTGATCTTTAAACTTTGAAATTCTGGTAATCCACCTACATTGCAACTGATGGGTAAGTATTTTGTTTTTTCTAGATTTAGCGTCAGTAATTTTGAGTCTAAGAATTTTTTAATAGATGCGAAATCATTTTCAGCAACTGTTTTTAGAGTATTCCAGTCTTGTCTCTCATAAAATATTACTGTATCATCAGCAAATCCAACTATTTCACCGCAGCTTTGTATTGAAAAGAGTCCGTTTATGTATGAATTAAAGAGTAAAGGCCCAAGAACAGTACCCCAAAAAACACCGTACTCTACGTTATTCAGAGTTACTCGTTTTATTAGCAACTCTAACAATCTGCCTTCTATTTGTGAGGTAGCTTTTAAACATTTTATGGGTGTTTCCTCTTATTCCCATATCTTTAAGATACTGTAAGAGTAGCTTATGACTTACAGTATCAAAAGCTTTTGTAAGATCCATAAATACACACATACATTGTCTACCTTTATCTAGAGCTTTGTATATTTTTTCTATTAACGCTAGGATGAAGTAACGCTGTTGAAGTATTTTCTCTAAAACCATACTGTTTTGGAGACAATATTTTGTACTTAGACATATATGAAGTGAGTCTAATTTTTATTATTTTCCCAAAGATCTTAGATATATAAGTTGTCAAAGATACTGGTCGGTAGTTATTAACTAAAGTTTTATCGCCTTTTTTTGTAGATCAGTGTTACAATTGTTTCTTTTAAAGTATCAGGAAATACACCTTTTTTCAAAGCATATATTTATAATGTGTTTGAGTGGGCCCGCAATTTCTTTTGAAATTTTTTTTAGGATTTCTGCTTGTATTTCGTCGGTTCCTACTACTTTTTTATTTTTTAACTCAGCGATAACTTTAATGATTTCATTTTCTTCAGTAGGAGACAACATCATAGAATTCACTGGTGGTTGCTTTTGATCTTGGTAGTAAGTTTTTGTAATTTTTTTCTGCCAGATTCTTTCCCATTTTGATAAATAATTGTTGATTAAATTCATTACATTTTGGATTTGTTAGGTGTTTTCCTTCAATATCAATTATTTTACTATTTTTTTCATTTTTCTTGTTCTTACCTGTTAATTTATTTACAATTTCCCACATTTTTTTAGAATCACCAGAATTAGTTTTAATTTGTTTTTTGTAGAATTCAAACTTTGTTTTTGAAATGAGAATTATTAAATTATTACTGTGTCTTTTATACTGATTTTTTAGAATTTCATTGCCGGGATTATTTAAAGTTTCTTTAAACTTTCTGTTTTTAGTATTAATAGACTGTAAAATACCGTTTGTTAGCCAAGGGGATAATTTAGTATTTTTTCGTTTAATTTTTTAGTTATTGTACTTTGTTTTAAAGCGTCCTTAATAATTTTAATAAAAGTCTTTGTTGCAGATTCTGGATTAGCTTGAGAATATACAGCATCCCACGAGACAGAGTTTATCGATTTATTTTCGTTGTGTATGACACAAGTACTGCCATATTGCCAGAGGTACAATAATTATCGTTTTATACGATAATTTTGGTGTTCTATACAATGACTATTGTAATGTACGATAATTTTAATTTTTTTTTAATTATTTGATTCAGACTCGCCAAGACATCGATACTTCCGAGGAATTGCATTTGAAAGTGGGTGAAATGCAGCAAAGGGACGACCCTTTATTATTGTTATCCGATATAATTTGGATCCGAATGATCTGGCAACAATGTATGGTACGCACGTAATAATTGTTATTAGATTGGGTTATTTTACATTTTATTAGGGACCTTTTCTTTTAGAGTTGACTGCCATATATATGTTATCCACACCCAACTTTCCCATCGCGCCATAAGCATTCATATTATTCACAAACACCGCTTGATTTCTGGCTACATATCTGTAAAATATGTACTGTACATTTCTCAGGCGTGAAATATTTAGGCCTTTCAAATAAAATTGTTATAAATATTTTTTTAAGATTTTTAACCTTCTCCGGATATCTGTCAAAATAAACATTTTTTTAGTTACGTCATAACGTACACTGCACTGTAGATGGTGACTGAGAGACGTATATAAATAAGAAACATTTTTCAAATAAAGAACAGTTTAATTGACAAAAACTTGTATATTACATAATATTTCATAAATTCCTTTTATCCAACATATCTTTTCTTTTTCTGTCAAGAGGCTATTTGAAATGTCTCGAAGCCATTTAGCAAGTAGGCATTTCTGGCTTTGATACATTTTAGATACCATGTATCCAGAAGTCACATCAATAAGCGCACTTCTTCTGGTTCTTCAGAAGTATCAGCTGCCAATGCTTTATTATCATCTTAAAAGAAAAAAAATTATACATAATTCATATTTATTCCTAAACAACTAAAAATACTCTCCACTTACCTCTATTTTTGATCTCAGGATCTCTATAGTAAACGTTCTCTTATATATCCAGTTCGTCTAACTGGAAATCATTTAGATTGAGAATTGGAAATAGTTTATTTTCATTTAACGGTTTTTCCAACAGAGCCTGTCAGTCATGATATACACTGTAATGTACATAGTTTTAAATCTTCATACTATCAATTTACAGGTCTGTAAACTTGGCACCACAACATTGCAAAAAAGGATCAAAAATTTGTGAGAGGTTTGCCCTTCGTTTGCCCATTATTGCCCATGAAATAACTTTTTTTGCCCATCCTCTGTTTTCACAATATATCAAAAATAATTTTCGCGGGCCAACTTCCAGACAAAAGTTAAATTTTTCATAATTACATTTCACGGCCTAATACCATTTCGTTTTTTCACGTTTGCCCATAAATTAGTTTTTTTCAGAAAAAAAAAATTAGAGAAAATAAAAAAAACAAAAAAAATATTCACAAAAATGCAATATGATAACTGCATTAGATAACTATTCGTTAGCCCATGTTTGCCCATTTTTTTGTTTCACAAATTTTCATAACGATTTTTTAAAAAGGTTTAATTAAAAAAGAGATTTGATGACAATTCCACTATCCGAGATTTTATTTGTTATAAAAAAAATGGGCAAACATCGAAATAATGCCAAAATATTTGTGAGTTACTAAAAAATGTTTCCTGAGGATTGACCTTTTTTTTTTAATCCTCGTCCAATAGGGGGCTTAAATTCCGATAATAGTGCATTTATATGTGTTTATTAGTGATATAAAAATGGACAAACATCAAAATAATTCCAAAAAAGTGTAAGTTGCTAAGAAATGTATTCTGAGGATTGCCCATTTTTTAAAAAAAATCCTCGTCCAATAGGGGAGGCTTAATCTCCGATAGTAGTGCATTTCTGTGTTTTCAGTTGATATAAAAAAATGGGCAAACATCGAAATGATTCCAAAATAATTGAAAGTTGCTAAGAAATGTATTCTGAGGATTGCCCATTTTTAAAAAAAAATCCTCGTCCAATAAGGGAGCTTAATCTCCGATAATAGTGCATTTCTGTATTTTTATTTGATATAAAAATATATGCACACAGCGTAATAATATTTCAAAAATACCGATTTTTCTCATTGATTGACCGAAAATGCACAAGTAATTTTTCTTATTAATAAATGAAAATAGTACTGTAATTTTGAATTGATAAAAAGAGTGATAATGAAAACCTAATATGAAAATATAAATTATGACTCTATAAATGAAGTGATATTTTATGTTTAATCCAATTTCTTTTTTTCACAAAAACATAATATCGTAAGTTGCATACACATAGTGTGTCTACGTAAATTGACGGCAGATGAAAAAAAATTATTATTAATTTTAGGAAAAATTTATTGTTTAAAAAAATATTATATACCCTGAAACCGAAAATGCAACCACCTGATATAATATAAAATAAATATAATTTTACTCAAGAGTAAAGTATCTTTTGACAAACCTCGTACACTATTGATAAAATTTGATATTAGATGACCGTATTTTAGGTTTTACAGCATGTATAACTTTTTATGTGGAATAACTTTTTTCCTAAAGTTAATTAAAAAAAAAATTACTGTCGCCAACTGTCTACGTAAGTAAGGAAAACTTTTGTCTTCCCAAAGGGCATGCAGTGGCGTAACGACGATGGGGTTTGGAGATCAGAACCCTGTTCCCCCATAGAGGGCCTTCGCGTCACCCTTTCCGCCATTGTATTAGTGCTGATCGCTATTGACTGTTTATTTTTATAATTTTTTTTTTTATAAAGAAATATTTATTTACTATTTTTAATATAAACAATATTTTCTAAAATATTTTATTTTATTGATGGAACCCCCCATAGTTCTCAGAAACCCTCCCATGAAAAATTTCTGGTCACGCCACCGGGCATCAGTAAAACTTTTTTAACATTGACAGGCAGGGCCGCCGAGAGCCAGGCAGGGCCCCAGGACAATTCTCTAGATCGGGCCCCGTGACAAAAAACAGCTCTTCAAACAAAAACTTTTCCTCTTCTAGTTGAATTGAGTTTCTAAAAAAAATCCTTAATTCTTCCTCTGCTTTAATTGCTTTTTCTAAAAAAAACCCCTAACCAAAAACTTCCCCCTCTCGTCTTGTGTCGAATTTCTCTTACAAAACAAAAAAAATTCAGTTGTCGGGCCCCCTTTATACCGCTGCCGGGCCCCCATTTCAGTCAGGGCCGGGGGAATTGGTCCCGGCTACCCCCCCCCCCCCTCTAGTCGGCCCTGTTGACAGGCGTCAGTTAAAAGCTAGTATTAAAAATCCTTTTTCCGTCTATAATACAAAACTACATTTTCCTATCTACTGTTGATTAATAAATCGGGAAAGTTCCTTATTTGATAATTCCGATAACACAAAGTACCTAATCATCACTAACACAAAGTAGTAATTCCCTGATTCTTTTAACAAAATCATGTATGCCATGAAATCTCAATCACGAAAAATAATTATCTAAAAGAGAACTACGATTTTAATTTTAAAAATTAAAAATCTAATTTAAACGGATAGCAACGTGTTATAGCTATAGAAAACTAATTGTATGGTTAAACAATACCATTGTATACAATTTACGAGTATTTAGTACCTTTAGAAAATAGACTATTGTGAAAAAAAAATTGTTTATTTCAGAAATTTATTATTTATAATTATGAAATCATTAATACAAGAGGAACAACAAAACTATTTCAAATAAATATTAATTGGATGTAATAATATGAATTAATTAAAATATGATGGTAAACATATGCTGATATTATAATAATTAATGGAGAAATTGATAAACAGCTGGTAGAAGCAAAGTGAATTTTAAAAAATTAAAATTAATAGAAAAATTATATATTGTCTTATTTCCGTCTTGTATTGTTGGCGTCGAAAGGTTATTCGGAACGACCTTAAGGGTGTGATGCCAAAGGTAGTGAGATGTGAAAAATGAATTAGATTGTAAGAGGGATTTTTATAGATGATGGTCAGATATGTTAAAAAATGATAAAAAAGAGATTATTAACAATTTATAAATGTTGAATTTGAAATAAAATAAATAGATTAAAGTATAAAGGAATAAGATTTTCAAAAGAGTTACAAACCGGAAGCTAAATATAAAGAAGCAATAAAGGGAGTAATTAGGAGAGTAGCAGATATGCCGATACAAAAAAATCAAAGCAGGAGTAAAGCAGAGCATTTAATGGAGAAACTGGAGCAGAATGTAGGGAAATAGGCAAAATTGGCGCTGAAGCAGGTTTGGAGAGGTGGTAAAAGAAAGGGATCCTTTTTTTCTATTTTATAACATCTATTGTTTTTTTTTTCTTCTATAGAAAACCTGAGGAACCATAACCCTAAAAGCTCTAAGATATTGGAATGTATTAATCCTTTCGGGGTGGAACTATCGCAATAAATACTTTTTTGCAAAAAACTCCACAAAAGACATAATATTATTTTGCTCAAACGTAACTTAACCAAGGTTTTAATCTTAAAGACTCAAGTTCTAGTTACTAATGTAGTGGCTATATAACTGACGACTATTATCTTAAGTTGGGATATTATTGTTGCTAAATATTCATGTATACCAAAGTTTCATTTATATAGGGCTACTTTCAATTTTTAACTTTAGCTGTTCTATTACTGTGGATATACATCAAATGTCCAATCCCTTTCAAGATACCTTTTTTAGGGATACTTTATCACGTTTGTTCATACAATGTATTTTATGTAATAGTATTTTTTAAATTGTCAAATTGTCATTGCAATATTTTGTTGGATAATTGTAATTATATAAAAAAAATACTTGTGGCACTCGGGAGCTGCCGCGGTAAAGCTATTGCATATCAACTTATGCAATTATATTTATTTATTTTATTTATGCAGTATTTTTTTTTTCTTTGTTAATTCAAGTTACACTTTTTGAGCTTGGTGACCGATAATATTGTTTAACGCCGCACCGCTGTGCCGGTCGGAGTGGGGGGGGGGGGTGTTAGGTTTTTTTTCGTTACGGTATCGTTTTTTTCTTGATTCGATCGCCGCGCTCAAAGCCCGCGATAAAAGCGATGCAATAGCTTAAAACTTGGATCAGTTAGAAATTGGAATAGATAAATAATTTTTATTTTTAAAATATACGAAATTTCGAGAACTTATATATTTTGTAATACACCTAATTAGCTATATTCAGATATATTTGCATTATCTGACTTGCATCACAACATTAAGTATTAACTGTTGCAGATTCTATTTTGTCCAAGAACTTTTTAATATTTTTTTGTAATACCTGTTTTTTTTTTAGCGATATTATGCCTCTCCCGTATTAACCACGGTGCCAGTTGTGCTCCTCCTAAATCTGCCCATGAACGTCAACATGTACTTTACAGTGTCATCGTCCAAGAATAATTACTTCTCTGCTCACCTTATCTAAAATTAATGTATATGTTATACCTCAACATTCACAGCTATTAAAAGTTTTCCCTTCTTCTTAAGTCCAACTAAGGTCTTTGATATGGGTGTTATTTCGTGTATTCTTTGGCGTTTTTCTCAATTTCTCTTCTTTTTTTCATTCTGAAATTAAAAATCTTATTTTAGTTACATTACTCTAACAGGTAATGCCAATTATAGGGTGACGGGAAACTGTACTAAATACATTTGAACTAAAAATATTCTATTATGTTGTGCAAAAGTAACAGAAACATGTATAAATAATAAAAAATCTGTGAAAAAGCATATATTTGTAAAAATGCTTTACAATTTTATTAAAATAATTGTTATTAATAGGCACAACAGTTTCAAAATGTTTAAATTATTAAACTATTAACCACATTTTATGACAAAACCGATATAAATCGAATGGAATTAACAAAAACAACAAATTAGAGAACAGAATTGAGAACATATATGTTGAAATTAAATTTATGTCTTCCCTGTGGATATAATTCCATACCTGTTGCGTTATTAGCCAAAGGAGTAGTTATTTTCCGAAGTTAAACAATCGTTCGTATTTTGTGTGACATATAGATTTGTGTTTTATTTATTTTAATTTAATGTGGTCACAAATTAATATTGTACCATTTAGAGACAAACAAAAAATAAAATTATAGGTACTACTTGAAAGATTGTCGATTCTGTTAATAGAGGAATTGCTTACTTTTTATTTCCAGTAACCAGTAAGAAAATATGGGAGTCATGATTTTCTCGACCACGAATTTTTGACCGATGTTTAAGTAATGAGGTTCCCTGAATCCATTTTAACAATTTTTGCGATGTCTATCTGTCTGTGTCTATAATAACTCAAAAAAAGGATAAAGTGAAAAACACCAAATTTTAAACTTAAGATTTAAACCATCTCACGATGAACTGCCTAAATTTTAGTCATAGAGGGTGATTGCTAAAGTATATTTCTGTAATTTATGATTGGAGAAAAAAATTATTGATTCCTCGATTAGTAAAATGTTTGTCATAAATATGATTATTCTAAAATAGACAGTATTTTAAAAATTTTAAAAGATTTTTTTAATAGCTCCTGTATAGTCTAAGATACGAAGTAAGGTGGACCTTCGTCCATCTGCTTACCGTATGGAAGGTATTTTTTGTTAAATAAAATATGTTTATGGGTCACCTATGAAAATACTGTCAAAACGACACCCTACAAAGTATCCCATAGATGATTCGACTATGCCCAAAATTTATTCAGCTCACCGCAGGATGGATTAAGGCTTAAGTAAATTTAGTATTTTTCTCTTTATCTGTTTTGAGTTATTTTAAAAACTCTAAATTTGCACTTTCCCTCAAATATCTCAGATACGGTTTATTTTAGGGAAATCATGTATATAAAAAGAATTATAGAGAATGACATCACAAACAATTTTTATCATGATTTCTATATTTTTGTGGAATATTTATTAGCATATTTTATTTAATAAAAATTATCTCTCAAACGTTAATCAGTTGGGCAAAGGTCACTTCACTTTGTATCCTGTACTATTAGCAATAAATATACAGAGTGCTAGTAAATTCGATTTTCAAATGATGAATTTTGATATAGAAATAAATTAGTTACCGAGATATAGGGTGTTAAAAGTTTTAAATCCAATTAAAAAATTAGCCATAATCAAAAACGGTTTTAAATATATTTTTTTTAATTACAAAGATCTTATCAAATATAGAGTCGTTACAAATTATCTAAGTATACCTACAAGCTTTTGTTTAGGAGCAAATACCATTCATTTTAGCTCCATAAACGCTTTTTACTTTTTTGACTAAAAATGAACACAAAATATAAAAAAATAAAGAAATAAAAAAAATGTTTGTTCCAGTGAAGTAAAAAGTAGGGGAAAAAAGTTTCCATTAATCTTGATAGCACGCCACTGGTTAAATTTTTCAAAAGTTAGTTCATCAAAATATTACTTTCTTAAAGAGCATATTGGTCACCAAATTTATAAAAAATTTTGAATTTTGATCTCAAACTTTTAATACCCCGTATCTTGATAATGCCATAAAAGGTTTATGTTCCTTTATCCAACTTCATCAACTAACGAAAGCTTTCTGGGGCAGAGCGTTGTCGGTTGAATATACACCTTATATGAAAAATATTTTTAATAAAATGTTTGTGGCAATGTTTATCGTTAATTAAGCACTTTTTGAAAAAATATATTTTTCTACGCCTATGTCAGTAAACGTTAAAAATCGCACTATCAAAATTTCTTGTAAATAACATTTAACAATACGATGCACGTAATGAGATCTCATAACATACACGTGCGTTTTGATAAGAAAACTTAAATTTCTTGGTTTAATCAAATTGCAATCAAATTTTTGTCTACGTACGACTTTATTTGGTCTATTTATATAAATTTACACATTTAAAAAACATAAAAACTTTTAGCATTAGCGAGATACATTTTGGATTAAAAGAGTGATGCCCCTAAATGTCGGCAACATATTATACAATATTTCAAAAAATATGTCGCGTTTCCTTAGCATGCTATAGAAATAAACGTCATGCCATTTATATTGTCAATTTTTGTAACAAAATATGATTGTATTCGAACATTTTCTCAACTTTACATACGAATATGTTTGTTAGCAGTGAAAGTGATAAAATTATGAGCACTTCACCGGAGATTTTAGTTTGTTACCGCTAAAATCCAAAGAAAGGTACTAAATTACCTATCGAAAATTTATGGATTGGTGTCACAAGCATATCGTTAAATCCTTTTTTGAGAATGTTTTAAGTGGGCGTAGAAAAAGTATAGTATGTTACACGAGTTGTAAGCCCAATACGCTTTCGTGAAACTTTTTCACTTCGTGCGTAATATGTTACTTACAATACTTATTACGTAATATACTATTAAAAATTAAATAATTTTAGTTGTTATATTAAATTGTTTTGTTTTATAGTAGTATAAACTTAGGTGAAAATAAGAAATAAAAAGATTCATAAAAATTATCTTGTGGTATTATTATCGTGGTTTAAAAATTTGAAAATACCTATGGAAAAAGCAAACGTTATTATAAAGAAAAACAAGAAAATTAAGTTCTGCCAACTTCTATGAATTAGATTCTACAATATCTTAACTCAGACCCAAGAATCACAATAGGTTTCAACGCTTTAAAAACCATGTAAGCTGGTATCAAGAGAATTCGACAACCATATAAATAAGGGACTTCCACTAAATTGAAGTTCTCCATATTCAAAGACAAGAAGCATCAAAGCTTTAAAATTAAATCTTAGCTCGTATCAAGTAAATCTGACAACCTTAGCACCAAGGTGTTCCGCTCAATTGAAGTTCTCCCTACTCAAACCCAAATAGCATCAGTGCTTTAAAATTAAATCGAAGCCTAGTATCAAGCCAATTCAATAACCATATAACCGAAGAACTTCCGCTCGAATAAAATTCTCTACATTCAAACCGGAGAAAGCATAATCAAGAACTCCATCTCAGAAAAATCTATCAAAGACTAGGACGCAACTACCTGTCACGTACATTTTCACTTGTCAACATCTGCGCATGCTCAAAACATAGCGATTTTTCACGAAAAACCTACAAGGATAGTTGTAACATGCAGTGGTATCTGAGAAGACGATTTATTAAACGTTATAGGCATTATAAAACTGTCAGATAACTGTGTAATTAAGACAAACCGAAAACATCCTACAACCAAAGCGTTTGGCTACAGCTTCAGTTTTTTATTGACCTACACCAATCGGCATTAAGAACGTTTAACTTTAGCCAACGTTTACCTGAAGACATCCACACAACAATCCCGAAGAAACATGTCTTCAAAATTATGGATAACTTAAATTCCATAATTTCCGAAGAAAATTCCGTTCAAGATGAGCTGAATAAGAATATCTAAAAAAAAATCAAGAACCACACCTATAATATCGAATTTCATAGCAGTTGCTATTGTGTTAACTATACTAATAGTTCTATGGGTTCTCTATAAAAAGATCTACCATATTTACCCTGGTTCACCAGCATCTCCAAACCATGGTGAGATGATCGAACTTTATCCCATTTTAAACCAAATGAAGAACGAGTACTACTCGATTTATTAAAAGAAGAAGAATATAAAAGAACTTCCTATGGTAACGCCTAAAGACGCAATTACAGAAATCAAAGAAAATATTGTAAGAAAGCACCCGCGTATGATCTGATTACAGGTGAAATACTAAAACAGTGGCCAGAAAAGCTGTGGTAAAACTCACTAATATAATAAACAGTATATTTTAACTATAACATGTACCTAGCATCTGGAAAGTCGCTGAAATTGTAATGATACCCAAACCTAAAAAACCACCAAATAAAGTCCTACAGACCTGTATCCCGCCTGTTACCAGTGTTATCTAAACTTTTAAAAAAAGTTTGAAACCAATAATAGATAGTAAATAGCTATTTGTGTATAAAGAGCGGAAAGTGCTACAGCGGAGTAAGGCATTTTATCATAAACGGCAAATAGCTTTCCACTTGAATTTCACACAAGATTTTTTCTACGATCACACGATATTAAAAGTATAAAGTTTTATTTTGCCGAATTCAAATCTTACTACGTTAATTTGACAGACACGGCCAACTTGATTAGCAAACGAAAAGAATGTTGTATATATTGTGTTGCCTACTTACCTTAAGATTAATTTTATTATTAAAAATAACTTACAAGACCATCGGTTAGAATACTCAAATCCCAAATTAATGGCTTATACACTGTTTTAGGTTTTATTTAATTTTACAAACCAAAATCAAATTTAAAACAATAAATAAATAATGACTGGCGAGGAATGAACTCACGACCATCAGATTCAAAGGCAAACGCGCTAGGCTCTACTCCAACAAGACATGTTAAATATGAGTGTTAAAAACAGGGTAGTTTATTTTTAATATTTTAATTATCATGTAAATTTAAGGAAAATGAGTTTCAGTATTAAATGTTCAACTAAAAGATTCCGGTTAGTCTACATTTTCCTTGAAAATATCGATAAGCTTTATAATAACAACCTTTCTAATGAAATTTTCTAATAAAAATAGGCGTGTGCAAAAAGTAACTTTTTGCCTATACGAGGCAATAATGTCAAACTATGCGAATTTATGGAAAACGTCAACTTTCCACTTAGATTTGAATGTGCAAAAGCCTACGTTTGATAGGGATCGTACAAAAAATATAATACCTGGCCACCCATTTGTATTTAGGAACAACCAAGCATTCCACTATTGATGAAAACCACAGAAAAATAATGAACGAAATAGAGAAAACACTGTCAGAAAAGAATATCTGCACCTTACTCTTTCTAGATGTAGCTCAGGCTTTCGATAAAGTATGGTTACAGGGCCTTGAATATAAACTAAATAAACTTTTACCTAGGCAATATTGTGACAATTTAAAATCCTACTTGACTGATAAAATCTTCCTAATGAAACAAGAAGAAGAATTCCACGCTTAAAGAAACTAAAGCAGAGGTACCGCAAGGAAGGATTCTGGGGCCAATTCTTTACCTGATCTTTACTTCCGATATACCACAAACGCAAAATGTGAAAGTAGCCACGTTTGCCGACGACACAGCCATACTTACCATCGGTAAAACCATGTAACATGTAAACTAATAACATCTATGAGTGGAAAAAAAGATGGCATATTAAGCTCAATGAAACTAAAATAGTTCAGGTTAACTTCTCTAATAAAAGAACATTAGAATACCTACCGTTGATATTAAATAATACTAGAATACCATATTCTAATTCGGTGAAATACTTAGGCATGAACCTAGATATAAAATAAAAAAAAAAAACAGGAAGAATTAGGTATTAAATATAGAAAATTATACTGGTTAATAAATAAAAAATCAAAACTGAAGCCAGTATGGACTTACGACATACAGCTCTGGGGTGTGCGTAAAACTAACATAAATATAATACAACGTTTCCAGAACAAAATATTGAGGGCAATAATAAACGCCCCTTGGTATATTATTAATTCAGACCTTCACAGATATCTAAGAATGCCTTCAGTCGAAGAAGAGACGTAAACTATCGTAAAAAAAAATATGAAAAAAGACTGCATGGTCACGTCAATATTGAAATTCTACAGTTCCTGGATAACCGATCCCTAATGGAGAAGGCTTAGAAGAACAAACTATTTGAATTAGTGATGAGAAAGTGTTATAACGGAGCACAGTGCGCGTGTGCAGTGTATAATTTATCAGAATAAAGATAAATAAAGTTTTAAAGCAATACTGTGAATTAAGAAAGAAAAGGGATTTAAGGAATGAGCTGAATAGAAGTTAAAAGAAAAATCTAGGAAGTGAGATGGGAAGATATCAACAGTTAATTCGAGCGACCCTAACTTGACGATTCCCACCTTAACGGGACAGATCCCCAAGCCAAGAGCAAACTCGTAGCTTAAAAAAAAAAACGAGAAACAATTTGATTTTGAAGACCAGAAGACAATGAAATGAATAAGACTTTAATTTTCTGGTTTTTGAATCATTGGAGTTAATAAAGCTAAATATCGAGGAGTTTTTTGAATTCCTATCTAGTTATTTAAAAATGAAAAAAAGTAATTTTAGTTACTTTATTTTAGTAGAAATATTTATTCTACAATTTCTTAATTGTGTTATTTTAAAATTTTAGTGTTTTTACAAATAAATCCTTGTTATAAATTTTAATTGAAATGTATTTTTGTCTTATTATAAAATAAAACTGGTAGAACGTTTTCTTCAAAATTAATTAATTTTTTCATGTACAGGGTGATATAAATAATATTTTATGTAAAATTTGATTGGACCGCAATTATACCTCCATTAAAATATACATACATACGCACGTAATGAGGACAATCCGATTTTCTTTTTTTGTTTTCAGATCTAAAATTGTCGGTAACGCAGACAAAATTGTTAAATAGTGAGGATATTACTGAATCCCCATAAGGAATCAGTAATATCAAATAAAAAATAAAGCATGACTTGAACCACAAGAGATATAATCGTAATTCAAATCAGCAATAAAGGGTTTCTGTGCGTCAACTCTAATTTAATGGTTTTAAAGTAATTATCCAAAACCCCAGATCTGCCGAATCAATAATAATAAAGTGAAAAATGCGTAGGAGAGGCAAAGCTTGGGTACTAGGTACGCGTTACCTTAAAACAAAAGGGTATGGACATATCTGAGCGCGCTATCTAATGAAGATCGTGGAATTTGCACCAGTGGTGTTTTCTAAATGGGCTTATTTGCAATTCGTGCACTCTTTACCATCAAGGGCGTCCGTAGGGGAAAATCAATTTTGTTATTATATTGATTGGTGTTCTAATAACTCATTAGAATAATTAAACAGATAACTAAATAGAATAATAAATTATATCTTATGTTCTGTCATGATGTAAAATTCTTCCCTCTTTTTTGGAGTAGCTATGTCCATTATACTTTAGTTTCAGGTTTGTCGAGGTTTAAATAGAAGTGTTTGACTTAACAAAACATTATTTTAATGATAAAATGAAAAAGCAACTGCTTGTTATTCTAAGTATTCTTATCTACTTTGATACAGAGTAAAATGATAACGATACACCAAGAAATAAGAAAAATAGTCAAACTTTTTAATCTAGATTAAAAAGGTCAATGGTTTAAAACTCTTCTTAAACTTAAATAAAATAACTGGCAGTAGACAATATGATAAAAGAACGATGACTCTAAGGTATTTAAAGGAATAAAAAGACTCTTCTTCTTCTTCTTCTTCTTCTTCTTCTTTTTCTTCTTCTTCTTCTTCTTCTTCTTCTTCTTCTTCTTCTTCTTTTTCTTCTTCTTCTTCTTCAAGATCCTCTATTCAGGTCCTCCCTTTTGTGGCGCACTTTGAGAAACACTGACCTAAGTGAATTAACTAACGATAAAAGTACAGATTACTCATTTTGGAAAGCTACAGGATGATTTAAAGGATATACTATGGATAAACCCACCCAACAGAAACATAGATGGAAGGTGAGTCCAAAACAGTTTACAAAAATCAATCATATTTGCGGAACATTTGGAGAGTACTTTCCAATCAGTAACAAGAATGGATGAAGCTAGAACAAGAAAAGACAGCCGTTTAACTTACCTCTCATAAAAATCCAAATAATTTTTAATCCAAAAAAAGCCCAGGATTTAACTACATTAACGGGGAAATTTTTAAAATTCTTCTACGGAAAGATATTGTCAAAATGACCAATCTTATCAACGTATCCGTAGGAAAGTAAAAGAAAATGCTCTACCATTAGTGTGGCTTCAAAGAAAAACGTTCAACAAATGACCAAGTTCATGGAATCACAGAGATGTTATCGATAAGTCCCTAGAAGAAACAAATTTGCTCTACTGTCTTTTTGGATATGGCTCAGACTTTTGCAAAGTATGGCATGAAGGCATATTTCACAAACTGAACATGTTTCTGCCACTCAGAACTATTGAAATCTTATTTATCATAAAGCTATTTTAGAATAAAATCAAAAGAAACCTATTCCGACCTAACATAAATTAAGGCAGATTAGCTCAAACTAGTGTAGTAGGTCCAGTTCTCTACTTGCTGAATACAAAAGATATTTCTAATCATGAGCACAACACTAGCGCAACATTTACTGATGATACTTCTACACTGGCTGTTAAGAATCATAAAGATGCTAATAGAAAATTGCAATTATCTATGGACCGGATTAACACCTCAACGGAAAGATGGCGGAATGAATTGAATGAAGGTAGATATTAATATATCCATATCAATTTCAGCAATAAACAAAATTAATATATTCCTCTTAGAATAAACGACACTCCGATTCCTTATACCAATACAGCAAAATACCTAGGTATGACACTTGATGCTAGACTTAGACGGAAATACCATATTAAAGAGAAACGTAAAGAGCTTGTTATAAAATACAAATGAATGTATTGGTTGCTAGAAGAAAACTAATTCTTTAAAGGCAGATATTAAAATCTGTTTTGACGTATAGTATCTAGCGTTGAGGTTATGTCAGTAAAAGTAACATACAAGTTTTTTAACGTTTCCAGAATTAAATATTAAGGAACATCGGTGATGCACCCTGGTACTGCCGCAATACTGATCTGCATAGGGACCTTAAAGTGAAAACCGTAGAAAAATGTATCCGTAGTTACAAACGATGGCTGCTTATGGGACCGTTGAGGATATTTAGCTCCTCAAAACGCTAATTTAAAAAGAAGACTCCGTAGAACCAAGCCTTTTAAGTCGGTTTAGTGGTGTTAGATAAAAGCAGAGTATAGTACGGTTTAGTGTTATACGTTAACAATAGTGAAACAAAATAATTCGGGTCTAAGGTACACTAGTGAGTAGCTTCTAAGTTTATAAAGTATTTCAAACCTAGACAAGTTAGGTTAGAAAAAAATTGCTAATTGATCTTAATGATCATATGAATATAATTGGTGATAATCTTAAATTTGCAATAGTCAGGTTAGGGGGCAGCTTCTAGAAGTTTTGATGATTAGAGCTTTTTATGCTAGGGTTACAAGAAGCTACGTAAAAGCTTTAAACAAATAAATAACACTAGCGATTTATTTACTGTTTTTATTTATTTTTTAAATACTACCCACCCTTTAATGAAACGCCTGTGTTTACCACTTTCATTCAAAGATATCATCTACATACAACGCTATTTTAACTTAACATGTAGGGATATCGACTTACAGGCGAGTTACTACTCAAACTTTTAAATACCCACTCTCGTGCCTGGTTCATATTCGACGACTTCCTCAATTACTTCCTTTTCGTGAATCACAGTTTACTTTAGATTGATATCTGATTCCTTAATAATTAAAATTAGGAATGGAAAACGAAGGGTTTAAGTAAATAGAAGGGTGATTTATTCAAAACGTTTGATAGGGAATTATAAATCGAATAAAAACTTTATAGCGTCGAAAAGAAATTATTTATTCTATTTCTACAGTAGTGAATATATTTTTTTATTAAATATAATAAGGATTGTTTAATAAGTAGATGGCACGTTTTTTTTTGGAATACAAGATTTAGATCGAACAGCGAATCGGCTTAGCTCGTTAACTTCTGTGCATCAATATCTGCAGTTAAGTAAAACTGCGTGCAGTTATTACTTGGATGGGTTTTTAGACAAAGTCGGTTTACCTATAAATCATAATACACTCACTAACCAACAGAAATGTTGCACAGATGATCAGTGGGTGGATACATAAATATAGGTGTAGAAGATGTGATTATAATAGGCCTGATTACTAGATGATATCCACAGAGAGGAGCGCTATCACATCTACTGTGAAACATGATCATCAACACCCTCATCAGTAGTCATAATAACGAGTCACTACACAATAGCGTATGCAGATGACCTTGTAATTTTGCAAACAGGGAATTTTGAGACCATATTTTGCAGAAGAATGCAAGTAGCTCTCAAAGTTATATAACAGTAGTGCAAGGACCATTTACTATATATCAATCCCAAGAAGACAAAAATGGTCCTTTTCACAAGGAAAAAGAAATTAAAACCTCCAGAACTCCTAAACACAAAACTAAACTATACAACAGAAGTGAAGTGCCTAGGTCTCACCTTTAAGAGCAAGTTAACAAAGAACTCCTCTAAAACAGAGTAAAAAAAGCATACATTGCTTATAAACAATGCCGTCGAACCATGGTGAGCACCTGAGGTCTCTTCCCCAGACTCGTCGCATGGACTTACAGGGCCATCATAAGACCTATGACCTATAACTGAAACCAAATAAAACAAGTTCAAAGAACATCATGTCTCAGCATAATAGGATTTATGAAAACCATATCGACCAAAGCCATGAAAATCGTTCTTATTCTCACTCCATTTGACACTCACATCAAGGAGATTGCTCTGATAAGAATAACACGCCTTCGCATGGTTGAAATAGAAACTGATGTTGGATCTGGTGAGGTGAAATGTCGCTTTTTGCAGGAGGCGCTTAATACTCTTCCACTGCTTCAAGCAAACATGGACTCCATCTCACCGAGATTTGTCTTCCATAAGCCATATAAAGTTATAACAGAACAAATAGAAGAGACGGAAGTGGCAGGTACGATTTATACCGACGGTTCTACAACAAAATAAGGCCCAGAATGTGGAATATACTCTAGGTCATTGAACCTAAAGATCCAATGGACTGTGAGCAGAAAAAGGAATCACCAGAAATAATATTACTGAAAGAAACATTCTCATTAAATTGATAGCAGAAAAGCACTACTCACCCTGAAGAGACCACGAATTTACTTAAGGTTAGTACTAGAATGTCACAAAGCTTTGGCAAAAGTATCATCAACAATGTGGACAAATTAAGATGGATCATAGGTCACGCCACATCAAAATGTAACCGTTTTGCTGATTCCTTAGCAAAGAAACAAGTCAACCAAATACTTTTTGAACTTCACCATTCTATCGGACTGACAACATCGGTAGTAACACTCCTAATTATAGTAAATGTTCTTGTAAAATTCAAGGAAATATGGGATGAAACAAGAAGCTGCAAACTTGTCAGAAAGATTTCAAGTTATCCTAACCACACTAGAGCAAACAAACTATGACTAGACAGAATCTGCGCCTGATCACTGGTCATTGCCGAGTACGGAAGCATCCCAGGATGCACAGTGGGCTTAGTGAGGCCTAAGTGCCGTGGGTTAACCCAACCTCCACACGTTACAGATACAGATACACATAAAGCTCAAACAACTGCCTACGTTTTCTTTTCAAATTGAGTAAGAGCAAGACCGTATATTATAACATCAGCTTTATTTATTTGTGATAGCATCAACCTTTCACACATATTAGTTGGTGTATTTATAAGCATAGTCAATAGTTATTTGTGCAAGTATATTAATTTTAAATATGAAATCGCTTTCTTAATGATAATAGATACATGTTTTCAAAAATATAACGAACTATCTATCTATGTAAAATTTAGATTAGCCATTTTTTAATATTTTTAAACTATTTTTAATTCTATATTTTGCTAACTTACAACCGAATAGTTGTTACAATTCTCAGCTGAAGTTTACAACTCTTCATTTAAGTACTTTAAAAGAAGTATTATCAAACTCAGATTTATTAAACTCGATGTCCAATTGTATATTCTCTGCTTAAAAATGGGGGTTCATATATTTCAAAAAAGTATAGAAAACTGAGAACTGAAAAGTATGCACGGTGATTCATAACTATTGGGACATAGGCTAAGGGCAGGTTATTAGGACCAAAATATGGCGATAGTATCAAATATTCCTCTATTAAATATTGCTCCGGAATAAAATACATAGCGTTAAAGTTGAATTTTTTTTATGTAACTGTATATTTATGAATTGTTATCAAAATCGGCACAGAGGCATATCTTTGGACAAGGAATATTATATTATGTATTATTTTACATTTTGTCTCAGATGGGGATTTAAAAAAAATATTTCATATATGAAAAATGTGCTTTGTATTGTAAGATAATTGTGTCTGGTACGTATGTTATTTCTTGTCAGTAAATTATGTTTGCTGTGTGATTATAGTCTATTATTAATAATACTATTTTTATTATTGTTATTTAACGTCCTGTATCTTATTCCACAACAATATTTTATTAAGGTATATTTGGCCCTATTGTCATATTTTGGTCCAAATAACCTGCCCTTAGCCTATGTCCCAATAGTCCTGAATCACCCTGTATATACAAAAAGAGGCCCAGATTTGAGCCTTGCGGTACACCCTGTACTAGATATAATTTTCTACATGACATAAGGCCTACAGGAACTTTCTGGCTTGGTCCATTTAAATATGCATTGATTAATTTCAATGAAGAGTTACTGAAGCCAGTATTAAGACATTTTCGTTCCAACATGAGATTATTAAGCTTGTCAAATGCCTTGGAGTATTAAAACAATACTATAGTCTAGAGAAGAAAAAAGTGCAGTAATTTATTTTGGTGAACGTAGTACAGGTTCAAGAGGTAGACATTTTATTTATACCTTATCCTTTAATGCTTATTTGTAATAAAAATTCAAATTTTAATCTGATCAGCCTAATAAAAGTTTTCGTTAAGATTTAATCATGTTTTTATGGTTTTTATTGTAATAAAGCTTTTCTTTTGACTGATAAGTCGGACTTTGTTTATTCATAGCCGTATCGTTTGTTCTTGAATTTATTTGGAATTTTGTATTAGTATATATTATAATTTTACAGTTATATAAGAATATCTGGTACAATAGGAAATATTGCAAGCACAAGTACGCGTAAACGACCTAGTAGACATAAAGCATTATCTTTAGAAGAAAAAAATATTGTACATAATGTATTTAATATTCTTTGAAAACACACAATCACACTTCAAATATGTACCTGTCAATCCTGTCAATTCTATCATTTTGAATCAACCGCATGGTTAGTTTACAATAAAAAGAAAACCTTTCAAAAATCAATTAAAATTATTTTTATCCGGACCTCTATGTAGGCCCGAAAGAGAAAAAAGAAGGTTTTCAGTACCCATACACTAAAACGGACTTAAAGAACACCATCAACGGACATTACAAGGATTATAGGAAACAAAATAATATAATAAAAAAGAGTTAATTTATTTTAACAATGTAAATGACATACCACAAATTCTATAGCTTACAAATACATAATAATAAAATACAAACTATATAAAAAATTTCTTGTAGAATTTAAAAAAAAACAAGGTTTTAATGACAAAAAAATAAAATATTTTAGCAATAAAAACCTAACTGAAGAAGGCACTGATCAGTGCCGAAAGCTATAACCACACACACGAGTTTCATTTTTTACAAACACCTAAAAACCCAAGAACTACAAGAAAAAAACTATAATCCTTGTTATTTATTGGTTAAATTTAATTCGTTCAATGTTAAAGTGCAACAATTTTTATTCTTTGTAAATAATATAACTTTTATCATTCAAAATCTAATCTATACACCATTTTATATACCATGCCCTTATGTATATTGTTACTTATCACCTCACAGAGTGCTGCGAGTAAAAGAAGAAGGGAAAATATTCAAGAAATGTCGAGAAAATATCATTTCACGTCAAGAAACATCTGGACGTTCGACAAGGTTCTAGAAGGTTAAAGCGAGTTATATAAGTCGCTGATCCCGACGTTAGGTGTCAATTTAATGATAAACCAGCGTAACATTGTTGACAGCGGTGGGATATAAAATAAAAGTTACCAGAACATTCTATTCACGGTAAATACTAGATCCACTGCGCACAAAACAGATATTGATACTTTAGGCCCAGCAGCATGGTTTTTAATGATGGGAGAGAAAAGGTGAGAAGAGGAAAGGGAAAGGCGAGAAGAGGAATAGGAAAGGCGTAGGAAGGAAGAAGAACAGAAGAGGGAAAGGCGAGAAGAGGAGAAACATAAAAAAGCAGAGGTGAAAATTATGAATAGCTTGGCTATAAATGAAAATAAAATTTCAAGTTGGTTAAAAATAATTTTTGTCGTTATAATTTTGAGAAAAATAAAATTATATTAAAATTTAACCCAATTAGTCTTTTCAAATAATTGGCGACTCTGACAGGACGTGTAAAGAATATGGAAAAGACCCAAAGATTTTGGAAAATTTTACAAGTATGATTTAACCGATTTTTGATATATATGGAGACAGAACTATAAAAGGAGACACCCATAGGTAGTGAAATTAAAGCCAATTTAGAGACTTTATCTAAGAAGAATGAAGAGCTGACAAAGTTAGATGATGAGATTCTTAATTTATTATAAGACGAGGATATGCTAGATAACAAGACTGCGATTACCAATCATTTTCAATATAAGTTCAGCATTATTGAGTTTAAAGTAGAAGACTATTTTGAGAAGAGAAATAATCATCAATATATTGACATAACATCAACCACAGGTGCTGCTTCTTTAAATAAACTTCAACTTCCAAAATTAAAACCAGCTGAACAGTCAAATAGATCTCTTAGAATAAGAACAAGAGACTTTAAAATTTAATTTAAAACGACAAGGAATGGATAGAGTAGATTTGGTAAGCAACAGAAAAACTGCAAACAATACCTCCTCGTCCTCATCTATAATCAAAACAAGCCATATCCAAACCTCATTTTCACAAAACCATGCTAGCAAAACCATTAAGCCACCCACGTTTGACGATCGGACAACATGGGAAATGAATCAACTCCAATTTAAAGCTGCAGCTAGAGTCAATAGCTGGCCTGAAAAGGAGATGGCGGCTTCATTGATGGTGTCGCTGCGAGGACAGGCAGCAACCATTCTAGAGTTACTCCCTCTAGGGGAACCCAGTTATTCGTCTTTGTCCTAGATTTGAGAAAAAGATATGACCAGCACTATTCCAAAACTAGCTAAAGGTTTGTCAGAAATATAATGAGGGTCTACAGGAATTCGAGGCCGACATAAGAAGATTGGTTCATCTGGCCTAACCACACGCGCCCAAAAGATTTCCAAGAACAAGTCGGAATACAGGAACTAATTAATGGACTATAAGATGTGGAAATGCAGCAAACCCTTCCTCTACAACATTACAAGGCGCTGAGGGAGAAATTGATTGCATCCCAGGAATATGAGTGGTAAAACTCCTATCCAGATCTTCCCGCGCAAGAGTGAGAGAAATTAAATCCCAGAAAAGTGAGGAGACCAATACTAATACTATTCACCAACCTACCCTCTCACAAATCTTAAATATACTGGAAAATATGCAATGAAACAGCCAAAATAAAAGCACGAAATGCTTTAATTACGCAAGAATCGGACACCATCAAAGAACCTGTCAAAGCAGGATTCGTTCTATAGATTTAGAATCAAGTAGTCAGGCTAGAAAGTCACATAGAAGTACCGGATTGGTGTAAAAAAATGTGATCTACACAATGGCAGGAAAATGGTCTACGGATTCGCTCGGGAATGTCTGAAAGCCAACAGCGACAAAGCAGAAGATAGAATCAACATGCGTGCCACTGGAACACATTTTGAGAGAGGCAACCCAGTATGGCTGTGTAATCACAAGGTGCGAGGAGGACTTTGTTAGAAACTGCTACGGAACTGGGAAGGCCCCTACACCGTTTCTGAGAAAAATCAACAATCTACCGCATTCGACGGGAAGCAAACCCAAAGTAGTTCACATTGGAAAGTTATTCGGGACGAATAACTAGAGAGGGTGAAGCAATGTTACCCATCACCCTAGTGTGCTGCGGTCGTCATAAGTAAAGGTGCGGGTAACATAAGGAAAGAGAATATTCGAGAAATGTCAAGGAACATCCGGACGTTCAGGAAGGTTCTAGAAGGTTAAAGCGAGCTATATAAGTCGGTGATCCTGATGTCAGGGGGCAATTTGGTGATAGACGTTATACGTTAATGTTATTAGTTTTATAGTTGAGTTGTAAAGTTGAGTTGTAAAATGAGTTGTAAAGTTGAGTTGTAATGTTAAGTTGAAATAAATTGCGATACCAAAAACCAGCATAATAATATAGAAATTTATTTTGAAGAGTACGCCTATGGAATGTGACATATCCTCACTTTTACTGCACTCCTCTTTTATTCAGACTATAGCACAAAGAGTTTATTTGCATCTGTGTTAGAATAAATGTCATCTAGAACCTTTACCAACGTAGTGGTGTAACAGTGTCCAGATCGAAATGCTGATTGACGTCTAGGAAATGTGTTACTTTTTGTAATGAATTTACACATTTTTTAATTCATAATTTTTTAAAGCACTTTGAAATAAATACAAAAAATACTTATTGGTCTCAGATTCTTCTATGTCAGAGTATTACGTTAGACTTTTCCCATAAAGTTGTAACAACCGAATTGCGGAAACAATAATTTATTATGTGTATACATGTGGCAGAATATAAGGACAACAAATTATTAACATAATTATTTTGATTTCGTCATGGCCAATTTTCAATAAGTTATTTAATTTAGTAGATAGACAATAATTTAATAATTTATAGTCAGGATTATCGTTTCCACTTATGCCATTTATAAAATAATCGTTTATTCCATAATTATAGATTGGGGATTGTACCACCGCACCGTTTGACCCTGGGTCAGCCGTCTTTTAACTTTTAACCCAAACATTCGTAACTTGGTCTCATATACGAACAAAAACATTTAACATTTTCAATGTAAAAAAATAAGTACCTACGGCTTAAATTTGAAAATTAATTATCGATTTCAAAAGAAATCACAATCCTTTTTACCTTTTTCGTCAAAGTCACCCGTTCAAAAAAGTAATTCGTTACTTTTAACTCTTATCGTGATCAATATCAAAAAGGACTCTCCCAGGATCATCCCAAATAATAACAAAATAAGATTTATCGTCGCGCTTTTATTTTAATGGATTTTTCTAGAATAAACAAGAGAAAATGTAACCGAATGGTTATCTGAAAAGAAATTAACGGATATACGAGTATAGCAGGCACTAAAACGTTGAAGATAAGTGGTTGATCTTATACTCTGGGAAATTTTACGAGTTGCAGTGACAAAACATACATAAAATAAAATCGAATGGTTTGTCGCAACCTTTTCGGAAAGCTTTTATTGCAAAAAAATAGGTCACGTAGTAAAAGCGGTTATTTTACAAAGATGAATAAAGTATTTAAAATTTAATATTTCTGAGGGATAAAAAAGTTAATAAAAAAGAAATCAGCTAGTTATTTTGACCATATTGTTAAAATTGTCCAATAAATACTCATTGAATTAAAATATGTGAAAAAAAATCATCAATTGTTGAGTACTTCAAAAGATGGTTCCGTTTTAGGTAGCACACCAATCAGTATCGTATTACATTTTATTACACAAAATATTGGGATTATTATCTAGTTTTTTTGTTTAATGGAAAATCCTGTGTCGGTAGTAACCCTTGGATTTTCTTCTCCAATTTTTAGAATTATCAGTTTCGATAGATCTTCGCTTTAGTACATTACATGTACTATACTTTCCCTCTCTTTCTGGTGGAATCGGCACATAATAACTGTCATTCTGATAACACAGAAGAGTTCTAGATGATGCATTTCTTGGACTAGTAAATCTACATTTTTATTGCTCTTGTATCTTGTGTGGCGTAGTACCTTACCTAAGATTAGTCATCATAAATAACGATAGAAGCTAAGATTAGTCATCATAAATAACGATAGATAAATCAAGGTCATATCATAAATCCTGCATAATTTAGGATGTTCATCTTTTGCTAAACCTCTAGTATTATGTCGCCAGAGGTACAATAGATGTCTGAAAATCTTGTCCCTTTTATGCAATGACTTTGTGATTACTAAGCATATGAAAGTTTGAACTATCTTCTGACAAACCTTCCCACATGAGTGTCTCTTTGTATTTGTTATCTCCTTGTTGTACTTTGTAAATATATGATACATTTCAAGATATAGTGAGAATATTATTCCAAAGGAGTCAACAATAATTACAATCAGATATTCTCCTATGTACATGATGGAAGTTTGGGAGTGTACAAGTTTGTGTGATGAAATCGTTGAATGCATCATTAGGAGAATAAGTTACATCTGTCTTTTGATGTCTATGTTATTGAGGATACAATGCATTCTTATGTACCTACAAAGATAAAAATAATAGCAATTTTCGATTAAGGACATGTTGGACATGTTGGACCTGTTCGAAAGCATTACTATTTTCAAAGATATAAAACTGGATGAAGTTGTTCCAGATGTATGAATTTTTTTAATACTATCCAGATATGCATAATAAAGACCCGGTGGAAGAAGGAAGTAATCTGTATATGTAATGGAAAGGGGTAATCTGTATCTATAATTTGGGTAGGCTGATTTGCTTTACAGCACTTAGACCTATAGATCTTCCTCCTGAATTTATAGGCCTCTGTTGTTTCGTCAGCTAGCCTATAGATTTGGGGTAGTATCGATGTAATACACTTTTTAGTTAGCTTTTAGAAATAGGATGGTGTTAGAAAAAGTCTTTAGTTGGTTGGTATGTTGGTTGGATGGTTGGATGGTTGGATAATTGGTTGGTAAGTTGATTGGTTGGTTGGTTGACTGGTTGGTTAGTTGGTTAGTTGGTTTGTTTGTTTGGGGCGTTGGTTGTTTTATTCGTTGGATGGTTAGTTAATTGGTTGGTTAGTTGGTTTGTGGGTTGTTTTTTCCATAAGTTGAATCAACCATTGGCTAATTGCAAATATGTTGATTAAACGCTCCTCGGGTTTACTATTATTTGAGTTTAACCACATTTCTTGGGATGGCATTCCAAATCCCCTTCGCTTATCGTCTAGTAAACTATAAAAATTTGAATTTTTGTATCTATAATATCAAACAAAAACTAAGCATTAGCCAGTCAACATTTTGTCGCGTTAGATAAAGTTTAAGTTTACAAACATTTTGCCCATAAACTCTCAGATTTATTATTGTAGAAATTTTTAGTCTTTCAAGTTTATGGGGACGTAAGAACGTGCATAAAACTTTTATAGGAAAGGTCGCTGCTACCTTAGTGTTATCTTCATAAAATTTTTATTTCTAATGGAATCTATAAAGAAAGACATCCCGAATAAAACTTAAACTTAATGTACGGTTTTATGATATTTGTAATGAAACGAACGCAATATAGGTAAATATAAATTTGATATTATTTTGTGCTGAACTAAAACTAGAAGAGGAAATAAAGATTGATTAAAATTAAAAGAATATAATATATGATAGTCATACTTTTTATTAGGAAATTAAATAAAACATAGAGAAAAAATCAAATATTAGGATAATTAAAAAAATTCGTATAGAAATAATGTTATTTTCAAAAATTATTTATTTAAATTGAATGTAAGAAAAATAGAAATATTTCAAGAAATGGCGTCTCCATTTTCAATACCTGAATTCCTATTCTTTTCGTAACTAACATTACTGTATACTAGTGAATGTGTTGCCTTTATTAATTCCATTAGAGACAGGAATTGACAACCATGTATTTCCGGATGAAGAGAGCGAATAAGAACGATACCGATCCAAGAATGACATTTTCCTTAGAGAACAAAACCAAAGGTAGAGTGTTGAAATTTAATTGCTATTTCTGCTATGTTTCCATTGGATATAATTCAAAACCTCTTGAAATATTAGACAACGAAATAGTTGTTTTCCGAACGAAAACGGTTACTCCTATTGTGTGACACATGGCTTTGGGTGTAATTTATTTTATTTTACGTCTTGTTGTTAACATTTTTAAATTGACATTTTGGTTCCACCTAGTGTTACAGTTCAAAATTCATGAATATATACTGAAATGCTCTTACCGAAATAGTAAATATCTAATTAAATTAATAATTTTAATAACATCTATTAAAAGAACATTTCAAATACTAGTTTTGAATACAAGTTTGTTTTAATAATAGGTCTGCGAATAAACTGAAATAAAAAGATACTGTTAGGTTTCTGTTTTATCACTTCTTACATAACTTTAAAAAAAAATTGTAAAAAAAAATATATTATGTTTTTATATTTACCTTCAGCTAGTCTTATCCTCTTGCTTACAAGATTTAAATTTAGAGCACAAGATCCTCTTAATCTCAAGGTGAGTTCAGGTAAGTTTTATACACGATTTAACTTTTATTTAATTATGATTTTTTTTTAATTTTAATTCTATTTCAAATTCTTATTTGATTTTTTTAATTAAATTTTTAGTTTTATTATTTTATTAGATAGTTGGTAATTTCATTAATCACAGATTAGTTATTAATTTGAGTAATCATATCCATAAATCCCTTCTATAATTGATTCTTTACTATAGATTTACTAGTTGTCATCCAATTAGTTTTAGAATTTAACTAAACAATTAAATAAAGAGATTTTCAAAATAATGTGACAATTTATTACACAAATAGATTGATTTTATCAATCTAACAATAAAACATCATTGAACTTGTTTATTAATCTACACAAAATAAAATCAATGGATTCCCAAACATCAAATCATACCAATTACTAGGAATAAGTCAGATAATCGATTCAAAATCGATTATTTATGATAAAGAAACTGTGAAGAAACTAGAATTCTTTTATACCTCTATGTCAAGTAAAAGTTTCGATTATTATTTGACATTTATTTTTATATCTGTCACAAACTATTATAATAAAATTTTTATCTAAATATGATTATTGATATTACCATTTATTAAGAATTCTACTTTCTATTCAATTCTATCAAAGGTAATTACTATTTATAATAAATATACAAATATTTGTAAACTATTCACAATATTTAAATTGTTCATAAACATTTACTACTCACATAATTCTTGTGCTTCCTTCCAGATTTATTTGCAAAGATTTGCAAATCTGTTGGAAAATGTCTCCGCTTCTAATCCAAGTATTGCTATCCAAGCATTCAGCCGTGGTTTCACCATCTGGGATTTATTATCAAGTATTTTGATAATATAATTTCACAATAGGTATTTTTACAAATACTTATGTAGGTAATCTCTTTACTTAATTTTATTTATATTATAACTTTTTCCTTTTTTTAGGAACTTAAATTCAAAATTCAGGAAAGAATTGCCTGACTTTTCTCTCTCTGACCGGACAAGATGAATTCAACCACCTATCTATTTTTCTATCGTCGTGTCTCCATAAAGCTCATTAGCTACCAGTAAGATTTACTAAATAAAATGAGATCATTATTTGATGATTTTCTATTTCAAAATTCTGGTTAGACTACTATTTATAACATTTATGTTTAAATATTTGCTATTTTAAACCTTTTTAAGCTTATATTTTCCATAAATTATATACTCTGTAAGTATTAATGATTTTTACTCTTTATTTCAACTGCCAATCAAATTTATCTTCTTAGTTATCATTTACTTTGACTTTTATTACAAAATTATAATATCACATACAGGGTGATACTTTACTATAATATTAAATCAACATTTTAATGTGAAAATTCTTACTTTTCTAAGTATAATTACTTTGCTGAATTCTAATAACACATCAATACCTTAATATTTCCACTGGTGAAGTGATTGTATAGAAGAATTTAACTTTTTTTCCATTGCTTTGTAGATCATTTTTAATTTTCTCTATTATATATGTTCATTGTTTTCTCGAATAGTTTGTAAAAGGAAATAGAAATGATTTAGAATTAGTTAAATGGTTTCATGGCATTATATCGTTCACTTTATATAGATGATTGTATAATTTCGAAAATTAAATAATTAAAGCTACAGATAATCTGGAGAGTTTTGGATATAGAAGATTATGGAAAATTGGCCAAAGATATTTTAAATCACCTGAAAAGAGGTTTATTGAAAATAGTTTTACTTATTCCATTTGTTTGTACATAAAATAGGCTCAAAAGAGGATTTGATCAAATAAGGACACATTTCAACTTCAGGATCACTCATTTTTGCTATTCCTAATACTCGATTTTGTAGCTAAAGTAGTATTTGGTTATATTTTTTTAAATTCCCCTTTTTGTTAATTATTTTGTATTCTAATGTTGAAGCTTATTCGAGTTTTGGATATCCTTTTGAACTGAGGCATCCTATATTTAAAAAAAATTGTGAATACTAGTAGATACCCAGTTACCATTTGCATCCCCACTTCAGTTAACTAAAATAAGCAAGGAACGATATCTAAAAACTAAAGTTTTGAAAATTGTCAACAAATTTTAATACATATATTATAATTTTCTCATACCTATTCAACATTTATCCATCCTCATACATTGCTTTCTAGACACATATTTCATTTTATTTAAAATTTCAATAAAACAATTTTTAGTGTATTTAGTTTTATATGGTAGTATATAGTACTATACAATATACAGGGTGGCGCATCAAAAACTAAACAGATACATTTACTGGCAGCTCAGTTCTTTTTTTGTTTTCGAGGGGGACACAAAATTGGCAAAAAATCACGTTAACACGTGCAGCCCCCTAGGCGGGATTCATCATTTAAAAGGACTTTCAATTCCCTTTATAATGATGTAAAATTCATGTAGTTTTGGAGATTTATTGATTTAAAGCTTAAAGTAGATATCATAATTAGTGGAGATCAATACATGTAGCAGCAAAGTAGTTTAAAAATGAAGAATGACCCGTCAGCCAAGTAAATGTTGGAAATGACCACTATGACTCCATGCAATAATAAAGATTTTGCTAAAAACGTTGCCGCACATTTTGCAATATTTGAGGAGTAATTTGAAGGCACTCATTCACAATTCTTTGTCGCAAATCTTCTAACGATCTTGACTGAGTAGCACGAATTTTGCTTTTGAAGTGAACCCACAGAAAGATATCCAAAGGCGATAAATCTGGCAATCTTGGGGGCCATTTAATGACACCTTTTTTACCAATCCATCGACCTGGAAACGTCTGATCTAAATATTGTCGAACACGTAATGAGTAATGAGTTGGGGCACTATTCTGTTGGAACATCAACCTATTCGCAATGTACCAGGATCTATTGCATCTTGCAGTAATTTCAAATTATGAAGACTAGAGAGAAGGAGGCGAATCGGCAATGGTCAAATTTCAAATTTCCGTCCTTCTTTTTATAAAGTTCGCGAAATTAACTGTAGTTTGCATGTCTAATGACAGCGTAGTCAATCTTCTATGTAAGTCAATGTAAAATGAAGTGATTTTTCAAAAAATTGGTGAAAAAAATCAAAATAATGTGAAAAAAAGTACCTAAGTACAAGTAACATGAGTGACAAAAAACATTAAAGCAAGATTTACGTCGTTTCAGATTGTAAAAAAGGGATAAAAATCAAATGTAATACTAAAGAAAACACAAGAAGAAATCAATTCAATGTCTTTTTAAATTTTCTATTGTAAGTAAAATAATGTATTCATGTCTAAATTTAATATTTAATGTAAACTAGTCACAATATGTAACTTACAAAGTGTAGTTTATTTTATTACAAGTTTCTATAATATAAAATTTTAGAGTTATAGATGCTGACTTACAAAGAACAATAATTATGTATTAAATTTAACTTACTAGTTTTAAAGTTAGATAAAGAGTTGCTACTGTTATTTTTTTTGGACACTATTTGTGTCATTGTAAATGTTTTTCATAGGATAATAAACGTTTAGAACAGTGGCAGCATATATATCGTTTCTCCTGCCGATAAAGCACTTTATAGAGATGATGCTGTTCTATACTTTTAAGAAGATATTTATTATAAGACTATTTTTACTGATGGTACTGTTATTGTGATTTTTTTGCAATTTTGTGCCTCCTCGAAAACATAATCGAAGGGTGTGAGCGTTTTTCCAAAAAAAAAGAACTGAACTGACAGTAAATGTCTCTGTTTCGTTTTCGATGCGCTACCCTGTATACAATAGTGGTAGTATATACAACTAATTTGTAATGAGATTATCTATGTGTTAAAATAACTTATTGCAAACTTGCGTTTTTATTTACGATTTAAAGTAAGATATTGTGACTATCTTGTTAGTCCTTGACTTGCTAATAATAATCTTTCTTTTATCTTCCATTTATATTAATTACAGATTAATGTAACCATAAATAATGGAGACATCCAAATCAAATGTTTAGGAAACTCGATGAAAAATGGATTCTGCCTATAAGTGACTTGATATACAGGTATAATTGAAGCATCATAAAAGTTTTTCACAACAACGAATTCATTTAGTCTTCTACAGGTATAAATTTTTTTTGTAAGGTATGTTTTAACTTTTTTTGCAGAAATCAAAAAACACCTTTACAAATTCAAAATTTGTTGCTAACTCAATTTTTTTCCCATTTTATTCTAATATTATATGGGAATTATGTGTTTACATACTATAAAAAACTGTGTTTTGCTTTTAGATATGGGTTAGTTTATTTAAAACATTAACATCTTAATTTGATAGTCAATTTCTTTTTAATTTTAACTGCCAACTGTCAAAATTGAATACTTATTGTAGATCTTTGTGTTTTCTCTAAATTTGTTTAAATTTAAAGTTCTTACTGTTTGATAAACTTTTTAGTATACAGGATAATGTAAATTAAATATCCAAAAACCATGAGGACGTAAAGGTTGGGATAAATTTGATATTTTAGCAAAATGCTTCCACATGTCAATTTTTATTTAAAATTGGATGTAATGATGATGTAACTACTTTCATGTACATGACGTTATCGACAATGATTATATCAGAAGTTCTGAATTTAAAATTTTACTGAAAGGACTATACATGGTAGGTTTGTATTAACTTGTCTTTATAGGACACTCCATCTCCGAGATTTTTCAGTTTTATTTCTACTCAAATAAGAAATGTCTGTACAGTTTTTATCAAGGGTCGATTTCATAATTAATATTAAAAGGTTCATTAACTACTGGGACCAAGATTTTATGGACTTAATGGTCCCATTGGTTATTGTACATTTATCTTTTACATCGAAAATAGAGAAATTCTATAACTCTAATTTATTAAATATTACAATAAACTGCAGCGGTCGAAATATAAATATTTTAGCTCTGTATAGATCACCAGCCACTAATATAGATAATTTTAACATATCACTTCAAGAACTTCTCGAAGATCATGATAAATTGGTGATTGATTACAATATTTTTATAGGAGATATAAACATAGACACTTTAGATACAAAAAATAAAACAGAAAATCATGTGTTCGAATACTTAAGTATATTGAACCAATTTGGGTATGTATCAACTATTAATGTCCCAACGCGAGTTCAGGGAAACATGAAATCATGCATCGACCATATTTTTACTAAAACTAATTTTGATGTATTAAATAATATATTACCCATAGTTATTAAATCAACAATCACCGATCACTACACTACAGTTTTACAAATAGTCTTCCCAACAAATAATAATAGATCTAAACAGAGCCCTGAAAAACATAAAAAATATATAAACTATAAAAAACTAAATTCTATTTTAAGCAATAACTCTTGGTTAAATATTTATACAAAAAACAGTATAACAGAAGCAGTATCCGAGTTTATAACTACATTATCACAAACAATAGCCGAATGCACAGTTACTAAAAAAATTTCCAGAACACAAATGAAACTTACTCCATGGATTACTAATGGCTTGCTGAATTCTGTAAACAAAAAAAATTCGATGTATAAGTCTCTGCTAAAGGATCCCAATAATATCAATTTAAAGCACGAATATAACAATTACAAAAATAAATTAACATCTCTAATACAAAAGGCTAAATTTGCTTACTATAAGAACAAAATAGACAATAACTCTAATAATTCCAATCAATTGTGGAAAATAGTAAATGAGGTAAGTAAAACAAAAATTAATAATACAAAAATAGAATCAATAAAGATAGAAAATGAAAAATATATAACCGAACCCTTAGATATTACTAACGAATTTAATCGCGTCTTTTCTGGTACAGGTAAAAAATTAGCAAATAAAATTAAAAAAAATCCTAACTATTCAATAAAAACAAAAACTCTTCAAAACTCATTCTTCTTAAGATCTACTGATGTTGTGGAATTAACAAAAACAATTAAAGAGTTGAAAAACAAAAAGTCACCAGGGATCGATAACATCCGTGCAGAAACGCTTAAACAAATATCTGAGCATATTGTTACACCACTGGCATATTTATTTAATAAATGCTTGGAGTGTGGAGTATGGCCTACAGATTTTAAAGAATCTATTGTTACACCTCTTTACAAGAAAGGAGATAAATTGTGCGTCGAAAACTATAGACCAATATCCCTCATTACTCACTTGTCCAAATTGTTTGAAAAAATTGTACACTCCCGTTTAACATCTTACTTAACGAAATACGATATTATTTCAAACAGGCAGTTCGGCTTCCGCGAGAAAAAGTCTACTCAAGATGCTATTCTAACCCTCTTATCCAAAATGTATTCCTCACTAAATGACTCAAACCCAAGCCTATGCATATTTTTAGATTTGTCGAAAGCATTCGATACTGTTAGCCACCCATTGTTACTCAATTCTCTCGAAGACATAGGGATAAGAAGTACACCTCTAAAATTGTTTGAAAGCTATCTATCAAATAGACAGCAGAGAGTAAGAATAAATGGAGTATCAAGTAGCCCTCATTCAATTGAGTATGGTGTTCCACAAGGTACCGTACTAGGGCCCACACTTTTCAATATATATATAAATTCTTTATTTTCCCTAACTAGTACGGGACAGATAATCGGTTTCGCTGATGATACAGTTATTTTTTATGAGGCAAAAGATTGGTACGAACTGAAAATTAAAGCAGAAACTGACTTCTTAAATGTAAAAAACTGGATGGACCATAAGCTTTTAACAATTAATTTAGATAAAACTAATTTCTTAGCTATAAGTCCTAGTGTTTGTGATTGTCCATCCTTCAATCTTGAAATTCCTTGCAAAGAAACTTATGTAATTAAAGCTGTAAAAACAGTAAAATACTTAGGAGTTACGATCGACTCAAACCTTAAATGGATAGATCATATAAAACAATTAATAAAAAAACTACAATTCCTTTTATATAAATTTCGATATTTAAAAAAAATATTACCTGTGCCACAGCTACTTGTCCTTTATTATGCTCTCGTGGAAAGTCACTTGCGATATGGAATAACATGCTGGGGAGCGGCCGCAAAGTCTCACATACAACCAGTAGAAATCATACAAAAAAAATTTTTAAAACTAATATTAGGTAAAAACTCTAGATACTCAACTGAAAAACTATATAAAGATACAAAAATGTTAGATATAAGACAATTATATTATTATAATGTATGTATTAGGCACCACCAAACCGCTAATTTTGTGGAGTTAATACACACCTACGACACTCGAAGAAAAAATTATAGTAGGGTACCTCAAATGCAAATGACAATCACACAAAAGTCATATGTCTTCTTGGCTCCGACTATGTACAATACAATCCCTGAAACAATCAAAGAAATTAATAGTATTTCCATATTTAAAAAACTTTTAAAAAAATTCATTATTAACTTACCAAGAGAAAAATTCCACAATCTTATTGATCTTAAAATTTTTACATTATAGACGATTAATAACTGTAACATTCTTTTTTTCCATTTATATAATTATTTTAATGTCATTTTTATATTTTTATATTTTTAGTTTTAGAATAATTATTATTATATGATTTATATATATATATAAATTTAACGAACCCAATTTTTTCCTATGAGCTCGACACAAGTGTTTTATACACTTCCAGAGTCTCTACCAACTTTATTTATTTACAAACAATTTTATATGTAATTATACACTATTGTATGTACCGTTATATATTCTAAATAAAGTTATTATTATTATTATTATTATTATATTGATTATGAAATCAACCTTTAATAAAAATTTGTATTTTTGGAATTTCATAATGGACATAGATTGCATGTTCGAGTAGAACTAAAACAGAAAAATCCTCAGAAATGGAATGTCCTACAGAGATCACTTTTTTGTGACAAATTGCGTGAGAAATATTTATGACTCTTAACTTTTTTAAAATATGGGATTTTTAGAAAATTTGGATTAAAATTGTTTTTTTTGCCCTTGATTCTACGCCTAGGAGTTATCGTTATTTATCAAAATAGTGTGTTAATTAATAATAACGATTAACTAACTTATAAATATTTGTAAGTTTAAGTCTTTGCCGCAGAGCAAGATATTTAGAAAATTATGTATTTTTGAAATTTACTTTATCACCCAGTAAAATTAAAATTGGGACGTTTATAGAATAATTATATTTAGCATTTCGTTATGATTAGTTAAGTCCCTCCAATTTAGGTAACTTTTTCCTGAAACACCATGTATATGTATGTACATGCACCAACACGATACCTTTAAACCGTATGTTTTGCGATAATTCTTTAACACGGTGTCCGATTTCTATGATTCTGTTTTTGTTCGAAAGGGGGTACTTCAGGAGTAGTCCCAAATTAATTTGGTCAAAATCTAATAATTGGGTCCATGAGAAAAATCCTCCAACTCTTCATTTTTACTTTCCTATCTGTATACAGATATAAGGAAAGTATAGGAATCATGATTTTTTTCGACCTCGAGTTTTCGACGGATTTTTACGTTTTGAGGTCCCCTGAATCCGTTTTGACTATTTTCGCGATGATGTGTGTGTGTGTGTGTGTGTGTGTGTGTGTGTGTGTGTGTGTGTGTGTGTGTGTGTGTGTGTGTGTGTGTGTGTGTGTGTGTGTGTGTGTGTGTGTGTGTGTGTGTGTGTGTGTGTGTGTGTGTGTGTGTGTGTGTGTGTGTGTGTGTGTGTGTGTGTGTGTGTGTGTGTGTGTGTGTGTGTGTGTGTGTGTGTGTGTGTGTGTGTGTGTGTGTGTGTGTGTGTGTGTGTGTGTGTGTGTGTGTGTGTGTGTGTGTGTGTGTGTGTGTGTGTGTGTGTGTGTGTGTGTGTGTGTGTGTGTGTGTGTGTGTGTGTGTGTGTGTGTGTGTGTGTGTGTGTGTGTGTGTGTGTGTGTGTGTGTGTGTGTGTGTGTGTGTGTGTGTGTGTGTGTGTGTGTGTGTGTGTGTGTGTGTGTGTGTGTGTGTGTGTGTGTGTGTGTGTGTGTGTGTGTGTGTGTGTGTGTGTGTGTGTGTGTGTGTGTGTGTGTGTGTGTGTGTGTGTGTGTGTGTGTGTGTGTGTGTGTGTGTGTGTGTGTGTGTGTGTGTGTGTGTGTGTGTGTGTGTGTGTGTGTGTGTGTGTGTGTGTGTGTGTGTGTGTGTGTGTGTGTGTGTGTGTGTGTGTGTGTGTGTGTGTGTGTGTGTGTGTGTGTGTGTGTGTGTGTGTGTGTGTGTGTGTGTGTGTGTGTGTGTGTGTGTGTGTGTGTGTGTGTGTGTGTGTGTGTGTGTGTGTGTGTGTGTGTGTGTGTGTGTGTGTGTGTGTGTGTGTGTGTGTGTGTGTGTGTGTGTGTGTGTGTGTGTGTGTGTGTGTGTGTGTGTGTGTGTGTGTGTGTGTGTGTGTGTGTGTGTGTGTGTGTGTGTGTGTGTGTGTGTGTGTGTGTGTGTGTGTGTGTGTGTGTGTGTGTGTGTGTGTGTGTGTGTGTGTGTGTGTGTGTGTGTGTGTGTGTGTGTGTGTGTGTGTGTGTGTGTGTGTGTGTGTGTGTGTGTGTGTGTGTGTGTGTGTGTGTGTGTGTGTGTGTGTGTGTGTGTGTGTGTGTGTGTATGTTCCACTATACTTATGGCAACTGGTGTGTGCATTAACCTCTGTTGTGGCACCTGCCAGAATTGTGGCAACTTACACGAGTTGCCACAATTTTAAACTTTCATAATTTCTTAAATTATAGCTTTAAACCTTAGTTTTTTTATTTGTATCCTTAATATTCCATTTTGTTTTCTAGTGACTAATATAATTTTAGAATGTTTCTTATAATTTTGTTTATAATTGACATTTTATGAAAATATGTGTTAGTTGCCACAACAGTGGATATATTATGTTTGATACACTCACTCATTTATGGCAACATGGGCGTGGTCGGACGGTGGCGCCCTCATTAAAGAATTTACAGCGTTGCAGTTGTATCTTGAGCGAACAAATAAATTTCGTTTCTTTGGTATATTGCAATATCTTCTTGAACTTGAAGTTGCCACTATTTCACAAGCGGGTGTGTAAAATAATTTATGAATGTAAAGCAGGTTGTTTGTTAAATACACAGAATATTCATACTTGGAACAAAAGTAATTATTACTTAAATAAAATGAGAAGAAAAGAGAGTGTTTTAAGAGGTATTACGGTTTTTAATTTGTTACTTATCAAGTACATGAGTTGGGATGCCTATATATTTTAACAAAATTTTAGAAGAAAGCTTTAATATTTTTGTACGAGGCACAAGGTAAGATGAATAACTGTTAATTATTTTTTAATTGTTTTTTACTGAGCGAAGGGATGAACTATGCATTTTAGTTAACATTGTTTGTAGGCATAGATCAGCTATTTGAATTAGAAAATATATGGTACATGTGTGAATACCAAGTAATACACGCTGAAGAATTATTGCCAAAATTCCAGTACCGGCTTCGGTATTTTTTCTTCAATACCCATCCTACATATACCTTTTAAGAGTTCTGTCTAAAAATATAACATCTACATACATTGAGATCAGAAAAATTAAGTGAGCATGGTCCTTGCTTTTCCTACAGCTTTCAATTTTTTCACACGCTTAATATGCATAAACTTTAATTGAGAGTAAATATTCGTGGTTTTTAGTGCTGAAAAGAAAAGTTCATATAAAGATAGGTCCAAAACATTTCTTTTCCGAGATACAGGGTATTAAAAGTGAAGTCCTGATGAGACACTGTTGTTAATATTTTCTAAACGTTTAAAGATAACTAAGTGAAATTTGGTACAAATGCTTATCTTTTTACGCTCTATTTAATGGACTAAACCTAAGTTTTTGATCATCTTTATAGGTGGGTAAATTAGGGGGGGCTTAGGGTAAAATTGCCCTCATTTTTTGTTGACAGTTTTTAACATTTTTGACAATAAAATTTGTAAAACCAATGTTTCCTTTATAATAAAGCTACTTTTGTTGCATCTCGCTAGGACGCACCATTTTTAAGAGAAAAGCATTTGAAAATATCATAATAAGTTGATGTTATCTTATTCGAAAGTGTAAACAATAATTAGTAGGCCCAAGGAATCAGAAATTTTATTTTTTTTAAGTTTGAAAAACTGGTGACTAAAGAAATTTTAGAAAATATTTACAAAAATGTGCCATTAAGACTTCACTTGTAACACCCTGTATCTCAAAAACGAAATGTTTTCGGACCTATGTTTATATAAACTTTTACTCCTGTTTTAAGATGTAGATTACGATGTTCAAATATGATCATCTAATTTCGGGACACCCTGTATATGTACGATAACTCTACAACGAAAGTCTGACCACTTACGGTTTTTATTTAATTGAAGCATTTCTTTCAGCTAATAACCCTATTGATTTTTTAGAATTTTCGTTTGAACTTTAGTATGTACTTTAAATATCAGAATTTTAAAATGTAGTACATTTCTTATAGAGCTTATTTTATACACTGCGGCATGGGCAGCGAATTTACTGCTTGTCGACTGTGAATTTGTTATTCTTTTAATACAAATTATTTAAAGTTTTTTAAACATATTTTGAAGGATTTGATTTGAATTTTATTATCTAAAGTTGATATTGGAATCAAAAAGATAAACGATCCTTCCTAATATTATTTTTACAGGCGTAAGATTAAGAGGTAAAGATTTCAAATATTTTTACACGTATTGGCTTAAGGGGTAGAGAACTATTTATTTTCTAATACTTGCTTAAAAAGTGAAGGAGGATTGTTACATGGACAGGCGTAAGATTTTCACATAATTTTTTTGAAATCCCAATCAAAACGCGACACGTGAAGAACTTTTTCGTTTTCTACGACGTGGTTAGGCTTAAGTAATACTTCACAAAAGAAAGATGAAATGAAAAAATAATCTGTAGAGTTACTAGGGAGCTTTTAAGTTATCCTGACAGAGAAAATACATACTTGCATATAACTAGATGGAATTTGCGCCTCCTGACAAGTACGGAAACATCGCCAGGGAATAGGGCTGTCAGAATCCGCACTTGGTAGAGGATGCGAGTAAGAATATGAAACCACCTTAAATATTGCCCGACGCTCTCAGTATTAAAACATTTGTGTTTGGCGAGAATTGGCTAACACCGGCCTATGTAAGAGAAGCACCTCTTGACGACGTTGTCAACTATATCAAATCTGAGGGCTGGCTTAGGAGCTAGGAGGTGCCTAACAACTTAGGAGGATGTACAATGGGCCTAAAAACGCCTAAGTGCCGTAGGGCATCCCACCCTCCAAACGTTACAGTTACAGATATTTCACAAAGGTAAAAATTCAACGCAATTCGTTAAAAATAAAATCGTTTCATTTATGCTACAAGTTTGCTTGTGGATCCTCGCAGGGCAGATAAGGTTAAAATCACCAATTTAGCGTCCCTTGGACTTTTTTAACTGAGGTTTCTGTAAAAACTAAACGCTCTCTTATAAAACAATTTCATCGTTAAATTCTGAAGAAAACAGGGCCGTCTTTTTGTATACATTTTTCGTTTTCTAATAAAAACTATGAAATTTGATACTCATGATTTTCTAATACAAATCATATAGGTACCTACAATTTTTGGTATAACTCAATTTTTTTTATAAGTGATTTAAAATAATGTTTTCAAGGGTAACATTTTGCTGTTTTCTTGGAAATTATACGTCTAAATTTCATGAAACCAAATCCTCTTTAAAATCCACGAGATGTCAGTCGAGTGGTATTTCGGGAGGATTTTCATGAAAGAAATGTGTATAATTTGTAAAAAAATAATAAAATGTTCTTTATAAAAATTCTCATTTCCCATGGTATTTGAAAGGATTATTAAACATGATAAATAGAACTCTTAAGCACAATTGAACGTTAATTTTATTTGATTTTGAAATTAATATTATTAAACTAATATTTGAGCAACCAAAACGATTTTTGTCCATTTTTCGTCGCCTTTTTGCCAAATTTCAAATTGGCGTTTCGTATAAATCATTGATACGTACCCTCACGATACCGAATTTCGCACATTTTGCTTAGGTGGTGGTAATTTTTAAAGAGTTTAAATTGTTTTGATCTCTTGCTCATTTTTTGACATTTATAAAGAATTTAAATTAAAATGTGAGTTTCATTTGATCTGTATATTTCGAGGTCTCCTATATCGAAGTGCCTCTGCTGCAAAGATTGTTGATGTATCCCTTTTGTAATAAAAATCAGTATGTTTTTTCGTTTTTGTCAAAAAAAATTCTCCTTCAAAATATTTTTAGATAAAACCGCTTACATACCCCTTAATAAGATACCCTTGTACAATGTTGTTAGTCAAACCTCCGATAGTATAAAATTATTCCTTGTACGCCATTTTAGTGTAATGTCATTTTGGTTCCACTAACATTTAATTTAAACCAAACTTTTAACAAAAATATCAAGAAACTTAATATACATTTTTACGGTTTTAAGTTTTTTCTTAATATTGTTGGCAGGTCATGAAAAATAGTTCGAGTAATTAATTAATTTATCTACCTCATCCATTTTGGAAACAGAAATTTATATTTATGCTAAAAATGAATCTCTAAAAAAGACTGACTTTTCATTTATTATATTATTTTTTCGAAAGAAACAAAGAAAGAAAACCACAATCATGGTCAAGAGATGGAATTCGAGCAGTTCTGACATTTTTTAAAGTAAATAAAAAAAACCATATTGTACCCACAAAAAAAGAATGTAAAGAATGCCTCGTAACATGGAAGAATATAAAATATTGCATAAAAAATCAAATTGGTAAGAATCGAAAGAAAATGAGTATGTTCAGTTAATTTGAGGAAGCTTATAATTTTATTAAGATTTTAATAAAATTAAAAAAATATGAAGGTTATAGTTTTATTAGGTATGGACACCTCACACCGATTTGTCAATGATTGTGGCAACTTGTTAATTTGGCAACAGCGCAATTCACACAGATCCCGTAGAACTATATTAATGGCACCTTCGAGACACACTTTTTTCATATATACATATTTATGGCAACTCGTTTACCCTTACCCAATAGTGGCGACTGATGCCATAAATCATTTTTCGCTATAAATTCTAAACTACGGAGGGTAAAAACAAAATAAAAAGAGTTATATACTCCTCATAACAGGAGCCATTAATGGTAACAATATTTTACAAAGCGCCACAATTGAGGATATTGCATGCGTTGCCATAAATACGTAGAAACGTGTATAGGTGTGTGTGTGTGTGTGTGTGTGTGTGTGTGTGTGTGTGTGTGTGTGTGTGTGTGTGTGTGTGTGTGTGTGTGTGTGTGTGTGTGTGTGTGTGTGTGTGTGTGTGTGTGTGTGTGTGTGTGGTGTGTGTGTGTGTGTGTGTGTGTGTGTGTGTGTGTGTGTGTGTGTGTGTGTGTGTGTGTGTGTGTGTGTGTGTGTGTGTGTGTGTGTGTGTGTGTGTGTGTGTCTGTATAACGCATAACTCATGAACCGATACACGGAAAAACACCAAATTTCAAACTTAAGCTTTGTTCTAGCGTCTAATGAGCTAATTAGATTTTGGGCAGAGTCGGAACATCTGGGGGGATACTTTATAGGTGGTCATTTTTATATTTTATGGAATATATCTGTTATTTACGTTTGGGGAATAAAATTTTTCAAATGAAAGTTACTTCTTATTTTATTATCTATAATTTTTGTTATATACAAAATTTTCCTAAAATGGTCCTTATTCGCGAAATTTGACAAAATGTAAAAAATATTTTTTTTTATAAAAATTGTTCAAACAAAAGTTTGTTTGTAATATAATTCTCTATAATTTTTGTCCTATAGATAATTTCTCTAAAATAGACCGTATTCGAGATATTTGAGAAAATGTGTAAATTTCGAAATTTGAAGAAAACTCAAAAACGGATAAAGAAAAAAGCATTAAATTTTAAACTTAAGTTTTATTTCGGCCTGACGTAAAATGATTAGATTTTGGACAAAGTCGGAATATCTGGGGGGGTACTTTATGGGAGGCCGTTTTTATATTTTATGTAATATATCTGTTATTTATGTTTGGAGAAAAAAATTGTTCAAATAAAAGTTACTTCTAATATTATTATCTATAATTTGTGTTTTATGTAAAAATTTCCTGAAATGGTCCGTATTCGAAAAATTTGACAAAATGTACAAAATTCTGATTTTTATGAAAATTGTTGAAATAAAATTTGTTTGCGATATCGATCTCTATAATATTTGTTTATACATGATTTTTTTAAAATGGACCGTAATGGAAAAATTGTAGGAAAAGTGATAAATTTAAATTTTTCAGTATTTTCATTTTCAATGAATATCTATAGAAAAATGTTTCGAGGTAAATTATATATTTAGTTTATCCTCTAAACATTTATAGAGATGCTGCAATAGGTTGTACAAAATAACCGGAAAATGCCTATAATAACTAGATAGGAAAGTCATGTGTTGGACACATCAGATTTTTTATTTAGCGATAATTCTTTACCACCTTGTCTGATTTCTATGATTCTGTTTGTGTTAGTAAGGGAGTACCTTAGGGGTGGTCCCATAAAAATTTGGTTAAGGTGTGGTGACGGCATCTGCACGATTTTGAAGTCAGTTTCTTAAAATTACTTTTAAAACTTGTCTACATCATTTCTTCAAGTCTAGAATTCAGAATTTTCGGTTTAATTTTAGTGCTTTGAACATCAATGTTTTTAAAATGTAAGCATTTCTTATGAAGCTTATCTTATGCACTGCGACATGGGTAATAATTTTACGATTTCACTGGATATTTATATTGTGAAATCACATATTATAATTTTAATATACATAAAAATACCTAAAATCGATACCTACCATAATATAATTTAACGTTTGAGAGAATGCTTATTGTAAATATAGAACTTATTTTATATTTCAGAGAGAAAAGTGCCTAATAATCAATAAAAATATCAAAGAAATGACGAAACTACCGTTAAATCTTGTTTATTGATGTATTAGAAATTAACTAAGTATAGAATTTTCATCCAAAAGTTAACCTATGTTTGGTAAGTCGACTCCAACCAGAGGAAAGAACTCGTGAATAATGTACAATAGAGGACAGCGCTGTAGAACTTTTCTAGTCTTACAACTCATAGCAGATTTGACAAAAAAAAAGTTCTGTACTTGAAATTGGAATGGACTTAATACTTCTTGAATGGACTTACTAATTTTTGCAGTTGTGACTATTTTGACGTGTGCTTTTGATCGATGCTATTATAGGTCACAATAACAGTATGAATTTTTTTGATTTAGTAGACCCTTATAGTGAATTGCAAAAAATTAAATAAAATTTTAAAACTAGGATAGTACATTTTATCTATAGATACTTATTATCTGTAGACTAGAAAAACCTATGTAAACAAAGCACATTTTGATTCTTATATTCATCAAAATAGTTGTTATTTATTTTCTTGTCATTAAAAATTCTAATTTAATTATTGGATTGACGTTTAACTCCAAAAAGTACAAAATAAATGTAAGCGTATGAAAACTGCAAGAACTTTATTGAATTAGACAAGCTAAGTTTACTAAATATTAATTATCAATATAACTAGAAAAGAAAATAAATGATTATTTCTGCCTAAAAGTCAAACTTGAAACACATGTATTACAAATGTCAATACAAGTAATACAACTCAAATATGATATTTGCTTGGATAACAAAAACAAAATCTAGAGATAATAAATATCCATGATTAAAATGTTTTATGCAACCCACTATTATTAAGGAATGAAGTGCATCCACCATATTTTTAAAATAGCAGAAACTGTTCAATTATGCTTATAGGTATATTGTCATTAATACTTTTAACAAATCTATTCATTTGTAATAATAAAATGATATTAATGATAAAACTTAGTTAAATGTTATGCAAATTAAATGTATTTAAATCCAAATTGTGCGCATACACCAAAATTTATATATCATATTATCATTGGTCGCGTATCCACCAAAATTTTAATAATTTACCCAGTCACTACTAAGTCAACATTGTTTATATTTGATGGTAAAAATAATAAGAGGATAACTAAATTCGGGGGATTTTTATAACTTAGAGGTATGATTTTTTTTTTGTTAGAGTATTGTTACTAGTCATTACTGACTAGCATACAATTTTAATCTAAAAATCTTACAAACTAATTACTTATGTAAGAAGTCTCCATTGGGCTGTCTTAATTGTTTCTATAGGAAAGCATCACAAGTTGGCGTGAAGATTTATTACACTGTTTTACAATAGCACTAACACTAACGTTCACTGCACTAGCTCAAATGGCTTCTTCCTTTTGAGCCTTCTGTTGAGTGTAGAGTTGTCCAGTAATTGCAGCGCTTCTTCGTTGACGTGGGAGTGGAGTCGACCCTCATGTTTCGCAGCAAACCTCTTTATTTCTTCTTCGATTGTTGGCATCTTTAGGTCTCTATGAAGATAATCGTTTTGGTAGAACCAAGGTGCATCAACAATACATCTTAGGACTTTATTTTGGAAAACTTGAATCATGTTAATATTACTCTTGCTGGCACATCCCCATAGCTGTATGCCATAAATCCAGATTGGTTTTCGGATTTGTTTATAAATCAGCAGTTTATTGTGCACTGTCAATTTGGATTTTCTTCCTAGGAGCCAATACATTTTTTTGAATTTAAGTTCAAGTTCTTTACGCTTTTTTTATGTGCTCTTTCCATTTAAGTTTTACATCTAGGTTCATCCCTAGGTATTTGGCCGAATCGTGATACGGATTAACGTCATTGTTTATTTTTATTTGTTTTTGTTCATTTGGTCGAAGAGTAAAATCAACATGCACTGATTTAGTTTGATATATTTTTATTTTCCATTTTTTTGTCCATCGATTAATTCTATTGCAGGTTTCCTGAAGTTTTTCTGAGGTCTCTGTATTAGTTCCGCCAACTGCCAATATTGCAGTGTCATCTGCAAATGTTGCTATTTTAACAGATTGTTGTTGAGGGATATCGCTGGTGTATAATAAATAAAGAACCGGTCCTAGCACACTGCCTTGTGGGACACCTGCTTTAATTTCTTTAATTTCGGAGTATGCCTCGTCTTGCTTTACTCTAAACATTTTTCCCGTTAAATATGATTGTAGATTGTCGACATATTGTCTAGGGAGCATTTTTTCAAGTTTCTGTATTAGGCCAGCGTGCCAGACCTTGTCAAATACTTGGGCTACGTCAAGAAATATAGCTGAGCATATATATTTTTCTTCGTAAGCTTTTTCGATGATATCGGCTATCCTGTGTACTTGATCTATTGTCGAGTGTTTGTTTTTAAAACCAAATTGGTGCGAAGGGATCAGATTTTTATTTTCAATTATTGGTTTTAGTCGTTTTAGTAACAGTTTTTCAAATAACTTAGATATTATCGGTAACAATGATATAGGACTATATGACGACACTTAATTCAGAGATATTCCTGGCTTAGGAATTAGGATAACTTCAGCCATTTTCCACGCATCAGGTATATATTTAGGGCGAAATGCTGCATTTATGAGGTATGTCAATTTAACAATAGCCTTCCGCGGTAGTTTCTTTAATATTTCTCCAGTAATAAGGTCTTTCTGTGAGTTGATATTTGTCTGAATTTCTTTCTTAACTTCATTGGGAGTAACTAGCTTAATTTCAAGTTGTTCCATATTATGGATGGTCTCATTAGGAGTGTCTTGATTTTCATCTAATTGGAACATCTTTTATAAGTAGTCAGCAAAAATATCAGCTTTTTGTTGATTGTCTCTTGTCCATTTTTGTTATCTGCTATTCTGATAGGACAGTGATTACACGAATTTTTCATCTTTTTAGTTGCCTTCCAGAGTGAATAATCAGTTTCTTTATCATCTGTTAGTCCTACTAGGTATCTGTTGAAGGATTCTTCTTTGTGATTTAGAATTTCTCTTCTCAGTCTTTGGGTAGCCCTATTTAATATATTTTTATCTTCTGGTGATCTTGTCATCTGCTATTTTTTTCTTAGTTTTCTTTTTTCTGCTACTAGTTCTCTTATCTCGAAAGGATAGTTTTTTCCAGCTGTTAATATTCTTACTTTTGGTGTGTTTCTCCATGCAGCTTGCTGGATTTCAACTATAAACATTTGCAGTTCTTCATCTAGCTGATTTTTCATTTTTAGTGTTATGGTCAGTTGAATAGTATTTGTTAAGTCCTCTTGAAAACCTTGAGGTATGATAAGACCAAAAATTGAAAAACAATATTAACAAAAAAATATATGTATATAGGAAGAAATTACTGATCAAAATCTTATTATACTCTTCACACAAGTACTCTGTGAAGACTTTATTTTGTCCGTCCGTCCGATTTCACGTTTTTTTTTTAAGGAAAAATCTAGCTGTTCAAGAAGACGAAGTGAACTAATTTTGGAAAATCTGAATAAAAATAAGCGGGTTAAGGGAGGTTCACATTAAACATAATCATAAATCAAAAACAAAAAGCAATATCAACAAAATTTTTGTTAAAAATCAAGATCTATAAGAAGATGAAACCTATTAACTCTGAGAAAAATCTGAATATATTAGGCGGTTAAGGGGGGGGGGGGGGAGAATTAAAATATAAAAAAAAATCCTAACTCGAAAACGAAAAATAATATCAACTTAAAATTTTTAGCAAAAAGTTCTATAAGGGGAAGAAGCCCTTTTATTTTAAAAAGGATGGTTTAAAATAAAATAAAAAAAACAAATCAAAAACGAAAAGCGATATCAATATGAAATATTTAGCAAAAATCAAGCTCTGTGAGAAGAAGTCTATTAATACAAAAACAATTTGACTAAAGACGAGGCGTTAAGGGGAGTTGAAATATTTAAAAAATTCAAAAACGAATAATAATATCAATAATTGGCAAAATTCAAGCTCTATAGTATATTGACTAAAAAAAAATGTGAATGAAATGGGGGTCAAGGAGGGGTAAAATAAAAATAATATTAATGAAAAACCAAAAGGGATATCAACATGAACTGTTTATTAAAAGTCAAGCTCTATAAGGGAACGAATAAATAATTAAACACAAATGGGGAGATTAGGGCGTTGAAATGTTGAAAGAAATCCTAACTCAGAAACAAAAGACCATATCGTCGGTAGAATGCTAAACCACGAATGTGCAAAATTTTCAGTTTTGAGAATTTGGTCTTAGCCTTAGGAATTGAAATAACTGCTAAATTCTTACTTTCTGAAAATAGACATCGGTCGTAGAAGGGGGTTAAACTCTTGAGGCACAGACTTTGGCATTGATAACTTTTAATATTAAATTATCTGGTAAAGTACTTAGGCGAAAAATTTCAAATTTGCACAATCGTGTTTTTGGCATTGTACCGACGATATCATATTGAAGTATTCAGGAAAAATCAAATTTTATAATGGGACGAAGCCTATTGATTTTAAAAAAAGCTGACTAAAAATGGAGGTGAAGGGGTCTGTTAAACTGTAAAGAAAATAATATAGAATGCCAAGTATTATATATCTTCATCTAGTTCTATTTTGAATATGATTCATGTTTAACCATACACTTTTTCGAGTTTAATTAGTTTTACTATATTTTATTTTCGTTGTTAATTTGCATATTCTATAAGTTTCTAGTTTCTATATTTTCCATTTTTTTATACCTATTTTGATAATTCAATTTTTTCCTGTCTTCTTTTTAATTTTCTTTTGGTTTTTCTGCTCTTAAATGAAATTCATATTGCCCTTTGGAGGTGATAGAGGGACTATGCCTAAAATTTGTACTTGGATCAAGTTTTTTTAATATTTGGGTTTAATTCGATAAAATTGTAATATACACTATCAGCTAAATTTTAAAAAAACAATTTACTCGAAATATAGAAGAATGAGTTTTTATATTTAATATAAAAATATTCTGATTGAATGAAGCTGTTTTTATTCAAAACTGAAATTCATATTTAGTAGTAATGTTTTCCATATCTCCTAAAAATTATAACATAATTTAAAAAAATTAATAATTTAAAAAAAACGTAAAAGAATCCTGAAAACCATTGCATATTTAACCGATTCTGTTACTTTTATAATAATTAAGATAGCAATAATACAAGTGTATTACTTGACACTGTAAATTTCTACATAACAGCGCTGCATAGTTTGTTGAGTCCAGATCAGCAAAAAAATATAATAAATATTTTGGGGCATCAAGAAAAGAATTGTCAAATGGAATTGAGAATTAACAGATATGTTTTAATATGTCAGAATTTAAAATAAATAAAACAGAATTACAATTAGTGATGCCGCGAGACAAGACGAGACGAGAGAGTGGCCTCTCTCGTCTCGTCTCGTAAGGCGAGAAAAAACTGTTCTCTCGTCTCGACGAGAAGGCGCTTCTCGCGCTCGAGAGAACCTTTCTCTCGTCTTGTTTCGTCTCGTTTCTCTCGTGATAAAAGAATATCAAATTTAAATTTGAAAAAGATGAAACATGAAAAAACTGTAAAATTTGTAAGACAAAAACAAAGAATTTTTCAAGTAATTTGCGAATTATTATCCAAATTTGTCAATAAGAAACACTTATGTCTCTCTGTCCGTCTATCACAGTCGTTTTACAATTGAAATTTGAATTAATAAGTGGCCCAGATTAGGCGTTAACTAAAAACGAAAATACTTTGTCTTGTAAGTCAGTTGGGGAGGGGGAAAGAGGTTAAATTGGACGTTAAACTTTTTCTAATGCAATCCTGCGATGTCAAATGAAAGCATTTTGTAGTATGTTTTTAAAATGCAAGAAGACAGAGACATAAAACAAAAACGATGTGAAATTAGAGAAACATTATGATATTTTTCTTATAATTTTATAATGAAATGCACGTCTTGAGACGTAAAATAGAGGGCGTTACCATCTTTAAATTTTCTAATGGAAAGTAAAATCATGCAATACCTTATTTGAAAGAAGTTATGAAAAATTTTATACGTTAAGTGGTTTTTAAATCACCTTAGATATTCTTAATTTATTTATTTTAGTAAATACTAGAAGCGTTTCCTTAGTAATAAACAATAATTGTTAATACGAAAGTTATCAAGAATGTAACTTATTACCCAACAAACATTTTGTGTATGAGAAGCAAACGCCCAATAACTGTCACCCTCCAATTACATTGATGGCCATTTGACTTTTTTAATTAAAAGGTTGGCATATATAGGTCACTACGGCCGACAGTCGGGCCGAAGTCACTTTGCCATCATAACCAATTAATGGGCCTTCATTTCCCCTTTAATGTCTAGAAATAAATATATTGGCAATTAATGGCCTATTGATGGAAAGTTAACGGGAAATTGCTGGTCTTTTACCATATTAATAAAAGCCATGTTTCTGTGTCAGGCACATGGTCAGACAGGAAATTCGATAGTGTATTTTTGGCCAGTAGTACCGTTTGAACTATAAATTCTATACAAAAACAGAAGGCATTTCAATATAGAATATTGTAGACATTTTATTTAATTCAGCTATATAATATGATATAAATGAAAAAATGTAAAAGTAAAAAATTACAATGAATACTGAATACCAGCACTGCGAGATTGGCCTCATAATACATGTCCACTCGTTGAGTATGTAACAAGGGATCATCGGTGGCTCTATCTATGAACGCGGGACGGAGCCCTCCTGGACTGTTTGAGTTGGGTCTGCGGCAGTTAAAAACCTTTTGACTTTTACCCAATACAGTTACTTACCCTTCATAAGACCATTATCAAGAAACATAATGCTGGGCCACTATCGAAAATCCAAAAGTAGGCTTTTATTTTTTAACCGTCGCATTCATTTTCGCTTCAATTACAGCAAAAGGCCAGTAATATCCCGGCAATTTATTGTTTGTTGGATAGTAGAGGCCTAGATCATGTATGTATAAGAACAAAGTACTAGCTACAAAAAATTTCCATTTGTGTAGTGTTAAATCCCTCTAACAGTAAAAAAATACTTAAATCTATAAAAAATATATACTCTGTACTAGCCAAAATATTAATTATCCATTGTATACTATTGTAAAAAACAGCATTTATAAGATATTATACCTCCGGTAATGATGCTTTGAGGTTGAAGCGGTAAATAATAAAAAAAAAGAATTTAATCTACTTTATGAATTTATTTAACGTAATCTGTGTAAAAACATAAAAACCTAAATCTATGGTAAAAATACAGAAAACATCTTTTAACAAATGAGGTATCACATGATCATACTTTCGATTAGAAAATTTAAAGCTAGTAACTCTCTCTACTTTACGTATCTCGTTATAACAAAAATATAGGTAATATCTCTTGAGTTTTACTTTGTTTTTGTTTTGTCATTATCTTTTTTCATTTAGAAGTTAAAATAGAGAAGGGTACAATTTTCGTTCTCACTGTATATAATACATTCGTGTGTATTATCTATTCTTTGACAGTTTTTCGAAAAAACACTTAAAAATTTTCAACTTATCTTCAAAAGTAACATCTCGTTATAACAAAAATATAGGTAATATCTCTTGAGTTTTACTTTGTTTTTGTTTTGTCATTATCTTTTTTCATTTAGAAGTTAAAATAGAGAAGGGTACAATTTTCGTTCTCACTGTATATAAAACACTTAAAAAATTTCAACTTATCTTCAAAAGTAACTTCAGAAAAGCAGAATGGATTAAATATAAGAAATTATTGTATAAATTTTAAATAAATGAAATGAGAAATATTTTTTCTTATAAATCACTATTTATAAAATCCTAATAACACAAGTATCATTTGTTACCATTTAATCTATATAGAATAGGAGTGTTATAGTTAACTTTTTGACTATCTCGAAATCTAATATTAAATTTTAAGTTACGAAAAAGCAATTGAAAATTTCAAATAAGCAAAGAGAAAATTGTTCGAGAGAGCCCGAGAGAGCTTGAGAGAAACGAGAAATTCTCGTCGAGAGACGACACTCTCTTGTCTCGTCTCGAATATGTTTTCGAGAGAAAATGTCTCTCTCTCGTTCGAGACGAGACGAGACACGACATGAGAATCTCTCGCCTCGCGGCATCACTAATTTCAATAAAGAGAAAGTTAAACATAAAGCGGTAAAGAAAAAATAAGTATTTTGGAAAGTAAGGCAGAAGTCATATCAGGAGACAGGAGAGCAGAAGGCAGAGAGAAGATAGCGTAATAGCGTAACGGGAGCAGACAGGATTAAGCAGGAAGAATACACCAAAATCAAAATTATGTTTTTCTTTTCTAATTTATATTAAAAGTTGTAAAGTTAAAATCAGCCCGAAGGAGAATTCATGTGATTGAAGGACACTACTCAATATACTAAACTTATTTATCTATAAGCCACTGCAGAGTCCTTTCTGAATAATATGAGCATCATCATAGGACTTCGGTTCTAAGGTCATCTCAATTATTAATAATAAATAGTCAGGGCTGATTCATATTTTTAATGATTTTTATCTACTAATCGTGGATAGATGTTTTTGTGCGATGTTAAGAGGAAGAAAATGTTTCCCTTTAACGATATATATCAAGATATATTTGACTGTTATTTTCTGGAAAACTTTGAGGGCAAACAAAATTAGCGCTGTCATGCCTTATGTGATTTTTTAATATAAAATAATTTTTTTAAGCTACTTTGCTCAGGATGGGAATCGGCACAGGTGCCATTTGGTAAAGTACAATGTTTTTCCATGTTTTTGGCGTATATTTCATTTCGTTATCAGATGACGGTACAAATTTACAGTGGGCTCTTGGGCTTTACTGAAATTATAGAAAAAAAATAAAAACTCAATTTTAGTCACCACCTTTTAAGGGTGATATTTCAGAAAGGGGTTGGCAATCACCTCCTGAATTTTGTTGCATGAATTTAGAAACACCCTGTATATCTATAAATTAAAATTATATATTAAAAACTCAAGAAACGAGATATTTAAAAAAAAATTTAATTCCTAACATATTTTTTTCTAGCCAAAAATTGTATTATACCCTATATACAGGTGCCGTATCCTCTGTTATTCCTCCACACAACAACGTATGTCGACGGTCTAGACCCGGTCCAATGTCAGTTCAAAAAACACAATTAAATTTGAGCCGTTATGCATCATAGATATTGCGGACGGAGATAAAAACTAAAAAAAAAAAAAATGGACATAAATCAAAAAGGCTCTGAATGGACATATGCTAAAGCCGGTCAAAGCTTGTGATCTATCGCCTATCGTCATGCCATCTATGAAATAGTGGCGAAAGCTAGCGCGGTCTAATAAATTCGATCGAAGGTCTTGCCAGGTCCCGACCAGCAGCGCCAAAGTATTTTATTTCGCTCGCTAAGGAACTAATTCTAGCCGAGGGAAGTAGGGTGGTAGTGTGAGTAGGGTAAGTGATTAATTTGGGTTGGAGGGAGCAGAATTCAAGCGATTCGTTTAAAAACGTAAGGGTAGAAAGAGAGACATTTTATTTGAATATGCAGAAGTCGTTGATGTTCGATGCTGCGACCGGATTTAGTGAAATATATACCTTTAATTTGATCTTAATTAATTGTAGGATAGAAGGAAACATATTTCATTGTTATTGAAGTGGTATTTGATTGCGTTAATATACAGTACGTTTTTAATATGTGGAAACGCTCCATTATTTAAGAGGTAATTATTTTCGGACAAAAAGGTCGGACAGGTCGATTTTTATTTTTAGTTTGCTACTTTTTTGTTAAAAGAATATTTTTTACCCCCACTTCCTTACAAGATATGTCATCTTGATATATTTTTTAAATTGAAAGGGTAATTTTTATAATAAAAATCAAAATTCAGGAGGTAAGAAAAAAGTGGAATTTACTGAACAAATTAAAAGCGGAATAAGAAGAAAATATCACCAATTTATTTTAAAAAAAAGATACCAACACTTGCCAAGGTTTTGGACGCAATCAATAGTGATCCGTATTTTCCTAAAATGGGAAAAACAAAACTACGGGAAACTCTAATACGAGGGTGGTTTGACGGAAGAGTGACTTTTCAATGAAAAAGTTACTTTACTGTAAAAAAAATATTTTACTTTTCAACATAAACTCTTTTTAACTCTACATACTTAGCCCAGCGAGATTCCAATTTTTTTAAACCACCCAAAAAATAATCTTTCGGAAGTTTCGCGTTTGTCTCTGCCATCACCTCTTCATTTGTCATTTTTTAAAGTTTGGGAACAGAAAGTAATCAGAAAGAGTCAGATCAGGAGAATAGAGTGGATGAGGCAATAAATCGTAAGGCAGTTCGGCTAATTTTTCTTCAACAATAGCGGACGAATGGGCATGCGCATTGCGTGATGAAACAAAACAGTTTCCTTTATATGAGTATTAAAACTAATCTATCTGTCAGATTTATCTAAAATTTTGACAGATGGCATCAGAAACATGGCGGAAACTACCAATATAATTACCGTAGCGAAACTATTGCCAACCTCTGAAAAGTCACTCTTCCGTCAAACCATCCTCGTAGATTTGAATTTCAAGTGGGATAAACAGGACAGGAGAGCAGCACTTATTAATTTTGAAGAAATTGTTTGTTGGGGATGGATATACCTCAGAATCATTTTTAAATTACGTGCAGAAGGCAAAAAAAATTTTTTTTTGCCAAAACCTGGTGAATGAAGGTTACACAATCAGCAAAATGTGACAAAACACAAATATTCAATCTTCACGACAGGCTTTTTTGGAAAGATTATCTACAGGATTAAATCAGTAAAGGACGACGTCTAATTAAAGCGTGGTTATTTCATATTTTAATCTAAAAAGAGACTACCTTGTAGATATGAACGCTGATGTTTTTGAAGAATCTTTTCAGCTGATGATAGAATATTTACCAAAAAGTAATGAATAACGCTAGTTACCTTTCCCGTTTAATTGGACGTGTGCCAAATACTCCATGGAAGAGAGATGATATCATTAAGTGGCTAATAGACAAAAACATAAACTTTCTAGGAAAATCAATAAAAATAGAACTACTAGAAATTGTAAAATTAAATAAGCCTCCAGTACATTATGTAGTGGATGAACTTGCAAACACACATGGTATTGAAGGTGTACGTCTTTCTTCCTATCACAAACTAAATCCAATTGAACTGACATGGGCACAAGTTAAAGGATATGTAGGTCGACATAATACTACGACATTTAAGGTAAAAGATATAGAAGCATTCTTAGAAACCTCCATATCACTTTTTACGAATGAAAATTGGCAAAATGCAATCGAGCATGTGTTAAAAGAAAAAGGAATCTGGACAAAATCTTGGATGTCGATACTAATACCATTAAATAATGACTATCTGGTATGTTTAAACTCAAAAAAATATGGGCTTCCAATTTTAAATACAAAAATATGACCTATCAGTTAAAGAAAATATCGATGTCATCATATCTTTTAAGGTGGGGGTAAAAATTATTTTTTAGAAAAAAAAGGTAGAAAACTAAAAATAAAAATCGACATCCCGAGATTTTCTTTCAAAAATAATTAGCTTTAAAGATAATAAAACTTTTTCACATTTTATGAACTATAATAAAATTTTGTTTTTAAGTTTTTATCGTTATACATAGGTAGGTACAGGGTTATTCATGATAATTTACCCATCCTTTATCATCATTATTGTTGACTTTAAGAAAAATATTGTGCGGTTATGAATTTTAGAAAAAAGTAGCATCAATAATAATAATAGACAAAAACAAAACTATTTTTGTATATTTTTCAAAGTAAAAAGCAAGCAAGTAGTAATAAAATAGCTATTCAATTAAAATTAGCAATATTTAAATCTACAGATACTTATCGCATCGTATAACTAAAACTAGAATTGAAAATATTATAAAATTTTTATTTAGAGGAAAAAAAGCAAATTATAATTAGTTAGGTCTTGAATTTAGTAGTAATTCAACTAAATAGAAAAATAGTATTTTTGATATATTTTTATCAGATATTGCAAAAAAATGGAAATCAAAGAAAATTAACCAAATAGCAAAAATTATATTACTGATATATCAGATGAAATAAACTAAAATTAACATTTTTTTGTAAAGGTGTACATTTCTACTTCCCCTTATATTTATTGCCCATTGGGGTTTCAGAAAATAATGAGAATTAATTATTTTAAATTTGTTAAATTAATAATGAGTTTAATTAATGAATGTCCTTAATAAAAAACAAAATGCAGTGATATATAAATTAAAATAAATTGTACATGAAGTTAAAGTTTTTAAAAATAAGATGGTTCGTTTTAAATACAACTTTCTATGACCTTGGGGTACAGAGACTAGCTGCGAGATTAGTGTGCATCCACATACTCGCAACAGTTAAGCAGTGATATCTCCGATCATGTGGGTAGTTCTACCATGGACAGTGTCACCCATGGGACTTAGCTATCGACGTGGAATGAATGACGATGAATCAGGGAGTGAATTGGTGAATGGGAAAGTACTAGAATTTTCAAATGGTGGTACAATACGCCGCAAGCTGCAGTGCCGCCAGGATACAGATACAAGAAGGGTGTAAAAATAAAAAAAAATAATTTTGGGTATTACAAAAGTGAAAAATAAGTGAAAAAAGTAACAAAGAAAACTAATTTAAATTTGATGGTTGTGTTCACTCCGTGTGTACACGAAAAAATCTGTAATATTGAAATTAGTAGTTTGTGCAACAGGAGTGAATATGATCAGTTTATTCAAGTTGTGCAGTAACGAAAATCTACAAATGAAAATCTTCAAATTTTATAAACTATATTAGGTTATTATCAAATAAAATAAAAAAGACAAAAAGGTTTAGTTTAATTAGTCTCCATCTTAGATTTGAACCTGGGCCTCTCCAATATTTTAGTTTTAATACTTGTAATTAAATGGATTTCATAAAGTTTTATTAAAATTTATGATTAAATAACAACAATAAATTATAATAAAAATAGAAATGCTATTATTTATCATCAGAAATTACCAAGGACGCCTGTCTAATAAAGGGTGAGAACGAATATTCTAGAGCATACACCAATTTATATATAAATGGGCTGCATAGGAAGTCAGTCAGGTGAAGTCGAGTTATACCTGTGAGAACATCGATAAATTAAATGTAATATAAACTAGTAGAAGTTAATGTGTTAAATAAATTAGAAATATAAATAGTGCTTAGGTATAAATAAATTAATTAGTATGTACATAGTGTAAATAAATTATAAATAAACTGACTTAAATAAACTCTTTTAAATAAATGAACTTTTTTTAAATTAAACAATCGTTACAATAAATATTAAATAAATACCTGTTGTGCTGGTTTTATCTTTTATGAGGAACGTCATTCTTTGACCGGTTTTATCCTTAATAGGACTCATCAGTAAGAAATAGGAAATCTCAACTTCAGTCTCTCATGGAGTCTACCGGCTGTACCAAATTAGTTCGCCCACTTTAGCGGAGGTTAATTAAGTGTATAAGTAGTCAACAAGTTAAAGTGGTAATGCCATCAAAGCTTTCTGTGGTACCTAGTTATCTAAGGCAAGGCAGAATAATAACCAGACTAGCACTTATTAAAGTAAATAAATTTTAATTGTCAAATGTGACCAAGTTTTTATTTTGAAATTGGTCACGTATCCACTTTTATTGCACAAACTTCTAGTCTTTAATACTGAATAAATTGTTTTTTCAGTGTAGTCAAAAGAAAACTAACTGTAGGACATATCAATGAATAGAGCGATGTTTTTAGTTATAAGATATATTAGTTGGTCTACTATATCAGTTTTAATTTATCTAAATTGGGCCCTGGAAAAATTCACTAATGTCAGAATATTCGATTCTTCTTCTTTTTCTTTTTAAATAGAAGTTTAACAAGCGTGCGTAGTTATTAGGCACATGACTCGTATCTATGTCTTTGCCAATCATAGCCTACTTTAGAAACATTTTTCTTTACAAATACTATAAAAAAAAAGAAATCAGCAAATTGAAAATGTTAAATGTTATATAAATGAACTTTTAGATAATATCATACCAACCGACTCTTATTTTCAGATGAGTCCGTTTCAGAACACTTATCTGTGCCTACAAAATCGTTTTTTAACATTTCCTTTTTTTTTTTCAGTTTAAGCCGTATAAAATATCCTTCGCAACATTACCAACCTCTCATGGTTATCACCCATCATAAAACGAAATAGCCCATATATGTTGAACGTAGCTCGACAGAGTATGCTTTGTACAAATAGATCGCAAGTTAGATTAAACGCAGAATTCTGCTCGATAAAACCGAGTTGCACCCCTTTGCGACCCCAACACCCTTAGGAGCGTTAATATTCCCTACTATGGCGGCCAACATTTGCACGAAATGAGAACTCGAGATGAGTTCGATTAAAACAATGGAAACTCGCTCTCTCTCGCCGTCCTCGACCCCTCCGAATGCCCACCGCACCTCTTCTAACACTAGTTCCAGCTTAGTTTGGACGGGAGGATTAGGATTTCGGCTCAATAATATAAGAGAATATAGCCGGCCCGATGAGAATATACTGGCCGCAAAAGTTGCCTGAATACTAATTACTTCTCAAATTCTAACGCTTTGTTTCATTCCGGTTACTGGTTAACATTAATATTACGAAATTGTCTACGGTTTTGAACTTCTATCATCGGTAATGAAAATTTTTGCTGTTATAAAAACGTGGTCAAAAAAGAACTGATCTAATTCTTGTGTATTTAAAGATACAGTAATAATAATAAGAAAGTAATCTATGTATCCAAGTATCGACCGTTCTCTATAATTACCCGTCTTTAAAAAATATTTCAAAACATATAGAAGAAGCCCAGTGACGAATTTTATGACTAATGCTGTATTCTAGGTCAAAAATAAACAACAATTAATGTAATAATTAACTTGATAATTAATTGTTTATATAACTCAGTAATTAACTTATTAATTAACCTAATATTCAACTTATTAAATATCTTAATTGTTAACTTTATAATTAATTAAAAATTAACTTATTAATTAACTTAATAATTGACTTAATAATTACCTTAGTAGTTAACTTAAAAGTTACCATATTAGTTAAATTAATAACTAACTTATTAATTAACCTAATCATTTAGAAATTACCGAATATTTAACCTATTAATTATTTAATAATTAAATTATTATTTAAATTAATAAATAACTTTATATTCAACACAATAAATAACTCACTAAATTAACTGAAAAGTTACCTAAATAATTAACTTAATAATATAACCTAATAATTGATTTAATAATTAACTTAATACATAACTTGTTGCGACCGTTTTTATTTTTAAATATGACCTTTGTCCAAAAGTGAAATTTGTAAATTCATAAATTAATTTTAATTATTATTAATAAAAGATAATTTGAGCACGTGTCGCTAAAGGTTAGCGTCCATTTCGTTCATTTCGAACTATCAAATTAAAACCAACGGTTTTTTTGTACCTATAAATTTGTGCGGAATTAACAGATAATTTTATAGAAAAATTATTTAATTACTAGTGAACAATTCAAGGATTATTGGCAAGCTATAAATCCCGATTTCACTTTTTTATTCATATCCCAATCCTTTTTTATTGGCTGTAATCAAGGTAAATTTTGTTTAAATATAATTATTAATAATAACAATTCCTGAAATATAACTTAATTAACAATTTAATAATTACCTTAATAATTAAAATAATAGCTTAATAATTAACCTAATAACAAACTTAATATCTATTATTTATTTTATTAAATAGCCTAATAATTAACTCAATAAATAACTTATCAATTTACTTATTAAGTAACTTGAAAATCAACTTAATAAATATCTTGTTAACTAATCTGAAACTTAACTTAATAAATAACCTTATAATTTAATAAATAACCAAATAATTAATTTATTAATTAACTTTTTAATTAACTTAATAAATATCCTAACAATTCACTCAATACTTTAGTTGATAATCAACTTGATAAATAATTTAATAACTAACCTAATTAATAATAAACCTAACAAACAACTTATTAATTAACTTCATAATTACCTTAATAATTAACTTAACTTAATAAACCCTAATAATTATCTTAATAATTACCTTAATAATTAACTTAATAATTAACTTATTTATTAATTGTCATAACAAATAACGTAATAATTAGGTTAATAATTTACTCAATAATTAACTTATTAATTAAATTAAATAATAATTTAATAAATAAGTTAATTGGTAACTTAATAAATAACTCAAAAATTAATCTACCTTAAAATTTATTTTAACATTATAATTAACCAGTGCTAAATTAGAATTACTGTAAAGCACAAAAATGTAACTTTCGTTCTACGTGAACATTTTAATCATGATTTTTATAACGTGGTTTTGCCTTTATAAAGCAATACCCTACAAACATTCTATTTACTACCCCCTCTTCCACACCAGATAAAGAGACAAGCCCTGCTCAAGGCTCAAAAACTACTCACCACGAACAGACCATTTATTTTTTTATGTTTATTATGTAAATCTCACCAAGCCTTAGTTGAAATACCCATCAATAAATAAAGTGGCCACATTTAGTTGGATCGAACAGTCTCGTCTATTCATTTTTGGACCTGTCTTTTCTATTAGCCTATTGGATAATCTTAGAGTTACCATGCAGCAAATACTATGAGTAGACAGAATTTACGCCTTAATATAGGCAATTTGACTGGTCTTTGCTAAATACAGAAGAAGCACAATCTATCAAACTCTGCACTCTACAGAAAGTGTGACATTATCAGCTATATAAAATCTGTAGGTTGGCTGAAGAGCTGAGAGACGCCTCACCGATTTAGAAGGGTGCACGATGGGTCCAGTGAAGCCTAAGTGATGTTAAAGGAAATAACATACCCTCTACACCTCACACTTCACAGATAGAGATATTGAAATAAAAACGAATAAGATTCAATGACAGAGTGAGAAACAAAAAACCAATTATACCAAAAAATTTAAAAAATCTGATGTGTCCAACACATGACTTTCCTATCTAGTTATTATAGGCTTTTTCCAGTTATTTTGTACAACCTATTGCAGCACCTATATAAATGTTTAAAGGATAAACTAAATATATACATTTTCCACATACATCTACCTCGAAACATTTTTCTATAGATATTCATTGAAAACGAAAATACTGAAAAATTTAAATTTAGCTCTTTTCCTCCATTTTTTCCATTACAGTCCATTTTAGAAAAATCATGTATAAACAAAAATTATAGAGATCGATATCGCAAACAACTTTTAGTTTAACAATTTTCTTAAAAATCAGAATTTTGCGCATTTTGTCAAATTTCTCGAATACGGACCATTTTAGGAAAATTTTGTATAAAACAAAAATTATTAATAATAATATTAGAAGTAACTATATTTGAAGAATTTTCTTCCGTAAACGTAAACAACAGATATATTCCATAAAATATAAAAAATGAATACCCATAAAGTACCCCCCCAGATGTTCCGACTTTATCCAAAATCTAATCAGTTCATTGGACGCTGGAATTAAGCTTAAGTTTCAAATTTGGTGTTTTCTGTGTATCGGTTCATAAGTTATGGTGGATACAGACATTATACTTTCCTTATATCTGTATACAGATAGAAAAGTATAAAGAATACCTATGTACATAATTTCTTTCAGCTAATATCCTAAAAGCCAATTATGTTTCGAGTTGTAACTGATATGACCCAATTATATCAAATGACGATAGTGCGAGTGTAATCTAATCCTAAGGTACATTTCACCTGACATAGAGAACACATCAATCATAGCATTGATATCTACTAAGAAAATGTAAGTATCCATCATATATTGAAGGGACAAAAGCTCACGTCACTATAAGTGAATTACGTCCCAATAATTCTGAATTTCGCCGAATTCTCAAATAGACACAACCGAACGAATATAATAATTTAACTTGTCTTCTGTTGAGTGATGTAAATATGGAAATAGGAATGATTTTAAAATATTAGTCAATATTATGCTGAAATGTACCAATATCCGATATTAAAAGAAAATTTAACACGAATTTCAGATGCTTAATTTTCAAACAATTCTTAAAAGTTTAAGATTTTTTTAGTTAATAGCTAGGTATATCCATCCAGAAAATAAAAATTTAAAAAACATAAATATCTGTAATTGAACATAATGCCGATATAGCAAATTAAAACTTGCAAATTTTTCGGAAACATATGTAGTGCTGTGCTAATCGATAGAAAATAAAAACATGACCGAATAAACCAAAGAAAATTTTTATTTGTGTGAAACCTAACACTTCTGTTTCTTTAAAATCGACAGTGGCTTTTTTTCAGTTAGTGTGTGAATACAAATCCGAATGAGATTTAAAACATATATTTGACTTAAAAATTCAAACTGTCAAAAAAATACATTTCATGAAACAACCTATTTTAAAAACAAGATTCTTTGTTTATTTCCAGTTCCAATACAAAATAAAACGCCTTTTGAATAATTACTTCTTGTGAGACTGGTCTTTTAAATAATCTCAAAGTAATCATACTCGATTCCATCCTTTAATTTTGGCAATTTCCACTTCTAGACACAACATTTACATTTATTTTACACAGTATCTAGGTACACGCTAACTTGAACGCAATTCAAAAAGTTATATACACGCGAAACGTCTTGACAGAGTAGGTGAGCTGTGTCTAGGTCGTTGGTGTTTATGCAAGTCGGCGTAGCCAGGTATGGATTGAAACAAGCAGTCGTTGCTTCGTTTTCTTGTTGTCGCGGCATTATTATTATTATTATTATTTGTGCATGTATGTGAAATTTTCTTCTAAGGTTTATAAAATACTACTGCTAGTCACGGCGTAAATGAAAACAAACAAGACACTTTCTCACAAACACCTCCCACCACAGCAATATGACGTTTCGCGTGTATATAATTTTTTGATTTGTGTACACTTTAGCGTGTATCTAGCAACAGCGTTTATTTTATCGCCTTGTTTATTTGTAATTTGTCCAGGATGAAATACACATTCAAACTTAGCAATACCGTAATCACTTGTAGTACATCAACTCAAATTTTTTATATGAAAAATGGGAACACGTCTATAAAGAAAAAGTAGACAATCAAAATTTTATTCTTATCTTAAAAAATACATAAATAAAAATACTAAAACAGTAAAGTTAAAACATAAAATTACAAAAATGGATGACATCAAGCCTATTAAAATTACTTAACGAAAAAAATTATGCTACACTAAACTTTCCTAATATTTAAAATTTAAAAAATAAGTACTAACAACAAAAAATATACAAACAAATTAACAAAAAAAAAAACAAAAAGAGAATACTGCTCATTACTATCTCAAAAAACAAACATTCTTCAAAATCATTATGGGAATGTATCAATACCGTATCCGGAATTGAAAAAATTATTAGTAATTTGTAGAGGAGAGTCGCCTAGTATGGGGATGTTTTTGTTGGCGCTATTAAACAAAAGCAAATATAAGTTCTAAAATTGAAAAAAAAAGTAATATAGCTTTTACCTTGGGGAAAGGTAATATTAGCAAAAAGGTTAATATTTTTTTTCAAAATGGCCTTAATATATGAATTTGTTAAAAAATGCGTCTCCCCAAATTAGGGACCCATGGGAACCTAATTTGGTGAGGTTGTATATTAACAATTAAAAAAAAAAATACACATTGAATTATGCCTCTAATAGATTTTATTTAGAAAAATAGAAGAAAAAAATTGTTTTATTGTATTAATAACACATTAACATTTTAATTTGTTGCAACACTACTTGTGGCATTTAAACACTTTCTTTGCTTTAGGTCCAAGATCTGTACACGAAGTTGTAGGCCAGACGGACCGGGTTCTGTAGAAAGGGATTCTTGTGCTAACTCCTTATTTTGTGGGGTTGCTTCTTGTTGATCATCACTGAGTGGATTTGGAACCTAGTGTTCAATGTTTAAGGCCAGAAAGTCGTGAGACCTGAACTTATGACGATTGCATGGAAATAAACCAGCCTTTTCAAATCCCTTGGCGGCAAATTCTGCAGTTGCAGCTTTCTTGTATGCATTTCCAAATAGTTTTCTGATTTGGTAGACGGTTACCACTCCTCTATCTGCATTGTTTCGAAGCCACATTTTAATTTATTGGGCGTAGTAAGTTTTAAATGGAGACATGAATGAAAGATCTAATGGCTGCATTTTATGGGAGCTGTGAGGAGGCAGGCAAACTATATCTACATGGTTGCTACGCGCTAGGTTTATCACCTCTATATTTCTGGTGTGTGTAAAATGTCCATCCAGGACAAGGACAGCTGGATTATCTGCAGTTGGTTCAACATGTTTCAAAAAATGTTTAAACCAGTCCGTAAATAATTCGGACTGGATCCATCCAGGAGGGTGATATGCATAGATAGAGCCTAAGGGTGTACCGTCCATAAGCTCCTGCTTCATATTTTTTCGAGGAAAAATTACTAGAGGAGGGATAAAGTATCCAGCCGGGTTCATGCAAGTAACCACTGTGATAAGTGAACTTCGCTCTGCTGCTTGTAAAGCCCCTATTTGTTTTTTGCCTTTTAGTCCGACTACTTTTGTATGTTTGTGTTGGACTATGGTGATCTCAGTTTCATCACAATTATACACGCGTGACGGGGAATATTTTATTTTCTCCAGAGTGGATTCATAAATATCAAAAAACTTCGTAACAGCTTCTTGTGTAAAACCTTTTGCTCTTACGTAGGATACGCCTTGTGGAGTTCGTACAGATAGCTCTCTGTGCCGTTTCATAAAAATTTTAAGCCATTTTTTACCAGCTTGCTCTCTTTCCTTAGAAAATGGATTTTTTTAAATTATTTTGGATTGCAAGATGATAAGCCATGCATCGCACATCTCTTCGTGAGAGCCCGAAAAATTTTTGCTCCATTTGAAGACAATATCTTACCAGTTCTTCTTTAAGGTCTTTAGGTAAAATCGGGCTCCTACCCATTTTAGTTTTAACCATTTCGTCAGCAGACGTATCCTCATTTTTAGCATTACGTTCTAAAGTTGTCTGAGGGACACTAAAGACTCAAGAAGCCTTGAAGCTACCCATTTCCTTATTTCGCATAGCTTGTACCGCCGCCTTCATTTGAATAGGGTCCCATGCCTTTCTTTTTGGCATCTGCAAGTAAATAAGGAAATGTGTGTATTCAAATCGCGCAAATAAAAACCCTAAAATGGGGATCCCCATATAAGGGTTCTTGAATCTCCCCATATTGGGAGCTTTGTCTTTCTCAGATTTCTAACCTAATAAATGTCTAACATGCAATTTAAATTTAAAATCAAATATATTTTTCTCTAACCTTGAGCTTCAAAAATTTTAAACATAGATGAAACCGCTATATCTACTATTCGAAAACATGCAAAATATTAAGACCCAAGGGACAAAAGTTGGAAGTTGGGAGAGAGATAAGAACATCGGGTCGATGGTGTAGCGGTTTATCGCGCTTATATTCATTTATAGGCGAGTTTATGAGTCCGAGACTGCTGGGCTTCGAATCCCAGACCAGACCATGTGGATTTTTAATTAAATTGCATGGTTCGGTTTAGGATTTGATGTGTGCCGTATTAATGGAAATTCAATTTCTGTTGATATGACATGCAGATTATAAAATCGCCATACATTATCGTCTCGATGATGGTGGGTGAGGTTTTCCGGGTTTTCCTCACCTGTAAGTCAAACGGCACCATCAATCATCCTTAAGTCGCCCCGGAGCGCCACGGCAAATAATAATAATAGCCGTCCCTTCCCCTACACAAGTCGTTCAGTCGACTTCAGGGGTTGAAATTCACTCGTAAGGGGGTGAATTAGGGAGAATATTATTATTATTATTAATTGCGTACTATGCCATGAGTACATAGAGAATATAAATGCCACCTATGTCTATGTAGCCTCGGAAACGAATGTATCCTCTGCTATTAGAGGATGGACCTTCTGGTGCAATATACAAAGTGCTCAGATAATGGATGGACAACAGATTTTTATGGATTGGCTGGATCATTTTAAAATCTATATAAAACAACCTGCTTCATTTATTTTTTTGGAAGCTTTTCAGTTTTGTAAGATAAAATTCATCCACGTTGTGTTCATTATCCCTCACACTTTAGATGTTTGTGATATTGCCTCATTGCCATGGTGGTATAATCCCGGTCCCCTGGGGTAATACCATCAGTTACCTTTGTTTTTAATTCAGATAACTTTCCCCTAAAAAACTACTTAAAACTTTTTTAAATATTACTCATTGAAAGTAAACTTTTTGCAGGATATGTCAATTGAACTATTCATCGATTTTTCTTTTTCCTGTTGATTTTTTGTCCTCTTTCGCTTAGTGGTGGCGGTATTTTCCTGGTCTCCTCTACTACTCAAACTGTAACATATAACGTTCTTCAAGGAATGGTCCCGGGTCCAATATTGTTTCTTCTCTATTTAAATAGCAGTCTGTCTTTACATATTTAAGGTCACATAAGTAGCTTTGCAGACGACACTGAGTAGTAACTTATACATCTACTGATTGGCATAACCTAAAAATAAAGGCGGAAACTGACTTTTCCAAGATTTTTACATTTTTTTTTGCTTAAGCACATTGCCATTCAGCCAGACACAGATTCGTCCATAATTAGAACTACCCAAAATATTTTCTAACAGCAAGAGGTGTAAGAAGAAGAAGAACAATAAACAATATAGGACGGGGACACTTGCTTCTCGTCCAGGGACCCAATAGATAAACAAAATTAGGCTTCGGTAAGAGGGTAAACAAATAGGTAAAATACAGAGGAAACAAGATTAAGATTCCAGTGATAGACGAATCTTGGTGTCTTTCAGAAATTGTAAGAGGCAATTGATAATATCATCAGAAAAATGTATTAAAACTGTTTCAATATTTAAGGGGGATGGAATGTTATTTTTTATAAGATTCATATAAAGCGTGTTTGAATGTACTGCGTATTTTTTGCATTTGAAGAAAACGTGATTAAGATATCCAGTTGTTTCACAAAAGTCACCATTTTCATCTTCTTTTACATTAATTTTAAACAAGTGTTTAGAATAACTGTCATGACCAAATCTGGTTATAATTAAAGATGTAATGTAGTGTCTTGGAATTAGAATTATACGATTTTTAAACCAGGGTGAGTTTGGAATATGTCTTTGAATTTTAGTGCACTGATTTTTACATGGCTTCAGCAAAATAAATTATTTCTTAATTATTCTAAAACAGTTTTTTATCCTTCCAGACTTAGGTGCATTAAATATTGGCATGAATATTGAGATCGCGCAAGTTAAATATCTTGAAATAACGATGGATCGCCACATGAAGTAGGACTTGCAATTAAAGAGTTAGTCAAAAAAATTAGAGGTCATTTACCAAAATTTATCTTCAAGATTATCTGGACATAACATATTTAAATTTTTTTTAAGGTATTTTACTTAAATAGCGAAAGGATTATTTATTGAAAAAAGTCCAAAATTGGCCTGATAAAGTGAAACTGTCGGCAACTCTGCATTAACGTAAAAATTAAGGACCAGTTAAAGCCCCTCTATAAATTATGAGGCCGGAGATAAAATTTATTCATTCAAATAATCATGGAACTTTTTGTACGTCAAATTTGGAAATACAAAACTTGATATTTCCAGTAAATGTTGTCTGTGACAAAACTTGCTGCAGTAGGGGAAACTATTGTACCTTGATAACTGTGTACCTTGAAACACTTTAAACTGTGGAAGTAGGTGTCGCTCTCTAGTGATCATGTTTCTCAGAGAAGTGCACCATGTATCGTACCTATCTTATCAGTGTGGTTTTGTCTGTTACATGTAGCGTTTACTTAGTGTTTTGTGAAAGATTTTCGTTCGAAAATTAGAAGTGAAATAGTGGCATATTATTTCTAGATGGCACAAGGTAAATATTTCATTTTTCTACAGTTAAAATAACAACCTTTTTTTGGTATATTCAGTAGGTTTACAATTTATTATCATGGTTCTGGAGAGAATATAAAAACAATTTATAAAATGAAGTCATCTCTTGTACCTTGAAACACCATCCATCGTGTACCTTGAAACACTATATAATTCAAGTAATTTAGGATTAAGTATAATCTTCATTGCTAACTCAATATGTTGTTTCAGGTTTGATAATGCCAAGAAGTAAAGCAGGAGTAAAATGACCACCAGTTAACACCGAAAACCTTAAGCAAGCTATCTTAGCAGTCACTCGGGATCAAGAAGAAAACATTTCTTTGAGAGAAGCTGCTAAGGTCTATAAAGTGTTAGTTACTACACTATCACGACATCTTCAAGCACACCGTAATAGTGACGGAGAGGAATTTACATACAAATGTAATTTGGACGTAAAGAAAGTTTTCTCTTCAGAAGAAGAAAACAGCTTAGTAGACTATATCACTACTGTTGCAAAAATGCATTATGGTCTAACTAAAAAAGGTGTGCGAGAACTTGCATTCAAATTTGCCATAGCATATAGAAAGAAAATTCCCGCAAATTGGGAACAGGAAAAATTAGCAGAAGGAGAGTGGATACGTCATTTTATGAAACGGCATCAGGCAAAGTTATCGATAAGGAAACCAGAGGCGACAAGTTTAGCTAGAGCAACTAGCTTTAATTCATCCAACGTTTACAAGTTTTTTTCCAACATAGAAGACGTTCACAAGCGATTTAAAATTATCCCCCTTGAAAGAATATGGAATATGGACGAAACAGGTTGTAAAACTATTCAGGAACCACCAAGAATCGTGGCATCCAGAGGTATAAAGCAAATAGGGAGCACGACATCAGCTGAACGAGGCCAACTAATCACTTTAATATGTGCAATAAGTGCTACTGGAAATACACATACCACCTTTTTTTATTTTTCCAAGGGTAAATTTTAAGGAATATATGTTAAACGGAGCACCACCTGGTAGCATCGGTGTTCAAATGATGAAAAAATTCTAAAATTTATGGAAGATTTCACTAAACATGTAAAGCCCTCTAAAGATAAACCAGTGCTTCTAATCATGGACAATCACGAAACACACTGTTCATATGATGCGATCGATATGGCTTCAAAAAATGGTATCAAGATAGTTACTTTCCCTCCCCATACCAGCCATCGCTTACAGCCACTAGATGTTAGCGTTTTTGGTCCGTTTAAAACTTTCTACAACCAAGGTTTGAATGCATGGCATATTAACAATAACGGAAAGATATTCTCAATTTATAATGTTGTTGAAATAGTAGGATCTGCTTTTCCTCGAGCTTTTTCAACAACTAACATTTGTAGCGGATTTAAAAATACTGGGATCTATCCTCTAAATATAGGAATTTTTGATGAAGATCTGTTCTTACCTTCTTCGGTAATGGACAGACCAATGCTGGATACTGAAAATATAGCTGTTGCAGGATCGTCATCAGAATTATATAATGTAACAGCTGCCGAAGACATAGCGATCGCGGGGCCTTTATCAAGACCAGATGCATTTAAATCCCCCGAGCAGTCAGACCTTGTGGCGTTCATATATCCACAAGAAGTTAGGCCGTTTCCAAAAGTAACAACCCAACGGAAAAGAAAAAGAGCCTGTGGAACCTTTCCTTTGAAAAGGAAAATATTCAAGAAGCTTGCGTAAAAATTAATGCTGACCTCATCTCTCTTGCTAGACTTTCTGACAAATATTGTTTAAGTATAAATCCAACTAAATCCGTAGTCCAGTTATTTGGACGTCCTACAGCTAGAAAAAAGATTATTAATTATGTGAACATTAGCTTGGATGGTCAACAACTGCCGCTTCTTTCATGTGTTAAGAATCTAGGTATTCATATAGATAATTCACTTCGCTTCTCGTCTCATGTGACAAATATTGTAAGAAAATCCTATAGTAGTTTAAAACTCCTATATGCAAATAAAAGCATATTGAATAAACGAACTAAAGCCATGTTATGTGATTCTCTTGTCCTATCTCACGCCAATTATGGCGATGTGGTCTATGGACCAAGTTTGTTAGGTGTTGATAAAACTCGCTTACAAAAGATACAAAATTCGTGTGTACGTTTTATTTGTGGACTTTACAGACGTGATCATACTAGTCAACACTTAAAGGAACTGGGTTGGCTTAATATGGCGGAAAGAAGAACATTGCATGCATGCTCAATGTTTCGCAAGATTATGGTAACTCTAACACCTGCTTACTTATATAATAAAATTCAATTCCGCACTGACGTCCACAACCTTAACATTCGTTTTAAATCTAAACTCACGCCGCCTTTACACAAAACAACCTTATATCAAGGATCTTTTTCATATTATATTTCCTGGCTTCTAAATGGATTACCGCTTAGCTACTCTAAATTTTCTCTTGGTAAATTGAAACATACATTAAAAGAAGACTTTTTAAATGGCAAACTGCGCAATATCATTAAGTAATACGACAGGATAATTTTATTATATAGCATAATTTCATTATACACGTTTTTCCGTTCTTCTATTAGCAATTTCTCACCTAATATAAATTGTTTTTCATTATTTTTGTTTGTTATACTATGCCAAGTTTTGTAACACCCTAGTTAAGATTATATGTATTTTAAGTTAATACCTATTATTTTAGATATAATTTTAGTATTAGTTTTTCTTTTTCCATTTTTTTTTTTTTATTGAGGTTGAGTGGAAGAGCAGCTTCTATACTTGCTTATGCAAATTTGAAAGCTGAACTTTGCCTTTTGGCTAATTATTTTTAATAAATTATACTATTTTAATTTTGTAATTTTCACATGCCAATAAAACCATATTTATTTATTTATTTATTTATTTATTTATTTAAAATATTAACCGATTCCCCAGAAAGAGAGGAACTTCTAATAAAAAGCAAGTAAAAGAAGAAAAGGAAAAAAAGAAAAATAAAAAGTTGTTTAAACAGAAAAGGAAGCAGGAAGCAGGTAACTAAAAAGTTGTTTAAGAGACGCTTGAACAGCAATAGCAGTGACGAGGCAGTTATCTATGAGGAGGAAAGTGATGTTGGAGGAAAGACGCTTAATGATATATAATCAGATTCTTCAGATAATGAAGGTGATAGTGACATGGATCTATAACCGCTAACATCAGACGACGTGGCAGTTGGATATTTTGTGTTCGTCTCTTTTAAAGGAAAAAGTGAAGTTTTTATTATGTGGGTTGTATACAAGAATGCCTTTTTACAACTGAATTTTCCGTGAGTTTCTTACGAAAAAGATCGCCTTAGACATTTCATTATCCATCTGTACCAGATGTAGCATCTATTGACATTGGAGACATAGTGGTAAAGTTATCTTGCATAAATACAATTGGCACTGCAAGAACAAAAAATGTCAAGACCTTTAATTTTCCATTTTATAAGTGCAACACCAAATAATATTATGCGAATGTTGTATTTTTTAATTGAATTTTAATAAAATATTTAAGTTTTTTTGACTATTATTAAATTTTTTCACAATGTTTCGAGATACAACACTAAGTGTTGCAAGGTAGATGAACGTTCGTGTACCTTGAAACAAATTTAGATTTTTTAATAACAAATGTGTAGACTTTAATTTAAAAGCGAAGTGTATAAAAGTAAAGCAAGACTTAAAAAAATATGCTACCTACACTCTGGAATTAAAACTAAGTTGCAAATCTTAAAATTTGAATTTTTAAAAATGAAAACCTAAAATGTGTTCCGAGGTACAACAGCTTCCCCTACTAAAGACAAATCATTACGCGCGCGAACTAATTTCTTACTCCTTTATCATCTAAACACTGGTGTTATACCGTTTACGGGCACTATACGATGTTACCTGATATTTTTTTCACATTACTCCCAGGCATAAAATATGTATACGACAAATCGGCCGTTAATGTAAAACATAACCAATGACATCGTTAAATTTTTTCCAAGGCAAAATAATCCGCAGTTATAAAAAAGTGCTTTTGATGGAACATCCCAAAATATCGTGATGTCCGTTCATTAATTAAAAACGTCGTTTTGGCAGCAATTAGCTAGATGAAACCCTCAAAGCAGCATCAACTCTTCAGCTGGACTGCATTTGACATCCAAGAGTGCCGCGAATAGAAGTGATTAATGAGCAGAACAATTGCCTATCGCCGGTCCCATATACGCAGCCTACTACTACGACTACTACTCTCCGGCCAGACAGTTAAGAAGAAGGGTTGAGTCTCCCCGGTTATATTCATTAGCGACATTTTAGATTTTGTAAATATTGGATAATGTAGGAAACGTATAAGTTGACTAAACGATATGTGATGTATGTTCGCGGTAGATAAACAGAATGTTATTTTTTTATTTTTATTAATTGCTCTTTTACTGAAAGCTTCTGAGAAGTTTTGGAAAGCTCTAATGTGGTTTACTTTGTTGTGTTTGTTATCTTGGTTTAAATTACATAGCTAATATTTTGATTGGGTATTTTCTAAATATTCAACAAGTGAAATGCCAGAGGTTGTTGTGGAAACTTAAAAGCTTTATTATACTTTTTGTTTTCGTTATAGCAATTGTACAGGGTGAAGCATCGAAACTGAATTAGATTTGAAGGAGAATTGGTTTTAATAAAAAACAAAAATATTTCAAACGGGACACATAAAATTACCTTTCCAATGGTGGGTTCAGGGGCGGTTTCTCCATTGATTCATTTGTGCAGTGAACATCCAGTTAAATTTCATAAAAACACAATATTTTAATATTACATAAATAACAAAAACATAAATTTGTTAATCTATATTTTTTAGTACACCATTGCCCTCTGGCTAATCGCGTCTCTGTGGCACAGTTTACCTAAGTATACTGTACCTGTGGCGCGTTATGATGAGTGAGCCTAACACGAGTAAGATGATTTGGCGATCCTTCAAACTTCAGAATAACACACTTATTTGGCGCACTGCTCACAAACAAGGTTGCCAAACCAGTGTTGTCCGTCTAGTACAATTCACAATTGTATTAGATGTAGTACTTTCTGCGTACATCAATGTTCACGTGTAAAATATTTATTATGTTCCATGTTTGGGTTCATTATTAATAAAGACCCCCTTTTTTCCCTTTCAATGAATTGGATGTCACTGCAAATAGAATTCGAAAAATCTCATACATTTAAGGAATCTGGTACATTTTTTAAACAAATCTAATACATAACAAAAACATATTCTGGCAACACTGTACCAAATCAAACAAACTGTCATTCCATCTTCCGTCATTCCTCTACTATAAAACGCTTTTAACAAAATTAAGATTAGTTTATTTATGATCATTTAAAAAAATGTGTTTTATTGAGAACTGCAACTTTAATAAATTGGAAGGATGTTTGTCAATTTAACGATTGTTCCCGAAAAACTCCTTTAAAGGTACCATTTCGGTAGGCACGACAGACGACCGCCGACGCGACATACGACCGCCGACGCGACCGAGAAGTGTTGCTTCACATCTAAAATACATTCAATTATATGAAACACATTTCGCACGGCGCGACACAAGAAGTGTCGTCAAGACGACACTTCCTGGAGACACTTCTGAATCTGCCTCGGGGCAAAGATTTGCTGCGTGTCGCACTCGGGGTCACTGTTCTCGAGCATCGGTTCATTTTGAGGGTGATTAGGATGGAAATTTCTTTCGATCCAGGAGGGCGTTGCCAAATTTTGGAACAGTATGAGTGAAAAAAAAAGAACAGTAGATTTTAATACAGGGGGAAATAATTATAATTTGCAGTGTAGTAAATAAAAAAACAAGTATATAAGAAACGAAAAATAAACTTTTTTCTACCCAAATTAGAAAGTAAACAAAGAATAAAAACAAATAAAAATATTTTTATTATTTACTTAACGTATGGGAAAAAACCAATGAAAAATAATAAGTACCTACTTCTTTTAGATTAGTCTGAATTAGATAATTCAAAATCGTAGTGTTTGGCATATGCATGTTCTTTTTGTGATGCCCTATTAATTATTTGTTTCATTTGTTTCAATAGCCGTTCCTTTCCCCCCACATGCTCAGCTTTTGGGGTTAAAATTCACTCGTAAGGGGGTGAATTAGGGAGAGTATTATTATTATTATTATTTTAAATAAGCATAATGACTATCTTGATATTTTTTTTTATGGAGCCAACCTACAATAGTGGCTGCTTATTTCGCTACTTTTACTGCATAAAATTTACTAGAAAAAATATTCTTTAACCATTTGCTGAAGAATGAGGCAAACTTAATAAATTAAGAACAAAAGTTACTAGAGACAAAAACACTGGATCTAAGTAAAAACAGTAACGCTAGCAACGCTGACCGTTCCCTCGAATGGTTATTTGCAAGTGTCGCGCGACACTTCTTAAAGCTTGCGAAATGTACGAAGCGTAACATTTATGCATCTGTCGTCCTACTCGACCTTGGGGTCGTTTCAGTGGTCGCTTGTCTCCTGATGCGCCTCCCAAATGGTACCTTAAGGTTTTATTTACATTTAATAAAGTTTAACGACTGTAATTTGTTTTATATTTTGTTTCAGTGTCTAAGACCATCCAAAGACTACTTCAAAATGGTCTATTTTGTACCCAATTGCAAATACTACGAAGTAAGAAGTAAGCAAAAAATTTGTGTTTTTTTTCCCACAAAACCCGCTAAAAGGAAAAACTTGATTATTCTGATAAGGTAACTACTTGACATCATTATGGATATGGAAATGTAGAATAAAAATTTGATGAAGATAAAGAGACAAATGTTTTTTCACTTTAAAAGTCTGAATCGGAAAAATGGATCAACCAGTTAATTTAATAAACTTGATGAGATATTTAACCTAAGAAATAATATATACATTTAAATAGTTTACCTATATAAAGTTATGTTTGCCTGTAATTATTAATCGTGTTATCCTCTAACCTAGATCGTTTGTTGCATACAAATCAAAAATCTTTTATTTTAATAACATTTTTTTATTGCCTTGTTTGTATAATTTAGTATTTTTAAAAATATTAGATGTTATGGTAATTTGGATCACTGCAGGTATTAAATAAAAATAAGGCTGTTGGTAAATTAGTTTACAGTTGGTAATAAAGTATGTCTCAAAAAAAAAGCAATAAGTATTAAACATAAATTGTGATTTTGATTAGGCACTTGACAAGTTACATCTCACATATGTACAAACTCACCAAACTCAACCTACTCACTTTATCTACACGATGGGAAACTTAAATTTAAAAAGGGTAAACGAGGTAGAGGACTTGGGTATTACATTCTCTAGTACTCTTAACTTTATTTCACATGTCCAAAAAATCGTCTCTTTGGCAAATAAATCAGTAGGATTTGTAAAACGTACAACATCAGAATTTAATAATATTGATTCCATTAACTATTTATTTTGCTCTCTTGTAAGAAGTAAACTAGAATTTGGTAGCGTAATCTGGAATAATATAATAAATAAAACTCTAACTTGCCGAATTGAAACGATTCAAAATAAATTTTTGAAATATTTATATTACGAGAGGTACAAAACCTCTCCCGGTCATATGTCTTACCAACCAATAAGATCAGAGTTCAAAATTATAAAACTGGAGAATAGAAGACTCCATCGCAGTTTGATACTTCTATATAAATTATGTAACCATCTGATTGATTCTCCTAATCTATTAAGTAAAATCAACTTTTATGTGGCTGATCACAGAACTCGTCCCAGGGCTCAACTATTTTTCACTGAAACCAACAACAACACTTTAAATCGAATATGCCAGTTACACAACACATACATCACAGATCTCTCTCCTGGATTATTTGGAATAAAAATGTCCTTGTTTAAAAAATATATCACATCCAATGTACGTATTACCTAAATATACAAAATATCTCTGTCTTTGTACTAGTCTCCTATATTAAACTAGATCTTAACACATTATATTATTATTGTAATAGTATTATATGAAAATTGTTACGTCATTATAAAATAACTTTTGTTACAGGAACATGTAATTAGGGCAACCTGTATGTTTCTGATAAATAAATAAATAAATAAATACTCTGGCTAATTAATCCTATCAAAATCCTAATTAAACATATCAAAATAATAATATACTATCTAAAATTAAACAATAATTTGAAAATACAGATGAAGCCGATTTACCTATTTAGACAAAATACTATTATTCTGTTATTTATTAAAACACATAATTTTTTAGTGAAGATGGACATGCAAAAGTCTGCCATGAGGGTAGGACAGAGCGAGAGCAAGAATACTTTGGAGTGTGTTGTGAAATACCCTTAGAAAGGGTCATATGGTGAGTTAAGTGTGATAACATTTTACGATGTATACCTCACTAGTTTAGTTCACAGATTTCTGTTAATGTTCAATTATGTGCTGCTATTTGAAACTGTTAGTATCCTTTGATTAAAGAAGTTAAATATTATTGTTGGCCTTTTTAAATTGTTTATTTTACCTTATACTTTTTTTTTCTACTCTTCATACAGTATTCTGTGAAGAGTATTATAGGTTTACTTTGTCTGTCTGTCCAACGTCAAGCTTTTTACATAACCTGATATATATATTTAAAAATAATCTCAAATTATGAAGACAAGTCAGTTTACTTACTAATAATGTTTATAGATGGTTTTCAACGTATTAAAAACAAAACAAATATTACACTAACTAAAATATTCATTTATTAATAGGTGTAGTGCTTGAAAACAGTATGATGTTGATAATAGTAACTACACTTACTACAAACTCAAATAAAAGAAAAAAACAGCGATATTGACTCTTGTACAAAGTTTTGATCTGACCTTATGATAAAATTATTGGAAAAAAGAACACTCATTTTAAATTACCACGAGCCGACACTGGCTGGGTTCTTCCCTTACTATCGATCAATATCTTTGATAACTCATATCTCCAAACTTTTTGAAAAGCTAATAAATATTTGATTCATCTCATATTTGAATAAATATAAACTCCAAAACAATATGGTTTTAGAAAGAATCTTTTCATAGAAAATGCAATTGCTGCATTATTAAAAAGAATATGCAAATCTCTAGATAAATGTAAACAATGCATTTATGTATTAGATGTCTTTTCAAGCTTCTGCTTATTTCCTTCCCTTATGTTAATTTTATTATTTTTCTTTGAGATCTTGCCTTACTAATAATAAATGACATAATATATTTTTGCTACTCCTATACTATTAGTTGTTAATTAAATGCTAATTTTCAGTTTTATATTGATACTCATTTTAACACTGGTTTTCATTATGAAATTGAAAATTAATTTCTCCATTCAATTGATAATGTAAATAATGAAATTCATATTAATTTGCCCTCTTCATCTAGTAGTACAAATTCGTTCATGACTGAAGATGGTACACCTCAAGTACTTTTTAATACTATTCAAAATTTGTATTTAAACAAAATTGATTAAAGCGTGATTTAATGAATTTGTTAATGTTTATTGTTAATAGTTAAATTAAGATCATAGTTAGTATATTGGTTATTGTGTAGGAATAAAAATTAAGTCGAATAACTTATTTTTCTTACATATTTTATTTCTAGTTTGTATAAAAAAGTATTAGAAAATTAAAAAATAAAGCAATTTTGTTGAATTGAAATAGTTTCATGGTCGTAGAAAAAATAGTGTATGCAACTCTCATGTAATGGCTATCATAAAATGATCGTTGCATAATATACTATATATACAAAATATTTTTTATATAAACACTTGTAAGAAGGATTCATAATCCAAACACGAATACAGTAAAAAGGACGCTAGAAAAAACTGAAATATTGCCTTTTCAAAACATCATTTACCATACTAAACACAATAATCGGATAAGCAGGTCACTACCTGCCCGCTAAAGAATAGAAACCAGTTTGTTTGCCACGTGCCGCGAAGAATTAGCTCATGTTCCCAAATGGGACCCTTAACATTTAGCCTATATGACATGACCGACTACAAACGCGTGTCATCTATTATTCAAGGGCTGTTCCCAAACGGGACCCTTGCCATTCAAGTGGTAAGGACAGGTAGATTACAACCCATTATGACACCTTGCAGGTGTTGAAATATCAAATAGCAGCTCTTTTGGAATTCTACTTTAAAAAGATATTAATAAGATTTATTTATTATATTAAAATATGATTTTGACTGAATTCAATGTTATTTTGAGTTGTCTTTTTCTTTTTCAATTGAGATATTGAGAATCATAATGTAATGGTTTAAAAACAGAATACAGGTAAAAATAGAATAAAATATCTTAGAGAGATCAAGATGAATGAACATTTGATCTTCTTACATAGCTTGATGTAGAATTAGCAGTGACTTTTTGATGGACAATTATTCAACTCGAATTTTTATTAAATTAGAGTTTAGTTAAATTAACATTAAAGTAGAGTTAAATTAGAGTTAAATTAGAGTTAAATTAGAGTTAAATTAGAGTTAAATTAGAGTTAAATTGGAGTTAAATTAGAGTTAAATTAGAGTTAAATTAGAGTTAAATTAGAGTTAAATTAGAGTTAAATTAGAGTTAAATTAGAGTTAAATTAGAGTTAAATTAGAGTTAAATTAGAGTTAAATTAGAGTTAAATTAGAGTTAAATTAGAGTTAAATTAGAGTTAAATTAGAGTTAAATTAGAGTTAAATTAGAGTTAAATTAGAGTTAAATTAGAGTTAAATTAGAGTTAAATTATAGTTAAATTATAGTTAAATTATAGTTAAATTATAGTTAAATTATAGTTAAATTATAGTTAAATTATAGTTAAATTATAGTTAAATTATAGTTAAATTATAGTTAAATTATAGTTAAATTATAGTTAAATTATAGTTAAATTATAGTTAAATTATAGTTAAATTATAGTTAAATTATAGTTAAATTATAGTTAAATTATAGTTAAATTATAGTTAAATTATAGTTAAATTATAGTTAAATTATAGTTAAATTATAGTTAAATTATAGTTAAATTATAGTTAAATTATAGTTAAATTATAGTTAAATTATAGTTAAATTATAGTTAAATTATAGTTAAATTATAGTTAAATTATAGTTAAATTATAGTTAAATTATAGTTAAATTATAGTTAAATTATAGTTAAATTATAGTTAAATTATAGTTAAATTATAGTTAAATTATATTTAAATTATAGTTAAATTGGTGTTAAATTATAAATACATTATAGTTATATTGGAGTTAAAGTAAAGTTATAATAAAGTTAAATTAAAATTAAATTGGAGCTAAATTAAATTTAAATTAGAATTAAAATAGAGTTGAATTATAGTTAAATTAGAGTTAAATTATAGTTAAATTATAGTTAAATTATAGTTAAATTATAGTTAAATTATAGTTAAATTATAGTTAAATTATAGTTAAATTATAGTTAAATTATAGTTAAATTATAGTTAAATTATAGTTAAATTATAGTTAAATTATAGTTAAATTATAGTTAAATTATAGTTAAATTATAGTTAAATTATAGTTAAATTATAGTTAAATTATAGTTAAATTATAGTTAAATTATAGTTAAATTAGAGTTAAATTATAGATAAAATAGAAAAAAGTTATAGTTAAATTAGAGTTAAATTATAGTTAAATTAAAATTTAATTAAAGTAACATTGGAATCAAATTTACATTAAATTAGAGTTAAATTAAAACTGAATTAGAATTAAATTGGGGTTAAATCACAGTTAAATAAGAGTTAAGTTAAAGTTTAATAAAAGATTAATAAGCATTAAATTAGAGTTAAATTAAAGGTAAATTAGAGTAAGGAATAATATACACCCAGCAGTACCTTTTGAATTAACCCTGTATCTTTAATTCTCAAGTAATTTAAAATAAATTTTGAAAACACGTTTTAAATAAATCACTATAAATACTGTTTCATTTAAAATTTTACTTTCAAGCTAATATTCAGAATAAAAATAAAAAGGTTTAATTTTTTTGTAAATCTAACTTTAAGAGTCGACAGATAATGAAGGTACCTTAATATTCCCAAAAATTAAAATATCTACTTTTTTCCAGTATTTTTTAAAAATGTGGCCCTGATTGGAGCAGCTCCCTAACGGAAACTTATTTGTGACGGAACCGTGCCAGTTTCAGTATTTGCAAATTTCCAGTGGCGCGTGCCGATTATTTTTTTGTTTTTATTGTAATTTAATTTTTTAAGTGTGTTTGTGAACATAAATATTTATTGTCTAATTAAGTATCCAATATTATATAATTATTTTTGTGTGGTAAACTTTCTTCTTGAATATTCAAAAGACATTTTTGAATGGTATAGCTGTGGATAAGTGAGATATTCTAAAAGGAAAATAAACTATATATAATAAAAAAAGTTAAAATTCTCTCTATATTTACAATCAAAAGATCAAGTTTTTCTTATTACCTTGTTAGGCATAACCCATTTTTAAATGTTCAAACTATATTATCGTAAATCACACAAAATTATATAAATTTAATCTCGGTTTGATACTTCCAAAGAAACTGTTTAACTAGGCATTCATTAAACTTTGAAAAGGTAAATAAAAAAATGTGAAAATTTTAAGTCTTGGTTGTTTCAATAATTTATTAATAATCGTTCATTAATTCATAAATTTTTTAGTAAGTCGGAATAAAACAATAGTAGTTTTTGCAACAAGAGTGGATATGGACGATCCACTCGAGTACAGCATACTTTTTCTACTACCCACTGACGGAAATCTAAAAATTTTAAAAAATATTTTTGTATAAGACATAATAACTAATTTTAAAGTAATTTATAAATTTTAATAATTTATAAAATAAAATAAACATGAAAACAAAATTAATTTAATTAGTCCCCCAGCCAGGATTCGATCTCGAACTTTTCGTCAGAAAAGCAGAAGCCCTGTCCTCAGCTCCACGGCCGATTTCACAATTTTAGTTTTAATACTCGTAATTAAATTAGATTCATATAGTTTGAATACTATTTTTTTTTTTTTCAAAATGTGGACCGAATAAAAATAACAATAGACAAAAAAAATAACAATGTTATTATTTATCAATTTTACACAAAAGTAGCTCATTTAAATGTATCTTTAATCTCAATAACTAAAAAATATACTGACAATTAGTTTCACAGAATTGTCACTTATTTAAAATTTTAAAAACAATTGTAGTTGGATGTCCAAAATATGAACTGTGATTGGTGGATTTATTTTTTTTGCAGTTTTCTCACTACCTAGAATGGATATAAAATATATTCGTTCAGTTGAACGTAATAGATTTTTTTCGTATTATATTTTGTGCGTAGATAAGCTAATATACATGGTGGTGTAAAAAACCATTTTCTTTTATAAAGCAAATATATTTAAGTAAGGAAAACACGTAAAATTGTAATTTTGATGTTTGCGTTATGTGTGATATTTTTCCAAAAAGATTCTACAGGACAATCCTGGTTCAGACGGGAACGGATTGCCATAAAAATTGGTCCATTGCACATTATATTACTAATTTTATAAACGATAGTCACCCAGCTGAATAGAGGATTGTTTTTCGCATATAAGAATTAATTAGGTAGGACGTGAAAAATGCCGTGAAAATTACAGGTGGCCAGACAAATTGTGACATGATCTTAGGTTTTATTTATCTCACCTATTACTAATAAAAAATTATGATTTTAAAATCATTAAAATCTTTATACTTTTGCCTAAAAACAATCAAGAATACATTTTTATATTTTTTTGCATACTTTTTATGATATCGTTCAATTAAGAATGTGATATAGAACAACTGAAGATTATCTGATTAAAGAGAGGAGGTGAGGAAGCCGAAGAATTTTAAGTCCAAAACGGGCTTAGGCAGGGAGATCCATTATCCACCCTTCTTTTTAACTTAATCCTTGAAATAGTCATCAGAAACAGTGAAATAAACAGATATGAAACCCTGATCAACAGATCCCACCAAGCATTAGCATACGCAGATGATGTTGTACTGTTAGCGAGAAGCCAAAAAGAACATAACAGAACAGGAACGCGGCAGGAACAATGGGGCTAAACATAAATGAAAAAAGAGTCAGTACATGCAACTGAAAAACAAACATTTAAGAAAAAATCCTGGAAAGCTAGAATTACAAACTAAAACCATAGGAAAAATAACAATAGACGAAACAGACAGTAACATGTACCTCGGTGTTCTCATTACAAATAGATGCGAAGAACAAGCTAAAATAGATCTTCGTCTAGCAAAGAGCAATAGATGCGCAGGAGCTTTACATAATTTACTTAAATCTAAAGAATTGTCATGGGAAATAAAGAAATGTATGTACAAAACAATAATCAGACCTATAATGCTATACGGTAGTGAGACATGGACACTAAATAAGAAAGAACAAACCAAAATTGAAATATAGGAACGGAAGATACTAAGAAGAATATATGGGGGCAAAAAGACAGAAGCAGGATGGGAAAGACGAACAAACAAAGGAATTTACGAAATATTTAACGAACCCAACATATACGAAATAATACAGTCAAAATGGTTGGGGCACTTAGAAAGGATGGAGGGCTCAAGGACAGTAAAAAGAGTAGCTTGGACAACACCAGAAGGAAAGAAAAGAGATGAAGGCCTAGAAGGAAATGGAGGGAATCGAATATATACCAAATGAATTTTTGTTACTAGAGCATTTTTAAAGGTAATTTTTCACTCTTAGTGATAGAAAAAAATATGTAAATGTTGGTGAAGGTTATTCTGTGTTCTTTTGTAGCTACAAATTTGATTTCGTGTTTGTGGAAAACATCACAAAATTTTTATTTTTTCACGATTTTGTAAAAACCAAATTAATTCAAATTCTGGCCAACTGGCTCCAGAGTAACACATTTTTAATCTTTACCTACACGTACGTAATTATATTTATTTTTTCACTAAAAATAAAAAAACTATAAAAATGATGTACTATCAATATTCCTATTAAAATAAGTTTGCTTGTCCCCCCTATCCCCCTAGCTACACCACTGAAACCTATTCATTTTACCATAAAATCTGCATGCAAATTAAGTTGTTTACTGCGTGTCATCGTCAAAGTCCTTTTAACTCATTCACGTTGATTCAATTATACATTTCGCTGACAGATTCTTTCTATTTCAAGATTTTATACACGAAAAATAATCATATAAATCTTGCATAAACTCTTTTATCATCAAGCCGTTTCTATATTAAATCTCGCAGGTTCTAATAATAAAACATCATCCCTCTCCTTGAAATCGAACAACTGCCGCCAGAATAAAAAAAAAAAAACTTTCAACTGACCTAAACCGAACCTCGATAAATATTTATGAATTCAACAGATAAACTTTGTTCGTTCCCGACTATCAAAGAAATTTTATGGATTATTTGAATATCAAATAAAACACCCCAGATCGGTGTATGCTTTTCTTAATGTGAACGCAAGTGGATCTGAATCTTTCTCACGAGTCACCCTTCTAAGACCAACGGATGTCTTAGAACAGGTTTGGTCACTTGAGGGTTAAAATAATGCAAGTGCAAGAGAGTACAAAAACGAAGCGTGTCTCGTTCATGGTCATACTAGAAAAGGGATCGGTCAAGTTATAAATTAAAAGTAATGTAAGCATACAGTGTGTTTCACGACAAATTACCAATTTGCTAAGGTTACAATCTCGACCTGTAGCAAGCTTTCCATAGTACTTTAGAAATTAATTAGGTACTGTAATATAATTGGCATTATTATTGGAAAATATAAATAATTTACCAAAAATTCAAAAGTATTTTTAATGTTTTAAATTAAAAATTCAAAAGGATACACACATATGGAAATAAAACAAATAATCAGGTTATTACTCCAGTCAATGGCTTACATTGAACTAGGGAATTCAAGGTAGAATGTGGGCATTCTATCATGTCAATTTTGGGTTTATATCAGGGTTCAAAAATATCATGATATTTATATAAATATCATATCACATGATATATATCATTTTTAAAATTTAATTATTTAATTAAAAAATAGTATTGTTTCTTGCACAAACTATATATTAAATTTTAACATAGACATATTAACAAAAACCTATATTCTAAACAACAAAACCGTTTATTCTAACTCAAATTAAAAAGAAAAAGAAAAATAATTAATAATGTGATGTTCGTTTACTTTCAAACAACAGTTTATTTATTAATAATTTATTTAAACACTACTTTTCTAATTTATATATATTTCGAATATCTTTAAACTGTTCACTATTTCTCTTCACTGTCCATATATCTAATGACCTCCCGTTTATCCTCCACCACTATTTATATACAAATTTAAATTATTGGTGGGCTTCCAGAACGTTCTCGCCAAAATTAATAATATCTCGTTATATTTGGAATAGACTAGAAATATTATCCCGTTGACTCAGGAATGTTCGCGAAAGTGCCTCCGCCATAGTCATCACATAGGTTTGGTCTTAAGGGGTTTAATTATGTATAATAATCGGACAAGTTGAGCCTCAAAGGCCAAATAAATAAGACAGAGGGACTTGGAGGGTTAGAGCATGACTCAATAATAAAATGGCTCACATAACATTGCCCCCTCCTTAAGAGATAGTTCCTCCTGGAACTTTTACGAAACTAAACTGGAATGGTTGTATCTGCAACTGAATCCTCTTTTACTCGTACAATTTCTAGTTGCATGGAAGTAACAAGGAACTGTCTTCGCTATAACATGGGCACTGGGCGAATGGCTGCAGACCAGTATTTGGACTCCGGTATCTTGAAAGATTACTTCCACCATGTTCCTAATGATCCTCCAATCCAACTGATTTCCTTCTATCTTTGGCATGGCTACTTTCTCTATATTGGACTCCAGTACATGCTCCCTCAGACTGAGTAATGCTTCCCATACATCGTGATAGGTGGATCGATCTCGGAAGGTGTTCTTCGTTATCAAATAGAAAAGGTAGCGCGATTCGTCTTGAAGTTACAAGGCTTTTCCAAGGGCTGGTAACTGACGTTGAAGTTCTAGCAGTTGACCAAACTTCTTACGGAACACATATGCCAGTCCTCGCGCGTGGTTGATGCTGGCGGAAGTACTATGGACCAGCGAGTAGTATTTTTGAAGCTAGAGCAGATCTTGTTGTTGCTGAGTCGTAACACCATATCTGGCTTTTCTAGTACCTCCATATGCACCCATAAATTCTTCAAAGACAAGTTCTGGTGTTTCTTGAAGTTGGTTTACTTCTTCTTCATGGTCACCCTCAAATGGCGCCAGCCTGTTTTGATGCACTACCTTCGGTTTACCGTTTGGGATCTTAGTTATACGGTAAATTATATCATTTATTTTATTCCTGATTAGGTATGGACCTTCGGAGAATAACCCTTTTGTCTTTTTACTTTCCTATCTGTATACAGATATAAGGAAAGTATAGGAATCATGATTTTTTTCGACCTCGAGTTTTCGACGGATTTTTACGTTTTGAGGTCCCCTGAATCCGTTTTGACTATTTTCGCGATGATGTCTGTGTGTGTGTGTCTGTGTGTGTGTGTGTGTGTGTGTGTGTGTGTGTGTGTGTCTGTGTGTGTGTGTGTGTGTGTGTGTGTGTGTGTGTGTGTGTGTGTGTGTGTGTGTGTGTGTCTGTATAACGCATAACTCATGAACCGATACACAGAAAAACACCAAATTTTAAACTTAAGCTGTGTTTCAGCGTCTAATGAGCTGATTAGATTTTGGGCAGAGTCGGAACATTTGGGGGGTACTTTATAGGTGGTCATTTTTATATTTTATGGAATATATCTGTTATTTACGTTTGGAGAAGAAAATTCTTTAAATAAAAGTTACTTCTAATATTATTATCTATAATTTTTGTTCTATACAAAATTTTCCTAAAATGGTCCGTATTCGAGAAATTTGACAAAATGTAAAAAAAATATTTTTTTATAAAAATTGTTCAAATAAAAGTTGTTTGTAATATAATTCTCTATAATTTTTGTTCTCTACATAATTTCTCTAAAATGGACCGTATTCGAGATATTTGAGAAAATGTGTAAATTTCGAATTTTGAAGAAAACTCAAAAACGGATAAAGAAAAAAACATTAAATTTTAAACTTAAGGTTTATTTCGGCCTGACGTGAAATGATTAGATTTTGGACAAAGTCGGAACATCTGCGGGGGTACTTTATGGGAGGCCGTTTTTATATTTTATGGAATATATCTGTTATTTATGTTTGAAGAGGAAAATTGTTCAAATAAAAGTTACTTCTAATATTATTATCTGTAATTTTTGTTTTTTGTAAAAATTTCCTGAAATGGTCCGTATTCGAGAAATTTGACAAAATGTGCAAAATTCTGATTTTTATTATGAAAGTTTTTGAAATAAAAGTTGTTTGCGATATCGATCTCTATAATTTTTGTTTATACATGATTTTTCTAAAATGGACCTTAATGAAAAAATTGTAGGAAATTAAAATTTTTCAGTATTTTCGTTTTCCATGAATATCTATAGAAAAATGTTTCGAGGTAGATGTATGTGGACAATGTATATATTTAGTTTATCCTCTAAACATTTATATAACTAGATAGGAAAGTCATGTGTTGGACACATCAGATTTTTGGGTTATGGAGCCAAACTTTGTCGCCTTCTTTGAAACATCCCCGTTGCTTGGGTATCGTATCGCTTCTTCATTCGGTCGCTGGCGATTTGAAGATGGGAGCGAACTAATTCATGCATATCGTCAATTCTTCTTCGTAACTGGACCACATATTCTTCATCTTCTCCAGGTCGGCATCCAAACTCGAGGTCGCACGGATTCGTCTTCAGCACCCCAAAAAACATATAATTCTGTTGAGAAACTTTCTACCGCTTTCATGTTACCGAAAAACTACCATTTGATTAGGCTATTTCTACTTTAGGTTTACGAATAAAATTGTTTTTAAAAAAGAGTAGTAATGAGAGTAAAATAAAAATTTAGTGGCTCTAGTTACCACAATATAAAGTAAAAAAAGTCATTTATTGTAAATCAACGTTTTGCTTAGGTTAGCTAGAAATAGGGTTTAACCTTAATAAATGTACCTACGCAATTGCTTGAAAAATACAATTGCTGTAATTGAGATGTAAAAGTAATTAAACATGCACTACTTGTGATGTTTATTATAAAGTAAAAAACAAAATGTTTATTTATAAACATTTTGAAAGTAAAGATAAATCATTAAGTTAACTTTCATAACAATCGTAATAATTTTTGTGATATTATCGTCCATCACATCAACAATTGGTAACACATAATCTGTTCCCAATAATGCTTGATCGTCTGTATTCAGAACGTAAGGTCTCTCAACTGTTTTTGTTTCACTTTTCACCTTTTACATCTTTTTTTTAGAATTGGCTTTTAAACATAGTTTTTGTTGCCACAGACTTTTGTAAACCGAATAATTATTTATTTATTTATATTTTAATATTTTCTTTAATTAAAAATTCAATAATTAAGTTATATATTTTTACATCAAATGAACTTAATAAAATAGAAATACTTGATGGAAAAAGGATATTTAGGGAAAAAAGTTTTTTAAGACAATCTTGAAATTTAAGAGACGCTAAATTGGTGGTTCCTACCTTATCGAGACTGAGGCACACAAATGTAAACTCGTAGCGTAAAAAAAGAGAAATAATATTAATAATATTAACACATTGCGCTCTACGTCTCTCACATATTAGCGAAGTGAACTTTCCCGGTAGGCTTCGTCGCTCATATGTGAGAGACAGGCATTATATACGCTATCAGTGCGTGTCTCGCATAAATGCAACACGCTGCCGTATGTTTTAAATGGGGACTGTAGAGAGTGGAACCTGAAGAATACAATGTAAATCTTGGTTTGAGTAGAATTGGAAACATTAAGACTGTAAAGTTTGTAGTGCAAAAGGTGAAAACTATATTTCGATACGAAAAAAGGTATCACAACCTCTGTGAATAAACGTTTTCTTTTCTCAAATTAGGCTCAAATATACACTTAAATATTATAAAAGGTAAAAAAATATTGAATCTGTCATATAGCAAGAAAAAAAAAATAGAACAATTAACTAATGTATCTTATTGAAACATGTCAAACAAATTTGTGGTTGGCCAGGACACTTGTCGCAGTAGTTGTACGTCAATTTTAATCTAGAGTTCGCTACTGCACCTACTTTCTGGGCTAAGTTTTTGCCGTTTCATTCGTTTGTGGTTTGTCCGAATTCTTGAAATCAAGTAGTTCTGTGGCTAATATATCTCGAAATGCTCATATCTGGATCTTTTTTTTTTGGTGGCCCGCTTATAGAGAACCCAGGCGTTTACGACTGAAACACCTAAAAGTAGTTCCATCCTAAGCTTTTAGTACCACTTTACGCTTTTTCGTAAGGTAGTGGCGTATGAAGCCATCTGATCAGATAAATCTATACCAGCTTTTCCTTTGTTATAAGCCAGAATTGCCATAGGCTTTTCTGTTGCTTTGCGTGACTTCCTTTTTCTCTTCAGTACTGGTGGAGTTTTTTCATCATCGAGTGCACTTGGAATACCTTCTTCAGGTTCTTGGATGTCAAGTGATTCAGGGGAGTCACTTCTACTGGTCGAAGTTTGGGGTTCAAAGCCACTGGAAGTACTAGGTATTGGTTGATAAATTTCAGGATTAATTTTGCTTACTGGGACCATCAAAGGCGCATGTTTTGTGGACAACAATCTTACATCCCGTGTGTCTTTCCACTTTAAGATAACAATTCCATGTTTGTCTTTCCGAGATACCATCTCTCCTTGTTTTAGATTTGCTTTGAGCACTTCTTTGGGAATTTTTTTTTGTTGGCCCGTAGAATTCTCACAACATGACTCATATTGTCAAGCATTGTCTTGGCTAGATCGTAGCTGGTATAGAAGTTATCTATATACCGTCTCCGTCCTTGATTAAAAAAGGTTTTCATAGTCTCCAGCAAACGTTGGCTGCCAAGCCTACTTTTCGTTGTCCATTTGCCGATTTTCCAGCATACACCTCTAGTACCCAAGTGTAGCCATCGACAGAACATATTTTGAACAGTTTTATAACATATTTACGGGCCTTGTTGGGAATATACTGCCTAAAAATTAGGCGGCCTTTCCCTGGGACCAGTGTCTCATTGATTACGATATCTTCACCTGGATAGAATAAAGACCAGAATTTTTATTGTAGAATGTTGATCAACGACTGGATTTTGCCTACACGGTCACCTTTATGACTTTTCTCATTGTCGTTGAAGTGAAGTAGGCTTAGCAGCAACTAATACCTATTGCGAGACATTTCTGATCTGGGAATATCAATTCGGTAGATTCCCTTAGAAGCCCAATAATCTGACAAAGCACTTAACCGCACGAGACCCATTCATAATGTCAACCCTAGGAAATTCTTTATTTGTTGTGGATTAGTGGGTGTCCATTTCTTGATCCTCGAATATTTTTTTGGTTCCTTTGATACCAACGTTTCCGCTGCGAACCGAATTGTCTCTTCAACAATGAGATTTATCTCTATAAAAAAATTAAAAAAATAAGAAAAAATAAGAAAAAATAAGAAAAAATAAGAAAAAATAAGAAAAAATAAGAAAAAATAAGAAAAAATAAGAAAAAATAAGAAAAAATAAGAAAAAATAAGAAAAAATAAGAAAAAATAAGAAAAAATAAGAAAAAATAAGAAAAAATAAGAAAAAATAAGAAAAAATTAAAAAAAAAAGAAAAAATTAGAAAAAATAAGAAAGAATAAGAAAAAATAAGAAAAAATTAAGAAAAAATAAGAAAAAATAAGAAAAAATAAGGAAAAATAAGAAAAAATAAGAAAAAATAAGAAAAAATAGGAAAAAATAAGAAAAAATCAGAAAAAAATAAGAAAAAATAAGAAAAAATAAGAAAAAATAAGAAAAAATAAGAAAAAATAAGAAAAAATAAGAAAAAATAAGAAAAAATAGGAAACAATAAGAAAAAATAAGAAAAAAATAAGAAAAAATAAAAAAAAAATAAGAAAAAAATAAGAAAAAATAAAAAAAAAATAAGAAAAAATAAGAAAAAATAAAAAAAAAATAAGAAAAAATATAAAAAAATATAAAAAATATAAAAAAATATAAAAAAATATAAAAAAATATAAAAAATATAAAAAAATATAAAAAAATATAAAAAAATATAAAAAAATATAAAAAAATATAAAAAAATATAAAAAAATATAAAAAAATATAAAAAAATATAAAAAAATATAAAAAAATATAAAAAAATATAAAAAAATATAAAAAAATATAAAAAAATATAAAAAAATATAAAAAAATATAAAAAAATATAAAAAAATATAAAAAAATATAAAAAAATATAAAAAAATATAAAAAAATATAAAAAAATATAAAAAAATATAAAAAAATATAAAAAAATATAAAAAAATATAAAAAAATATAAAAAAATATAAAAAAATATAAAAAAATATAAAAAAATATAAAAAAATATAAAAAAATATAAAAAAATATAAAAAAATATAAAAAAATATAAAAAAATATAAAAAAATATAAAAAAATATAAAAAAATAAGAAAACATAAGAAAAAATAAGAAAAAACAAGAAAAAATAAGAAAAAATAAGAAAAAATAAGAAAAAATAAGAAAAAATATGAAAAAATATGAAAAAATAAGAAAAAATAACAAAAATTAAAAAATTTAAACAATAAAAAATACAATAAAGAGGTGCTATTTAATCCTATAGGATGCATAATGAAATACCTACATAACAACAAAATAATGAGGTATCTATATTAATTTTTCTATAAAATATTCCATTCACATTTTCTGAATATCTAGAAAGTTCTTTTTGTTGGATCAAAAACTAGTAATTTCAAATTTCTTATCCCTCTCTTCTATTTATTTGTTTTTTTTTTATATAAAAGTATTATAAACTTACTTTATTGTGGTTCAATATAAACAGTTCATAGGTCATCGAAAGTGTGAATTGAATACCGAAGGTGTATTAAAAGTTTTATATTTACGATCCATATCGAAAAAAAAAAAATTAATCATAAATTATAAAATTTACAGTTTAATTGCAATGTCATTTTCTAAAACAAATTTTAATTCATTTTTCTTTATTCTCGTAATTTATAAGATTCTATATACACTTTACTAGACTTTATTTGAGAGCTAACAGATTTTTGTATCCATTATAGATCCTCCATTTGAATTACTGTAAAACAGGAAACCAACTAAAATCGTCTTTTGGCCGAATACAAACAAAACCATTTTCATTTTCATTTACCTACATTAAAACTTTCATTGTGTCCAATACAATTTTGCCTTGATGCGCAAAATTATCAACGAGACTTCACAAGAAATTTACAATTTCATCATCAACCGCCATTATTTGCGAAATGCAATTTTGAAAACTAGCGGTACGTTAATAATGAAAAATAATGATGCATCAGACAGGGGCATGTACATCATTAAATTTGATGGAAGTTCGCTTAAACTGTACGTCCAAACTGGAACAAAGAGGAGCAGATAGAAATGTATACCTTCGTCTAAAGTATCACGTACCTTCCATTAGATGACATGATATCAAAGAAGTTTTACTCAAAAAGTAGTCTCAAAATGAACAGGCTTATATAAAAATAAAACTATTCCTTGTTATCCATATGACAAATTAGCTATAAGAAACAAACAAATATAAATAAATAGTCGGTATGAATATACAAGGTGCCAGCGATAAATTGGAGCGTTATTGTAATTACGGTCATACGAGAGTTGTGGAAGAAACGATAAGAAAATGTGATGATATATATGAGATTGACTTATTGTGGCGCGGAGATGATGTCAGATTACCAGAAAGTCGGACCAAACCTTACAAAGTCTATACTGTATAGAGAGAAAGTATAGGAGGAATGAACTGTTTGGTGTAGTAAGAATTTTAACTACTATAAGGCAAAAGGATATTTTAAAAAGCTTACAGCTAAAGAAATTGCAGATGAAGGTTCCAAAACATGGTATACACTTTGCCGTTAAAAACGTTAACAAAAATAAACTTAGACTGGTAATGGATTGTGCGTCTAAGTCACGGAACCAGCTCAAACAATAGCCTAATAGCTGGTCCTAATTTGTTGAATTCTCTAGTAGCTCTTCTGTAAAAGTTTAGACAGTACAGGTTTGGATTTTGCGAAGATGTGAAAGAGATGTTTCACCAGGTAAAGATCCAAGAATCAGACAGGCAAGCACAGGGAGTCCTTTGGTGAGATCTAGACCTCAATGGAGAATCAGAGATATACGAACTGACATCAGCAGCGCCATGAAACAAGCAGGTTTTGAGGTAGTGAACTGGATTCGTCAGTTATTTAGGAAAATTTTCAAGAAATCTCTGCCCTTCAAAATGTATTGATAACAAAACGACAATCAAGCGAATGCTGGGATAATATTGGGACTCCGAAAACGACAGTTTTTTGTTAGGCCTAAGATAAGAAAACATTTTGAAAAAGACTGGAAAAGAACTGTTTTAAAGAATGATATGTTTATTTATGATCCCCTTTGACTTATTTCCTGTTATTCAATTAAGGCAAATATTTTGATGCAGGATATTTGGAGATCTGGGATTAAGGAGCTTTCTGAAGTAACAAAGCCACGAATTTCGAGATACTACAGCATTAAAATACCTCCAGCTACAAGGATAGAACTGCACACTTACTGTGATAGTAGCGAGAAAGCTTTTGCTGCAGTTTCCTATCTCCGGGTGGATAAAAAACTGGATAAAATCGTAGATGTATTACTTGTATCGTCAAAAACAAGAGTGTTGCCTTTAAAAGTACTTTCCATTCCGCGAAGTACTAAAAAGTGAATCAGAAATACTCATCCACTAGGTATATTTCTAAACTGACTTCAGATGTGTGCTATCGTGAATACGAAGTGACAGCAGGAACTACAAAGAAATTTGTTTCTCACCGAATTTTAGAAATTCAGGAGAGTACAAATGTTGAAGACTGGAGGTAAGTACCTACTGAGCACAATCCTGCTGATGAAACTACCAGATCAAAATTTAATGCCAACAAGGTAATTTCAGATGTTTGGTTCCAAGGACCTAAATTCCTTAGAGAAGCAGAAGAGTTTTGGCTTGTCGAAGATCGTGGAATGCCTGAGACGCAAGAAGATGATCCTAAATGTAAAGAAAAGGAAATGCACGCCTAACAGTTTTTGAGAAAGGAAATTATCTTCCAGATATATCGAGGTCTTCTAACTGATTGAGACTAGTTCGAAGTACAGCATGGTGCCAAAGATTTATTTCAAAAATTAAGGGACGAAAACACTCTCCGAAGGAACTTTTAGTCAAATAGCTTCAGACAGCAGCAAATTTGTCTGTAGAAGAAAGTCAGCTTAAAAGTTTTGGTAAATAAGTAAGACAGTAACAGCAAGGGAAAGCTGTAAGTATTCATAGTCAACTTAGAAATCTTTGTTCCCAGTTGAAAAGTGAAATATTAGTCTTGGGAGGAAGAACAGATGTGGCAGCAAACCTCGACAAAGAAACAAAATTTCCGTGCATTTTAGATTCAAAACATCCGTACAGTAAACTTATTATGAGAAAAACGCTGGGGAGTAATATTTACATGTCTCTCTGTCCGGGCAATTCATCTTGAAATCGCCCATATCCTTAATAGTGATTCTACTACCGTGAGTATTTTACGGATGATTGCTAAAAGAAGAGTCATATGAAGGATTTCCTGTGATAATGTATTGAATTTACGTTGTGCTTTAAAAGAAATAAAAGAAGCTCTTGACAATATCGACCAAAGAGCGTTAAAACGTTCGTGGTCGGTAAGAGGAATTGACTTCCACTTCATACCACCTTCGGCTCCCCATATGGCAGGCGTATGGAAAAGATTAATAGGCAGTTTCAAGAGAATAATATGGATAATATTTCATTATCAAAGTCTGCTGGAAAACATATTACAGACCTTATTTGCTGAAGCAGAAGCTATCGTCCTTGAAATTTGACATTTTTTCCTATCAATCCTGATGCAAACAGTCTACGAAGAGAATGGAAGAAATCTAGAATGCTCGCTACGTCCTCTTGGGAAAGTTAGACAAAAAAATATCTGCCTTCTCTCAATAAAAGAAACAAATGGACTTCTGACCACAAGTCATAGCAAGAAATGATTACCAAGAACACAGATATAAATGGAAACTAGCTAGAGTTACAGCTACTTATCCCGGACCTGACGGAAGAATAAGAGTGGTTGATTTAAAGACGACTAATAAAAACTATCGAAGGCCGGTCTCAAAAATATTCAAGCTGGAACTAGAAGAATTCTGAGAATCTTCTAGGATGGAGAAACCATGAGCTAAATCTGCCGTTCTTATTTTTAGAGACGTTATCACTAAATACTTTAGGTTATTAGTTGGTATATAGTTTTTGATAGACGATTATTATCAGATATAAAGGAATGTTATTAAAATATTTTAAAAGGAAAATAGCAGACTTTTCTCTAAACACCAAACAGAAAGACTAACAATAATATTCCCGCACTAATAATGGATGCGTTTAAAAATTTTGAAATCAATAGGGAATATGTGATTTTGTGTAGTGGTTATCGAAAAAATTATTTTTCATAATAAAATGTTACTAAAAATAAAATTTAAATAACAAAATGAAAACTACTATATTAATAAATTATTTTATTCGTTCCGAAATGTAAAATAAAAACCCCAATTAACCTTACAAAATTACAGATTTATTTAATTTTAATTTATAAATTTAATAATATTATTTGTAATCAACAAATAATTAGCACAGCAGTGGCTTGCAAAGCTAAAAGTCATAGTGTCCTGAATTCACGCATTTCTGCAGTCAGATTAGGCGCCATCGCTCACGTTCGTAGTTCTCAGAGATGCACTTAATTGTAGTCCTACTTGAAATTTAAAAAAAATCATTATTATAGCTCGTTAACTTGCTACAACTGAATGTTAAATTATAAAACGTAAATAGACGAGTAAAATGTACCTACCTGTAAGGACGTTTGGTTCAAACAAGGTACCAGACGTGAACTGTTCCCTTTTTGTACCTCATTCGTTTTTTTTTCCAGACAACGAAATTACAAAGCAAAAACCATAAAGGAAAATAAATTCTTTGCAAATAAAACAAAACTATAAAATAATTTAGAAAAATGAATTTTTTTAAAAGAAATAAATGAATACGAACTAATAAAATGTTAACAATGAATTAATTTGATGACTCTCGGATTACCAATAATGAGAAATAAGAAAGTTAATTCGAATCTAAATCTGAACCATCTGTCGATGAATCGAGGTTTGTATATCTTAAGTGCCTTTTAAAAGTAACGACTCCGTAGACTAGGCCACAAGCCATCACTGTTTGTAGTACAGCCTATTGAACTTTTCACAATAGTTATTTGTTACAATTTCTCATGTAATTTAATTCTAAATAATTTTTTCCTAAAAGCAATATTATCTATTATTTATGCATGAATAAATCGATTATAAAATTGACTTTTATTTAAACAGAAAGCCCCTAAAATGTTCTTTGTTGCCGCGCTAGAACAATTTTCATTGAAAATCAGTTGATGTGCGATTTTCTAAAGCTGCCTACTCTCTTTTGTTTACTACACGACCAGTTAAAAACAACATTGAACCTCTGATTGAATTTAAATACCAACCATCGTCTGATTATCTAATCTCGCCGAGTAAACACACCGTATATAATTATACGGGTATAGAGAAGACGACAAGGGGCGGCTTCGTGTGGGTGGCGCGGGGGCTCGGGGAGTGATGAATGTGTATGTTTAGCTTCGTTAGTTGGCGACAGACTTTAATTATCCCTCCAAGGATACTGGCGGCATTAGCTTCTGTAGAAACGATACACAAGCTTCATTAATGTTTTATACGCCGTGAAAACTTTGGTTTTAGAGTTTTGTATATACTAATTCCTTTTTTGTTGTGGAACAGTTTTGTCTAGTTATTAGTATCAGGTGCACGAAGTCTAGAAAGATTATTAACGTTTTGTTTTATCGTTCATTTGCCTTTGTTTGAGTTTTTTTTTATTATTACTTCTGAGAGTGGTGTACCTCTTTAACACGGAGAAAAAATATATATTATAATGTTCTGATTAAGAACTCCGATGCCCGATTACACCAACCTATTTTTAAGTAATACCCACCTAAGTAATTCCTAAGCTAGGAAATTTTCAAGTACGATACTTACCTTAGTTAGGAAATACCTACTTAAAAATCTGATGTGTCCAACACATGACTTTCCTATCTAGTTTTTATAGGCTTTTTCCGGTTATTTTATACAACCTATTGCAGCATCTCTATAAATGTTTAGATGATAAACTAAATATATACATTGTCCACATACATCTACCTCGAAACATTTTTCTATAGATATTCATTGATAACGAAAATACTGAAAAATTTAAATTTAGCACTTTTCCATTACGGTCCATTTTAGAAAAATCATGTATAAACAAAAATTATAGAGATCGATATCGCAAACAACTTTTAGTTCAACAATTTTCATAAAAATCAGAATTTTGCACATTTTGTCAAATTTCTCGAATACGGACCATTTCAGGAAATTTTGACATAAAACAAAAATTATAGATAATAATATTAAAAGTAACTTTTATTTGAACAATTTTCTCCTCCGAACATAAATAACAGATATATTCAATAAAATATAAAAACAGCCTCCCATAAAGTACCCCCTAGATGTTCCGACTTTGTCCAAAATCTAATCATTTCACGTCAGGCCGAAATAAACCTTAAGTTTAAAATTTAATGTTTTTTTATTTATCCGTTTTTGAGTTTTCTTCAAAATTCGAAATTTACACATTTTCTCAAATATCTCGAATACGGTCCATTTTAGAGAAACTATGTAGGGAATAAAAATTATAGAGAATTAAATTGCAAACAACTTTTGTTTGAACAATTTTTATTAAAAAATATTTTTTTTTACATTTTGTCAAATTTCTCGAATACGGACCATTTTAGGAAAATTTTGTATATAACAAAAATTATAGATAATTATATTATAAGTAACTTTTATTTGAAAAACTTTCTTCTCCAAACCTAAATAACAGATATATTCCATAAAATATAAAAACGGCCTCCCATAAAGTACCCCCCTAGATGTTCCGACTCTGCCCAAAATCTAATCAGTTCATTAGAGGCTAGAATAAAGCTTAAGTTTAAAATTTGGTGTTTTTCTGTGTATCGGTTCATGAGTTATGCGACCTACAGACACACACACACACACACATACACGCACGCACGCACGCACGCACGCACGCACGCACGCACGCACGCACGCACGCACGCACGCACGCACGCACGCACGCACGCACGCACGCACGCACGCACGCACGCACGCACGCACGCACGCACGCACGCACGCACGCCCGCACGCACGCACGCACGCACGCCCGCACGCACGCACGCACGCACGCACGCCCGCCCGCCTCGAAGTCGAAAACTCGAAGTCGAAAAAAATCATGATTACTATACTTTCCTTATATCTGTATACAGATAGGAAAGTAAAAATTTGATTTGGATAGTTTTATGAATATAGTTGGCATTACTGTGCAATTTTAACATGTAAACAGAATAGGTGGAGATTATAATTTAACATTTAGTAAGAAAAGAAGAAAACGAAGATTGTTATTAACCTCAAATTTCACTTGTTGGTTCGAGTGTGGTTGATTATTTTTTAATTTTGTTAATTTTGGGTATTTTGTTATGAGTAAACGTTGAGTGAAATTTTTATTTGTGACTTTGTATTTAATAATTTTTATATTGTGACGTCAAAGAAGGTGAAATTGCTTGCTTTATTGCAAATACACAGTGACATTTTAAGCAAAAAAAACATATTTTACATTTAATAAAAAAAAAATAAACGGCTTGGATGAAATTGGTTCAAGCTTTCAATTTTTCAATTCAAATAACAATATTAACAGGTAACATTATTTTCCAGGGTTACTTATGTTTTAGGAATGTAGATAACTTGAAACAAATGAGGAACAAAATGAAATATGAAGCCAAAACCTATAAAAGCAAACTAAAAGTGGATGTAATGGGGACAGGGGGTGGGCCAAGCACCCTCAAAGAAAATAGTATATTGGAAGAGGTGTTACGTTTTATAGGAAGAGCAGGTGTTGGAATAGAAAACATTCCTGATTATGATTTTCAGCCTGCTATAGGTAAACAAAACAGTTACGTTTTTAAAACTCATTTTTGTTGTCGATATAGACGTAGGTCCTATAGAACCTTTCTTTTTTGAAAATGTATTAACCGAGAGTAAACCATTGGAAACTTGTGTTACTCAGGAACCTCAAATTCAAGTTGAAATTGGTGAGACAAGTGCAACCTTTCAGGTGCCTCTTGTTCAACCTGCAAGCACCAGCAGACAAATAACGCCTTCGAGAAGAAGACCAGTTGTAAAAGCTTCCATTAAAGAACAACTGAACAAGGAAAAAGTACACTCTGAAAAATGAAAATAAAATATTTTAACTTAAGATATGACGGGCCGCCCCTGTGAGGGTGTCTTAATAATACGAAACTCGCGAGTGTGATGACGTAAGACAGTACGAGATGATTCCTTCCCACCCCGCCGCAGGAACGGCGAGAAGAGATTGGTGGTCCGGAAGAGGAGAGAGATTTTTGACTCTCGATCGAGAATTGTCTCGTTTCCCGTAGGTGGTACTGTGTGGATTTTTTAACCTGAATTCATGGTCAAGAGTGACCAATAGTTTTTTTTGCATAACTGTTAGTGAATGATTCCAGCCGAGTTGCCAAGAGATCGTCAAGACTAAATAAAATTTAGTCTAGTTAGTGTGCCATAATATTTACATAGTGCTAACGTTTTAAGGTATTTTTGAAATTAACTTTTTGTGCCGCGTTTAATCAAGTTACGTCAATCTGACTGTCTAACGGTTACGCAAAACACCCTTCTATAAACTTTGTATTAACTATTTTTTTTTTGTTACCTATTGATATATTATTCAGCACTTTTGCTTTTTTTTTGTAATTTGTTCCACGCTATTTCTATCTTTTTTTTAATTAAAGTTTTATTTTTGACTTACTCGGTGTTTGGATTTACTTAAATTTAAAAGAAACCTAATCCTAAATAAAAATTAAGGGTCTCAAGTTCACACGCACCAGATCGGTGTCCTTCAAAGAGTTAAATAATGGAGTCCTAAGGAGATTCGAAGAAAAGGAGCTCTTTGAGATAGTGAAAAGAAAAGTGGAGCAAAGTATTCAATTGCGAAGCATTATTTTACAAAAATTAGAAAGTAAGATTTTGTAAACTTGCTTCATATCTTTATATTAAAATGTTATATTTTCTAGATAACGAAGATGTAGACCCTTCCTTAATACAGGCTACTTTTAAGGATTAAAACTTGTTTTACCAGGTTACTTGGGTTATTGATTTTATTGAAGACTCATTATTCATATTGTATATTTGTTTCATATTACATATTAATAGTAGTAGAAGTAGTAGTAGTATTGTATAGTTTATTATTATTGTATATATTAATATATTACTGTAAATACATTTTATTAATTCATTGTGCCACCTGGTTTTGTGGAACGTGACAATGGGCTATTAATTCTTCAAACTCTAACTTAATTACCTTGTACTATCAAAATGTCCAAAAGGATTAAGAGTAAAAACTCAAGATATGTATCAAAGTTCATTGGCTTCAGTACAGCATGACAATTTAGCTCTCACTGAAACTTGGTCAGAAGATTCTATACATAACTCCAAATTTATTAACACATAAATATTTGATTTTTTTTAGATCGAATATTTGACAAATAATTCCAGGGGCTTAGGCTATTTATTAGCTGCACAAAAAGAACTTAAAGCTCTTTATGACATAAAAGTAAATGTAGACTTTCCTAATCTGCCCAATATAGACATCATCTCGGCCAGAATCAAGTACAATGGCGAATATGTATTTGTCATTAAGTGTGTTATTGTAGTTTTTTTTTTAGTATTGTTACTAGTCATTATTGACATACCTACAATTTTAATCTAAAAATCTTATGAACTAATTCCTTATCTAAGAAGTCCGTAAGCATCACAAGTTAGCGTGACGATTTATTACCCTGTTTTACACTCGCACTAACATTAACATTCACAGCACTAGCTCAAATGGCTTTTTCCTTTTGAGTTTTCTATTGAGTGTAGAGTTGTCCAGTAATTGCAGCGCTTTTTCGTTGACGTGGGAGTGGAATCCACCCTCATGTTTTGCAGCAAACCATTTTATTTCTTCTTTGACTATTGACATCTTCAGGTCTCTATGAAGATAATCATTTCTATAGAACTAAGGTGCATCAACGATGCAGTGACCTGTTGTGTCCCGTCGGCCGTCTTCGATTGACATTTTAGCAATATAATCTTTATGCTTTTTGTCAGGCATTGCTTTTTCAACTGATTGGGACATCCTCTCACTCGTCCCGTTTTGTTTTCGTTTGTGCCCAAGTAATACCCATCGTAGTAGATTCTTTCGGTTTAGTTTTGCTACAAAACCTTAATTCTTAGGGCATACATTGGTACTAATATTGCTACTTTATTGGCTATGGCTACGGTAATGGTTCTTTTAGAGTAACTGTTACTAAACCGATACCATTTAGTGTAGCTGTAAACACCCAAAACTATATAGTATTTATCTACGAATATAACCAGTTTATATTGTCCATTTTATTTAATTCAAACAGCTTACAAATTAAAAAATATCTTTTTATGACCAATACCAATACCTGATTAACTAGATAGGAAAAAGTTATTAAAAAAAATTCAAAATAGAAAATTCTTTAAAATAAATCATTTTTCCTGGATAGGTTAGTATCGCAGAATACAGTTAGAACCGAGTTAGAATTAAGTTAAAAACATCTACCGTTAAATTTACAACAAAAAAGAATTTGTGCACACACACATTATTGTTCGCGCATGACGTATTGTTGTGTAGAATATCTGATTGGCCATGAGTAGATTACAATTTATTTTCACGTGCCTTTTTCGATCAGCTGATACCTCAAATTCATAAAAGCTACGCCTCCACGCCATAATATGTCACCTTGACGTAGTATTAATCGGAGTAATATCTCATACTTTATTTTTATAGTATCATGAATATTACATATTGGCAAAATGTATTTGAGATTAGGATATTTTAATGGAAAGCGCCGCCATACAGTAGTGTTCGGGACTAAATTAGTAGCAGTTGCCTGACTACTGGATATTTATGGTGTTTAAAGTAACATCTCAGTGGAGTAGGTTACTGTGTTTGAAAAAAATTACAAAATCCTTAGTTGCAAAATAGAATCTAATACTATACAGTTACAACAGCATAGTAACTATTGGGTCACCAAAGTTACAGATCCTCTAGAGTTAAATGTGGGTAGTCCCCTATACTTTATTAAAAAAAATTGGTTTAAATCAAAAATAAATAAATAAATGTTTCCCTAATAAATATTAAAAAATTTAATGGTGCATTTTTAAATTATTTTGTCAAAGAAATACAGGGAGCGTTGAAATTTTATTTAAGTATGTCAACTTATATCAGAAAAGTAAATTGCGTTTGAAAAACTGGCTACAGAAGTACGAAGTACTCTGAACCTCTTAAATAAATTAGGACACTGAATACACATCAGCTAGTCTTATAATTATGAATATAACGACACAAAGCGGTATTCCGTAGGTCAAATTGAATTTTACAATTTTTCTATGGCTTTCACTTCTCGGGGTTTAGGAATTTATTCCAGAATTTCGTTCGGTACTAATTTTATGTTTCGAATTAATTTAGAACTTAAGGTCACAGCTAAAATTTGCAGTTTTCATATTTATAATTCAGACGGCCTCAATTTATAATCCGAACCCCATTTAAGTTGAAGTGGTTGTTGGCGAAGTGTTCCTAAGAACTAAAATTGCTTTGACATTTTTAATAGAAATGGTAATTTTTTATTTTGGTTACATCAAAATGTTCTTGTATTAGGCATTAAGCATCGAATTATAGGGAATATAAGAGTTACTACTAATGAAATATGGACATATTTAGAAAAATAGTATAAATTGAAAATATATTGGATTAGAGGAAACTGCAAAATATAGGAATTTTTGAAATCAAAGAAATGAGATCATATCCTCAATAGATGGGACATCAAAGCAAAATCTTGGCTTAAAATCGCCAATTCCAAATTTGTTTTTATGATGAAAATTCCTAAAAATTATGATTATGAAAATTAACTTGAATCATTAAAAAAACTTATATGATAAAATTATGTTTAAATGGGTCAAGGATAGAAATACTTATATTTTTTTTTTGAAATTCCGTACTAGTACCATCCCTCTCAAGATTTACCCCTAGTAAGTACCTAGTAAAGTACATTTTTTGGTCATACTAATGTTAATGAAGATTTTCTTTTTATAATAGTAATAATAATTTATTTTTGTTCATACTATTAATAAATGAAGATTGTCTTTTTATATTAATAATAATGTGATGTTTGTTTATTTTCTCCTCGAAGGGCGATGGTCAAATTTATTGCCTTCTCTCGTTCAGACCACTTGTTTGCTCTGGCAGCTTTCGAACTGCTTAAGGTAGTTCGTCCATGACATCTTTCTGTCGAAAGTTGGGGCCTTAACACGAGGAGAGTTTACAGCTCCTTCCAATTTCAACTTTGACTCCACCTCATGGCACTTTATTTCACCGTCCTTGGCAGGTTCTGTATGTTCGAGTTCTTCTATTTTCTTATCCATCTCTTTTATTTTTTCCTCAATGGAAGACATTATTTTCTCCTCGACTGATGATACCTTATTTTCCATGGAAGAAATTTCAGAAGACACTTTTTCTTCTAAAGAAGAAATGTTAGACAAAAATTTATTTTCCATACAAGACATTTTGTTTTCCAAGTCGGAAGAAATTTCATCTTTTAAAGAGGAGATATCAGAAGAAACTTTAGTTTCTAAAGAAGATATTTCGTCTTTCACGGAAGAAACATCAGAAGACACCTTTTCTTCTAAGGAAGAAATGTCTGAAGAAACTTTATTTTCCAAAGAAGAAATGTCTGAAGAAATATCGGTTTTCATAGAAGTCATATCAGAAGACATTTCGGTTTTTAAGGAAGAGATTTTACTTTCCATATCGGAAGAAATTGAATAAATTATAGCAGAAGATGAATCATCAGAAAATAGATACGTTTCCGAATCAAAACCTTCATTTTCCAGTGCTTCTTTAAGCCTCTCTGTCAGTTCTGCTTTCTTCCCTGTCGTCTCCAACTCACGATCTTCTAACTCCCGACGTAGCTCGGTCACTTTTAAATCACATCTTTTAGCCATTATTGTCCACTATTTATTTACACTATCTCACTTCTCAACACCAATGTGATGTTTGTTTATTTTCAAACAACAGTTTATTTACTAATAATTTATTTAAACACTTATTTATTTTATAACACAACTATTTCTAATTTATATATATTTCTAATGTCTTTGAATCGTTCACTATTTATATTCACAGTCCAATACTTTGTTGTCAGCTGTCTATATATCACTGATTACTATTTATCTTCACTGTTCATATAATACTGATTCTGATGACTCTCCTCCACCAATTTATATACAAATTGGTGGTCTATAATGCTCCCTCACCAAAATTGCCAGTATGTACCAGAAACGTTATCACGTTCTAGAAATAGTATCTCGTTGACCCTGGAATGTTCGCGAAAGTGTCTCCACCATAGTCGTCCCATAGGTTTGGTCTTAAGGGGTTTAATTATGTATAATAATCGGACAAGTTGAGCCTTAAAGGCCAAATAAGACAGAAAGGAACTTGTAGGGTTAGAGCATGACTGAATAATGAAATGGCTCACATAACAATAATTTATTTTATGAATATATAAATTAAATCAGTATATTTTATTACAAAGCAACTAGCAACAAATAACCCCTCAACTCGTTTAGAGGATCCATAGAAAAAAAGAAAAACAAGAAGAAGCCAATTTTAGTTATCGAAATTATATAAAATAATTTATTTCATATTATAAAAACATCAAACACAAAATTAATTATAACCTAGAACTTTCTATAATTCAATTAAAATAAAATAGCTTTCATAGTACAAAAGGGATTATTTATTACGAAAATGCATCTTTGCATCATATAATAAAATTTGTATCCATTAGAGCACTCAAACTCCATTTCATACTACCATATAATTAGTTTTATTGTGTGTTTGAGAAACTTTCCAGTCGCAGCCATATTGAAAATAAAGAAAGTCCTCTCGTTGGACCAAATATGGTCCAACTTTGGAGTAATTTAATCTGTACCCACACCCTTATGTACCAAAGCAGAAATTATACATTCAGAATTCAATTTGCAAATGCATTTCATGCCGGTAATAAGAGCTCTTATCTTCGAATTGTATTATAGTTCTAAAATTATGAATACCTGGAAGTAGTGACTAGATAAAATTGTTCGAATATTCTCTAACAATAGAAAAGCCAAAGCACTTTAATTATAGAAAGCTTCTCTAACAAATGGATCTAATATTCTATATTCCTACTTTATTTTTTTAAAAAGTAATGTTGCGGCAAAGCTAAAACAGTTTCAGAAACAGAGAATTTATATTAGTCAAAGTGAAACGTGGTATATTAAATATTAAAAGTATTTTTAATGTTCTTGCAAAATAATAAAGGTTCTTTTCATTTATAAAAATTATTATTAGTATAAGAAAAATAAAAAGAAGCAATTAAGAGCTTCATTTTATGACAAATTCATGGACTTCTTAATATTTGAAGTAATTATATGAAACTACATTATTCATTATACCGCATTTAATTATTCTTATTATACAAATGAATCATGTAAATCATGAATTCTTCTTCATTTTAACCCATAAAACTATTAATTTTCTTTATACTCTTACTTTTCTACAAACATTTCTTCTCTAAATTACTCTTCTTACGCACTAAATCTTTGCTTTTTAAATCAAACTACAAATACTCTTTTCTTTACTATATTTTCATAACTATTGCTATCGATATTGTCTTCATTTCCACATTCACATGCTATGTCTACTCATACACTCAATAGGAACTGGCATATCTACCTCTACTTTTTAAAAAAATTTTATCTATTCAATTTCCATGTTCACAGCTAGTTTTAAACTTAAAAATTTCCGTCCCTCCATCTAATTTTTTCTACTTTTCTTTCACCTTCATTCTCATTTTTTCCTTTTCTCAATCTTCTATTCTTTATTATGTTTCCCATATTTTATTTCTTATTTTAACATTAACTTTCTTTTTTAAACTTTTATAATTTTTTTTTATTTTGTTTCCTGTTTTTCTTCATCTTGTTTCTTGCTTTCTTTCTGAATTTTTATCCATTTATGTTTTTGTTATTCTTCTTATCTTGCTTGCCTTTTGTTTTTCTTTTTGACTTGTTTCCTAATTTGCTTTATTTTCTTCTTCGATTTCTTTTTTAATTCTTCAATTTTTATTTTACTCTTATTTTGTCTATCAGTGCTTATTTCTTTTTTCGGGTTTTTAATCTGTCTTTCCTTACTAACTTCTTTTTCTTCACCTTCCATTTTTATTTCTTCTAGTTCTATCTTTATATCTTTTCCTTGCATATTTATTTCTATACTTTAATTTTCCTTTTCTTTATCTTATTTTGATTTAAATTTGTCTTCTTTCCTTTTCTTTGTTTCGTCACTGTTTATTTCTTTTACTAACTCCTCCTTCAAATAAAAGTTATTTCTAATATTATTATCTATAATGTTTGTTTTATGTCAAATTTTCCTGAAATGGTCCGAATTCGAGAAATTTTACAAAATGTGCAAAATTCTGTTTTTTAAGAAAATTGTTGAACTAAAAGTTGTTTGCGATATCGATTTCTATAATTTTTGTTTATACATGATTTTTCTAAAATGAACCGTAATGGAAAAATTGTAGGAAAAGTGCTAAATTTAAATTTTTCAGTATTTTCGTTTTCAATGAGTATCTATAGAAAAATGTTTCGACGTAGATGTATTTGGAAAATATATGTATTTAGTTTATCCTCTAAACATTTATAGAGGTGATGCAATAGGTTGTACAAAATAACCGGAAAAAGCCTATAATAACTAGATAGGAAAGTCATGTGTTGGACACATCAGATTTTTTTAATATTATTACCTCGTTCTGTTCACCTGCCTACTGTTCACCTGCTTACTGTTCAAAATCCTGTCTTCTCGTTGTTTTTTTTATAATACTCTTGTTAATAAAATTCAATTTTTTCAAACACATAAAAATTTCGGACAATCTAAATTCTCTGTAACAGTTTCTTCCAAAATCTTCTGACAAAAATCGACATCCTGCTTTCTATATTTAAATTTTGATTTTTGGCAATTTCACCACCCCAGGATAGTTCATAAATTTTGATATCGTCATATTTTTCCATATCAATATAAATATTTAGAATTTTCATATATTTTTACCAGAGTAGTTCTTGTTGTTGATGTGTCTGCTGTATACAAGAGATACAATATTGGGTCTAGGACGCTTTCTTGAGGAACGCCTGAATATAAAGGATCAGCCCCGTACTGTGGATATGCTTTCGTAAAAGATCCCTGGCAAGTCTGCAGTTTGTTGTTTAGTACCATCTCTCCTTGATTTTCACAAGAAAATGTTCTTTAATCAAGTTTTTCACTACCGATGTTTTCGATTTAATGGAAAAGTCAGACCCCAAAAGTATTTGGTTGGCGGCCTTCTTGGCTAGTGAATGAGCAAAATGGATAGTTTTCGATGTGGCGTGACCTTTAATCCATCTTAAGGTGACCACATTGTTGATTGATGAACACTTCAACCCCGGCTTCGTGACATTCTAGTACTAACCCTAAGTAAATTCGTGGTCCGTACAGGATAAGTAGTGCTTGTCTTCTACGTGTAAAAATGATGTTGCGGTAAATTTTACCATCCCCTCGTAACACAATCTTCAAAAATTAAATTGTGAATCTAAATATTCTAAATAAAGAATTCGGACAAGTACGCGATCGATTTGACTGAATGAGTGGGGGAAAACCTAAATTCTCCACCAAAATTGGTTAGAGATATCTTGCTTTTCTGCTTTTCTGTTTTGATTGCCATCGAATTCACTGTGCCTAACAACAACAAGGCCCATCTAGATCCACCTAAGCCCACATTAGAACACTATGGAAAAGAAACTCACGATTTAGAGCACAAACCCACTCAAGTTTTGGAGCACAAATTTAAGAACGGAAGGATCCCTTTCTTCCTACAGGAAGAACAACACCACCAACTGTGAAATTATATTATCAAAATACTTGATAATAAATCCCAGAAGGTGAAACCACGGCTGAATGCTTGGATAGCAATACTTGGAGTAGAAGTGGAGACATTTTCCAACATATTTGCAAATCTTTGCAAATAAATCTGAAAGAAAGCACAAGAATTATGTGAGTAGTAAATGTTTATGAACAATTTAAATATTGTGAATAGTTTACAAATATTTGTATATTTATTATAAATAGTAATTACCTTTTGATAGAATTGAATAGAAAGTAGAATTCTTAATAAATGGTTAATATCTATAATCATATTTAGATAAAAAATTTATTTTAATAGTTTGTGACAGATATAAAAATAAATGTCAAATAATAATCAAAACTTTTACTTGACATAGAAAAGAATTCTAGTTTTTTTATCATAAATAATCGATTTTGAATCGATTATTTGACTTATTCTTAGTAATTGGTATGATTTGATGTTTGAGAATCCATTGATTTTATTTTGTGTAGATTAATCAACAAGTTCAATGATGTTTTATTGTTAGATTGACAAAATCAATCTATTTGTGTAATAAATTGTCACATTGTTTTGAAAATCTCTTTATTTAATTGTTTTGTTAAATTCTAAAACTAATTGGATGACAACTAGTAAATCTATAGTAAAGAGTCAATTATAGAAGGGATTTATGGATATGATTACTCAAATTATTAACTAATCTGTGACTAATGAAATTACTAACTAATCTAATGAAATAATAAAACTAAAAATTAAATTAAAATCAAATAAAATCATTTGAAATTAATATAAAAAAAAACTAATTAAATAAAAGTTAAAGTGTGTATAAAACTTACCTGAACTCACCTTGAGATTTAAGAGGATCTTATGCTCTAAATTTAAATCTTGTAAGCAAGAGGATAAGGCTAGTGAAGGTAAATATAAAAACATAATATTTTTTTTTTACAATTTTTTGTTAAAGTTATGTAAGAAGTGATAAAACAGAAACATAACATTATATACACTTTAAGAAATATTCCTGTTCTTTATTCGCCTTGTCAGAAGCACCTTTTATCTCTATATATTCCCAAGACGGACTCTTCATTATCCAGGAGATCTTTATCCGACCTGAATCGGTAGATCTGCCTAAGGTGTATGCATGTTGATTATGGTTTAGTAGTGTTGTTGTATTCACCACATTCTTTATAAATCATTTGCATAGTCTTTCCAATGTTTTCATGGAAAATAATGTCAGGTTATTTGGTCAGTATATTATTGAGATCCATCGTCATAGGTTTAAGTATAAAGACAACTTTTACCTCTCTCCATTTTTTGGGGATACACTTCAGAGCCAACAAGAAACTGCATGTACCTACTAGGTAAGGTGTGAGTTCTTCCAGACTTTACTGAAGCAGGGCTAAATAGATATCGTCAGGTACTGGCAATTTAACTAAGAAGCTAAATATTGTTCATCTAATTTTATCTTCGTATACAATGGCAGTTTGTCAGTCATAGATAGATCAGTTGTATTCCTCTGCATAGTCGGCCACGTCTGTGATGACCAAGTCAGGGAAGTGTGTTGGTTTTAGAAGCTTAATGCTATTTTCGAGGTTTGCAATTTACATTCCATCCTCTTTGATAGGCGCACCAATACTGCGGTCTGGATCTCTTGACACAGCTTTTAGAAGCCTTGCTGTCTGCTGAAAATCTTTGATTGCTTCTCTGTAGGCCCTACAATCTACATTCATCTACCTGTTTTTGTCTGACATTTTTTTTGTATTGTTAGAAGTGCGATTTGTAAGTGTCCCTGTTCTTTTTGAGTCTTGTGGTTCTTGCCTTATTAGAGAATTTCCCCAGACATTTTCTTGAGGGTTTCCAACTCATGACATCACTATCCGATTGTGTTGGACCTTCTTTAGGGAGCAGATTTTTTTATAGGTGGTATAGCAATGTTACTGTTTAATGTTTCGGTCTCCACCTCTCCCAATGCCTCTTGGAAAAGGTGAGGATAGGTTTTCCTGTCTTTCAAGGATTTCACAATGTGATAACGTGGAGGTTGGCAATATCTAGTTTATTTTGAATGTTAACCAGCGGTGGTCTGACAATGAAATATCATGAGACACTTATCAGTTTAGAGTTGATTTATAGATATCAGTTGTGGATAAAGTGATAACTTTTAGTTTTTGTCTGCAAGAGTTTAAAAATATTGGTGTTGTACTTTTATTTGAAATAGAAAGATTTTTGCTAATAATTATATAATCATAAGGTAATTTACCTTTGCTGTTACTATCTTTATTGTCCCAAATGAAGTGATGAGCATTTGAGTCGCTACCTATTAAAAGCTATAACTTCTGATATTCAATTAGGAAGTGAAAGTAAGGTAGAAGCTTCTTTAATTTGAATTACAATTCTGTGTCGCAGCCTCGTCAAAGGAGTGTATTGTTCAAAAACAGAGATCATAAGCTTGACTTGTTTTTTCAAAGCTTGGCTTGAAAGAAGAGGTGATTTAGGTATAAAATCTTATCGTTATGTAAAAGTCTTTTTAAAGACGTAGTTGCACCATTTTTCATTTTAAGTATTGTTGATTTTCATGTTCGCAAAGTACATACTGCTATTTTGTCTGTTTTGCTCTGTTCTTGACTAATTTAAAAAAAAATAGAAACCTTTATATTTTTAATTGTTTTTCGGGACTTAATTCGAATATGTTCTTCGCGAGGACTGCTAGAAGACAATCCTTCTGTTTCATCTACCACATATTCAGATCCGCTGTCTTGAAAGGGTTTCTCGTTTTCTGATATATTGGTGGCGCTCAAATTTGTAAGTACTTGCTTCGAAAGGCTAGCAGTGACTGAATTGAACATTAAAACAAAGGGCGGCGAGAGAACGGTTAATAGACTTAACACGTGATCGGCAAGATGGGGGAAAAAACTTGAAAGCTTGGTAAACAAGCCAAGCTTGGACCTATAAAAATCAAGCCAAGCCAAGCTTTTGTTTTAAAACAGCTTGATTTTTAAGCCAAGCCAAGCTTTTTGTTTTTAAGCCTAGCTACTTGGCTTGGTTAAACACTGTTCAAAAATGTCAGATTCGAAAATAATATTCAGATTTATAACTTGGTGGAATGAAATATGTTTCCAATAAATTTGGTTTTACACTAGAATTTTAAAAATAGTTTTCTTTATTGTGTAAGGGTAATTAAGCTTCTGCATAAATACTACAATAAGTGAAAACCGTTTAATCCGAAACCGGCTGATTGGAAATAGCATGGGAAACTAATTTGAATCGCTAGTTAATGTGTATTATAATATTAATGACGACAAATATTTCATCAATGCACGTTTTTCAATAATATCCATATTTTAAATCTCTCTGTAAGTTAAACTGGTATCATAACAAAATACATAAAATTGAACAACGAACATTATAAATATCTGATATATACTTTTTAAAATGAACTAAAAAAATAGAAATTATCGCTTTTATTAATTTACTCTTGCAGATAATTATTAACCCGGAAGTTTGAAATTCAAACAAAAAACCGTTTTAATATCACAGTAACATTAATGTTTTGTAAAAAGCCTTTAATAAATAAATGACTAAATTAAACTACATGTAACTAATATTAATACATTTCGATTTACCCAATAACATATTTAGGTCCACCCTCAATAAAATATTTGCGGTGATTTCCCGCACACATATATGTAGTACGCGATTAAACACACAACTGATATATCAATACCATCAGCTGATTATTCTATAATTGAGCATAATGAGGTGTTAATGAGTCCTGACCTAATATGCTACTATGATGGGCCTATTATATTGCTGTGCTTTAGAATAGAATTGCTCACATTCCGCAGTTCATCGTGTTACTGATACAGAGATAAATCTGTTGGTTATCTAAGATGATAACAATTTTAAAAATATTTCGGAAAATGAATATATTTTTTTTTTCATATTAGTTTTTTTAACTCGTTTTTTTGACATCTGTCAATGTAAAGAAAGTTTTACTCACGGTAAATTTACAGAATCTAACGTTGGCAAATTTGTTACCAACGTTATATTATGTAATTTTCAAAATTGAAAATTAATATGTAATCATGTAGATTATTTGTAATGTCAACTGACACAATAATAAAGGTAGTGTTAATTAATATACTATGTAAGTCAACTTGATATATTTTGTAAAATTACTTGATAAGCAATGTAAACTAACGCAGTAAGTCATGTAAAAATGCTTATTAAATTTTGGAAATATACCGCATATATTATGTAAGTGTATCATGTGTATAACCTCTCCTGTGAAACCTTGTAGTGGACGGGCTGCTTAGGGCTCTCAAAGATAAGGGACATAGAACCCTGGGATATGCCGATGATCTAGTGATTATGTCACAGGGAAAATACAACACCATAGTAAGAGATCGAATGCAAGAGGCTCTATATATAGTAACAAAATGGACAGAGGTGGAAGGACTAAACATTAGCCCAAACAAATCAGACATAATTGTATTCACCCGCAGGAGGAAATTGGAGGGACCTAAGAGGTGCAAGCATCCAGCTTAAGGGGGGGTAAAATATCTCGGGGTTATGATTGACTCGAGATTTACCTGGAACCAGCATCTAGAGAAAAACACAAGGAGAGCGGAAACCAGACATGGTATATTGGCTTTATAACATGCTGGTGAGACCGATAATAACATAAGCAGCTTTGGTGTGGTGGCCAAAGACACAGTAAAGGAAAGCAATAACGAGGCTGAGCAAGGTACAAAGACTTACCTGCCTCGGAATAATGGGGGCAATGAAAACAACCCCCACTACTGCAATGGAAGCAATAATAGAACTCCCACCTCTTCACTATGTGATACAAGGGGAGGCAAGATTAGGTGCTTACAGATTGGGGAATACACTGGGAAATCTTGACATTAGTCCAGGTCACATGAGTATCTAAAGGTTAGTGACAGGAAACGTGCTAGACATGAGATCAAACCACATAACCAAGAGGTACTCTTTTAATACTCCCTTTGAGGTTTTAATACAGGAAAGAGCGGAGATCACCATAAGGGAGCCCAATGCCCAACGACAGGAACAAACCTGGTATACAGACGGGTCTAAGACTGCGGAAGGCACTGGGGCTGGAGTATTTTTCAAAAACCCTGATACTAACCATAGCTATGCTATAGGAATACATTCCTCGGTATTTCAGGCCGAGGTATACGCAATTTTGCAATGTGCAAAAACGAACAATGAAAGAGCTGTCAAAAATCAAATAATGTCAGACAACCAAGCGGCACTTAAAGCCATATCGAGCCAGAAATTTATGTCGAGGCTGGTATGGGAATGCATCGAAGAACTAAGAACACTGGCAGACCGAAATAGAGTAAAACTATTTTGGGTGCTAGGTCACCAAGGGATCGAAGGCAACTAAACGGCTGACGAACTTGCAAAAAGAGGGTGCAGAAGAAACACCGGAACCAGACACAAAACCAGGAGTACCAAAAAGTACAGTCCAGGGTTTCGTAAACGACTGGATTCGGAAACAACATAATAACTATTGGGGAACCACCCCAAAACAGGCACATGGAAAAGCCTTCATAGGCAGACCATGTCCCAAAAGAACTGGAGAACTACTCTTTATGAATAGGAACCAGTTGAAAGTGACAACAGGGTTCATGACTGGACACGCTCCAGTAAAGGGACACTTGAACAAAATTGGCATGTACAATGGGGAACTCATGTGCCGACTGTCACAAGAAACCAGAAACGGCCAAACACATACTGTGCGAATGCGAAGCTCTAGATCGCAAACGACGCAAACCCCAAATTGATCCGACATTGTATAGAACCAACTCACCCAAGGGTCTGTACAAACGTGTACAAGGTACAAAGGTGACAGAGTGGGTTCTATGAACTAACATGTGGCTAAAACACAATAAGCCAATAGGCTTCAGTGTTATTCGGAGACATAGTCAGACGAGCCCAGGAGAAAAAAAAAAGAAAAAGAAAAAGAAACTTATTAAATTTTGGAATGGTCTTATTAAAGTGTTTATATTTACAAAATATTTTACATTACATTTTACCAAATGTTTGTAAGAATTCTAATGTGGCATCTAAAAGAATATTTAAAATTTCCCATTCAAACTTTCACAGCATCCAACAGTGACTCATATCCTTCTTTCATTTGTCATTTGTCTGGTAATGATTTCTTGTAACATAGTTTCGAAAGGTACCTACTAATATTTTTTAAAAGGAACAATTTTACTGAAAATATTGATTATAGGGCAATACTATCTAATGAATTGTACTATGGATGGTGGTGTTTCAGTTGTAGTGAATGACAGCCTCGTATCTTCTCAGATTTGTTTATCTGATTATCTGTCCTTTGGTGAACTCACTTCAACTATAGATATAATAATGGTAACAATTAAATTTAACATTAAGACTTTGATAATTGTAAATATTTACTTACCTCCAAGAACTAGCACTGTTTATAAATGTTTATAAATGTTTATAAATGTTTATAAATGTTTATAAATGTTTATAAATGTTTATAAATGTTTATAAATGTTTATAAATGTTTATAAATGTTTATAAATGTTTATAAATGTTTATAAATGTTTATAAATGTTTATAAATGTTTATAAATGTTTATAAATGTTTATAAATGTTTATAAATGTTTATAAATGTTTATAAATGTTTATAAATGTTTATAAATGTTTATAAATGTTTATAAATGTTTATAAATGTTTATAAATGTTTATAAATGTTTATAAATGTTTATAAATGTTTATAAATGTTTATAAATGTTTATAAATGTTTATAAATGTTTATAAATGTTTATAAATGTTTATAAATGTTTATAAATGTTTATAAATGTTTATAAATGTTTATAAATGTTTATAAATGTTTATAAATGTTTATAAATGTTTATAAATGTTTATAAATGTTTATAAATGTTTATAAATGTTTATAAATGTTTATAAATGTTTATAAATGTTTATAAATGTTTATAAATGTTTATAAATATAATAAATAATAAATAATAAATAATTTTTTTTATAAATTTACACATATTGAGCTTTTGCAGTGGTTCCAGTTTTAAGTGTAGCTTTGTAAAGTCATGTGTGTCCTACTTGGGAATTTTTTAAGTTTTAAAAACCTCTTTACGAATGAATCCCTAAAGCTCTAGGGAGTGAGAAAGAGGCTGATATTGCTTTCAATTTTGATAATTATGTTGGAGTGAAGTATCTTTGCTATAAATAGCTATAATTTGTTAGCAATCAATTAACTAATTATATGAAAGCTTCCTTTAATTATCTCAATACACTTATTACTTTTAGAAAATACCTTTCAATAAACCTACCTTAATTGTGTTTTCCCACTTGCTCTCCCATAACACTGTAGGCTTTTACCTTATTTTGTTTCATCCCCTATATATGTACAAGTGGTGTTCTAAAATTTTTATTTTTTTATTTTATGGCTTAGGAAACGTCTTTTATTTTTATTAGTGTATGTTCTTTGTAGGTATTGTTTCTGTTTCCTTAGGAACAACACTGTTAATTAGAACGTTTGAAAATTAAAATTAATAAAAATGCATGACAAAAGGGCTGGTTATGGTTAACAAACCCTAGTTAACCCATTGTTAACAAAACCTAGTTAACTCACTAATTAATGAATTGCTAATAATCCATCTTAAAATGAGGCGTGACGGTTGACAAGCGTCTCTTGTTCGTGGCAGTCATAAGACTTATTAAACTGACGTTGACAGATAACGTTGACAAATAGTGAGGAACGTTTGTGAATAGTTCTAAGATTAACCGGACTTAACAAGTCATTAAAATAAATAAAGTAAGAGCTTAGGGGCTAGGCTAGGTTTCTAGGAATATAAATTATAAAGAGGTTTGAAGAAACCAAAGCATAGTTGGTTTGAAAGAATAGGTAGCGCTAGCTGAGAATCACCTACCCACTCCTCTAAAAAGCCCTAAAAATTGTACTTTAGTATCCCAAACCAACTATGAATTGAATTTATGCAAAACTAATGGAAAAGATTGGAGCAAACCTAATTTCATTTATTTCCTGATATTTCTAAAAAAAAATTTGCTAAGGCAAGAACTGATGTACTGTAGTGTAAACTGTACATTTTTACTTATTTAATAAAATCATTCAAATATATTAAGATTAAAATTGAGCAGGTCCTTTTGTCACACCAATATTGGGATGTGTAAGTTTTTATTGACTTTTCATTAGTAGCAAAATAAACGGACTATCGACGTGCACATAAAAAATATTTTATACAATGAAGAGATTGATTCATAACACCGATGCTATTTAGCTTGCTAAATGAAATGATGTGATGAAATGCCCTGATGAAATCACAAAAGATCCCAACAGGGAATTGCCTGCCCTGCTTCTATTAAGTTTTTCAAATATCAAATAAATTAATAGCTGTAATGGTAGATCCAGATATTTATGTATAAATATATTTTTTATTTGGCCATAAAAGAATATTTTTGAAAATATGGAAGGGATCGTTATGAAACGATAATTACCAAAATGTCTTGGGCCATCTCTTTTGAAGATATGAACTAATTTTTCATTGTTTATTTTGTCTAGATAATCACCATGACAAAATGAAAGGTTAAATTGAAAAATTAAAGCAGATATTATAAAAGGACTAAATTTTTTTATAAGAAAGGCAGGTATTTCATCGAAGCCGCACGATTTTTAATTTTTATTTTGTTAAGGAAAGGTGAGAACACATTAGGCAATCGTGGTCCCGTCTCATCGCGATCTGTGCTAGTCTCGAGCACACGCGGTTTCCCGAGATTCTATGGAAAAGATAGGAGGAAAACACGATGCAATCGAGAACACCAAGTAGAATTACCTGTGTTATGAAATAAGGAAAAAAACTTCATTGTGCACTTTTGAGACTAGCACAGCGCACGATGAGATAAGACCAGGGTTGCTTACTTCGTTTTCGCCTTAACAGTTCTAATATTGTAACGTGATACTTGATATTTTATCTATTTGTTATAATGTGTTTAAGTTCAATTGATTGGTCGTGGGTTAGGTTATTAAATAACTCGAATAACTTTGAAAGAGAAGTTGGGCACCACTATTTTTAAAACTTACTATACTTGACTTTAGATTAGTAATAAAAATATATAAAATCACTAACCACTAACAAATTATATTTAAACCAAGTTTTAGATAAGGTAGTAGCAAATTCTAAATCACATAGTTTTACTTAATTCAAATTTAAGATGATTAATTTGAAAGCACTTATCTTTTGTTAACAGGAGGTAGTAATATAAGGAATGTTTATGGCATGGTATATCTTCAGGTAACTTCAAAGGGATTCAGTATCCTTATTCTTAATTCTGGAACTTGAATGATATTGTGAAATTTGGTATTCTAACTTAACTCGAAACGTGTAGATCTTCTCTAGATGAACCAAACAACGGTCTTCAGGTTGTACTAAACTTCTAGGTATAAAAACCATAGAATTTCTAGATAGGAATTTAAAACGTCTAGATATAAATCCAAATAAACTGTCTAGATATAAATCGAAATAAACGGTCTAGATATAGCCATGCTAAAAAGAAAGGGAAATGTTATGACAGGAAATAGGAAATTGGAACTGAATTTAGATAAAATGCTTTAACTATTAAATGAACAATTTAAAACAATTAAATAAATAATTTCACAGAGACTAAAATTAATATGAACAGAAAAAATATTATTTAACATATTTAAACATAGTAAAGCATAATATCTTATTCCAAACAAAATAATATAGAAAAACGTGTTATCCATTGTTGAGGTTATGTTCAAAATTTGACATTTTATTTAAGAAATTCTTGTACAAAATATATATTTTCAACAATATATCAGTATTAAAACTTACCTTATAAAATCAGACGGATTGTAAGGTAGATAAAAATTATTTAGTACATCGGATGACAGAGATATATTAAAATTCAAATCAACTTGATTCGTTGACAAATTCAAATCAAATGAAATGAACTTTTGATACAAGGCATAAACGATAAATGACATTTGAGTAGAGGTGATTGTGTTGAAATAACGAATAACGGTTCCAAACGTTACAATATTTCACCCTGGAACATATTCTAACGCGTTTTGTGTAATATTTACATTATTAAGTTTAATTAGATCTATTTTTTCGGGTATATTTTTTTAAAATACAATAACTATACCGCTGAAACTATCTATTCATTACAAAAAGACGGCAAAAGTAGTTTGAAAATATTCGCTATCCTAGTATAATATTTGGCAAATTTGTAACTATTTGTAATTATTCTATTGGCAACTTATGCGCGCGAATAATAAACAATAATAGTATTTTCAATGCTAATTTGCTTCTAAATGACATATTAAACACATCACTTAGATTTTCTTAAAAAACTGAAGATAAATTACAAAATTCGATGAATTTTTATAGCTAATATTTATCGATTATTATTTTTTATATTTTAAAAATCCCGCCCAGCCACCAATGGCAAATAATTAGTTTTATAACTTTTTTGTTTTTAGTAATCTATTATAGTAGGTATTCCACAACGGCAAAGAAAACCAATTTTCACTTTCGGAAATAATCACGTTTGGAATTTTTCATTTTCGACAATAATTTCATTACACCAGAGCCAACTTAATCATTTCTGGACTGAAAAGGCATCCTGCAATTAACCCTTCGTGCGAGCCACGGCCACCATTGATCTTGTTCGCACTCGTCCTTCGCAAACACGCCAAGCAAGCATCTAGTCGGCCGTTTTATAAAATCCGAATGTACGCACAAGCCTAAAAGTCGATACGGCCACATAGTGAGCGGTTTTCTATTGGCAGCACCGGGCGGTCACGTGACCGGCGAATATTTTGCCGGAGAGACATAATTCTACTTACGTGAACCTGTAACCTTTGCAACACTTTTCTCGATTCGCTTCTTCTTTTTCAGCCGGCCACCTGCGATGGTACGTTTTTAATTGAATTATGAGTTTTTCTCACTTGAGCTAGGTCAGGAAAGCCGCCGGCTGTTCTTTTATGTATCGTTTTATTTTCATTGTTATCGTTCCAGCAGAGGCGTGGAATATAAAATATGACAGTAAAGAAAGTGTGATAAATCACTTATTGCTATGATTGTTATACAGGGTATTCAACAATACCAGTATCTCACGTGACCAAATTGACATATCAGGATTTGGTGTAAACAAAAATTAATTGCGGTAGATATTTTGATACGAAATATTGTTCTTTTATTTTTCTTATTTTATTTGTATGGTCTATATCTACGAGAACAAAATACAGTTAACTGTGAGAAAAACAACAAAAGAAACCTAAGATTATTAATTAAAAGTGCCTTACATTTACTACATTTTTATATTAAAAATTCAATATTTTAATTCGATTTAATCGAATATAAAACTTTCATCTTTAAAGTTTTAATACTAACACTAGTTGACTTTGGAATTCGATACTTAACCTCAAAAAAGTTATTTGTGTTTAACGAAAATAATATTCAAGTAATAGTAAACTGATTAAACTGAAATATTAGGAAATAGTATTCTTCTAACTCGTTTACTCTTATTGCCACTATTCAAATGAAAACGCTTGACCAAAACATGGCACAGGAAAAAGTAGTGAACAAGAAAATGGCCCAAGAACAGATATACTTGAATTTTAATAAATGAGAGCTACGGAACCAAAAAAAAAACTTTAAAAAAATGTGTGTCTGTCTACAAAACTAGCTGTACAGAATAAAAAAAAAACTTTAAATTGTTTTTTTCTGTGAAAAGTAAAGCTGTCCGGAACACTTATAATTCGTCCCGTAACTCCAATTTAGCTATTTTACAGGAGACGCAATTAAAATTTTGGTTTATAGTACATCCCTTTGTCACATCATAGATATCCATTTTAACAGATTTGTGGTCGTCTTAATTCAAATTGGACATTTTTCTACTTACGTCCGTTTGGTTTTCCAGCGATCAATTCCTTTAACAGAAGCTAGCTCTGTCAAATAAATAGTCGATAAAACCATAAACCAGTTTAAACTGCGTCTTCAAAATTCAGCGTTAGATTGTAAGCTACAAGCATCTAACCATATTACACGCAACGTGACAACACAGGGATAGGAAAAAATAATACTTTTAGATTCCGCTTACCACAATGTTCATTTTAAAAGACAGTTAAATGCAATGAGAAGTATAAACAATAGAATTCAAACTCTCTAACAGTCAGCAAGAGGTGCTATAAATAGAAATAAGGCAATGATCATATCCTATCTTCAATGCCTCAATCCACCTTCCGAGCTTTGTGTCTCATCTAGGATCAATTGTTATTGATCATATTCTTCTAAGAGATGCATGTACCAGACTGGTTGCTACTAAATGTTTCGTTGGAGAGACAATTACTTCCGATTATCTCCCATAACACATACATCTTTCTTTCATCCCACTCCACATAAAACTACAATATACACCTTCCAAAATCAGAGCACTGTCCGTTTAACTCCCCACTAGACATCGATTCCCCGGTAGCCGAAGTCCAAACCACCATCACCTACGCCTTTGAAATTTTAGTCGCAATTTCTTCCATCAATACGTTACGTCACAAAAACCTCTTAAATAATTTATCTCATTCTCTAAAAACGACGATTGTATAGACAATATGTCAGTTTCACGATCATATTATTAAATTTGGATCACAGCAATGGTTCCAAGTTTTGGGACAAATCCGAATCATCACTGGTCAAAATTTCAAAACACATACCCACATCGAAATCGACGGTTAAATACACACCACTCCCGACGAGAAAGCCTTAGTTCACAAGGCACACATTGAAGCCATATTTACAAACCCCAATAACCCATACATTAATGACAGTTTTAAATATGAGACCAAACTCAATGTTACCATTGGATGTCAATAACCCTTTCACTGCCTCCAGTGACCCTCGAATACGCCTGTCATTCATACAAAAATACAGCCTCTGGGCCAGATTCCCAGGGCCACCGAGAGCCAGGTCGGGCCCGGGTACAATTTTTAAGGTCGGGCCCGGCGACAATTTTATAAAATATCACATTTCTATAAAAAAGGTCTTCAAGCAAAAACTTCTCCTCCTCTTTAGTGAAATCTCAAAAAAAGGTCCTCCTCTTTAGTGAAATCTCAAAAAGGTCCTCTCTCTGGTGTTCTTGTGACGAGCTACCACTAGGTCCCCACTTGGCCCCGGGAATTTGTCCCTGCTACCCCCCCTCTCGTCGGCCCTGCAGATTCCATACATATAAGAACACTGAAACGTCTTCTTGAAACCATGTTTCCTATTATTACACTACTCCTAAACGTCTGGCTCTTCCTACTTTACTTCTTACTGGCCTGGAAATATGCCAACACCACTCTGATTCCCAAACCAGGCAAATACTCAAAATCTTTAGACTCATACCATCCTATTTTCCTCATATTAGTACTAGGTGAACTTCTTGAACTTCTGCTTAAAGATAAAATATGAGACTTTGGTGAAGAAAGAAACATAATTCCCCAATCCCAACACAGTTTCAGATCTCATCACTCCACTCAGGACGTAATCTTCTCTCTTCACAATACTGCAGACACAGCAGTAAACTCCCTTAAAATCCGTTCAGCAACTGTTCTCGATATTCAAAAGTCCTTGACTAAATCTGGCATGGCCTAAATCTTATGGACATAGGTCTTTCCCTCAATATCTCCAACCACAAACACTCATACGGACAAAATTATCACAGTCAAAGTAGGAAACACCGTGTCAGACCCACTTGCTGGAGTACCAGAGGATTCCGTCCTGATCCCTTTCCGATAATTCATACATACCCACGATCTTCTACCCGAAATTCACACATTGTCAAAATGTCAACCATACTGCTCTGCTCTCGACAGCTAAAAATTCTGACCAATTAAGTATACGAAATCAAAATCTACTAATTCAGAGCAGATGGCAGATGGAGGGTATCACTCAATTCACAAAAAATATCAGTTCATCATTTTCAAATATCTAAATTCACAAAGAGTCACCAAGCTTCCCCAGAATGTTAATGTAAGTCTCCTAGGAGTCAGACCGGTCAAACAGACTGGAATTGACTATTTAGGAAGCGATTCTGATAAAATGCGATGGCAGGGCAGTCTCCTTAGAGCTTTACATGAAGAATTTAGACGATGCAATCCAAATACTCTAATCCATACCTATAATTATATTATTCGAGTACAGATCAGTACCTTATGGCGTACTTCCAACACAAGTTTTTGAAAACATAAAACACGTTCCGTATCGTTTTCAAAGCCGTAGGAAGCATACGATTACTTTTAGAATTTCTGCTAAAGTTCAGGATCTGCTGTCCCTATATAACCGGTTTAATAAAAGATTGAAAATTTAAAATTTTAAACAAATTAACCAAACATTTTAAACAAATTATCAAAAATAGTGATTTAGCAGGCTGGGATTTATCAGTATTTAATTATTGAGAAAATAGTAACAACCAATGTTAGTGGATATCTTTTGGTTGACAATTTAGCACTGATGATAGCTTAATGTCGAACGAACTTCGGTTTAAAAATTTTATACGAAATAAACATTTTCTTTGCTGATCTTCTTTTGGTCCTTTTAATTTCAATTCAAACTGTTTTTTTTAGACCAGCATAATAGATGGATGTCGTTTTGGAGAAAGAACCTGTCAATTCTTGTCTTGTGTGGAGGCTCTGAAACATGTTTCTACTCTTTACCTTTGTATTTTTTATATTATTGTTTTATTGTCTGATATATAAATTATTTGTCCGGAATATAGATTGTTTTAAATAGGTACTATACTTTTTGGATCACACTGTATATTTTAACTGATACACATTTTAAAAATGCAAATACATCACAAGGTAAAATTGCAACCAAAATTTTTTTTTTTTTTTTTTAGTGTACGGCTTCAACATCTAAGGTCATTAGCCTAGTGTTCTATCTAGGTTATGGATTGTACTAGTAGTCTAATACTTCATAGTGTAGAAGTATTAGTACTCTAATACTCCTACACCCCTACAGACAGGCCTTGTTACTGTTTCCTTGCGCCACTTTAGGAACAGCACTGTTAATTAGAACCCAACAGTGAATGGTCGAGTGGGGAATCCTACCAAGGCATCAAAATTAATTTTAAATAATTAAATTAAATAAAAAAATCCCGGCCAACGGTGGGATTCGATCCTGAGACCTTCCGATCTCAAAGTCATTACTCTAACCACTGAGCCAACCCACCCCCCCTGCAACCAAAATTAATTATAGGATAATAACTACATTTCAAATAAATCACAAGGTAAAATCAACAAAATGTATAGTGTTATATTACACACATGGTTGTAATGTTTACATTAAACCACTAAATAAATATTAGAAGTCTATTTTTAAGTTTTAAGTAACCAATATGTTTTTACATTCCCCAATGCAATTTTATAACGATTCAGTGCAAATATCATTCCAAAGTGACTGTAAGATTAGAGTCTAAATAATTGTTAGCAAATAACTAATGATTTTAGCTGTAATTTTACAAACCTGTGTTTCAGTATATTGCTAAAGTTTATGAGAACATTTTATTAACAATTATGTAAAAAAATGAAAATCGTTTCCATCTCAATATATTACATATTAATTGTTATTTATATAGGGGATCGTGGGACACTTTTCATCATTTTAGTTTATCAGACGCATATTTTATTTTCTTAAAGGTTTAAGGATATTAAATCACTGTTTCGGATATTATTAATTACGTGTCAATTGAGTTTTCATTATATAATGGATGTCGTAGTGTGAAACATTTGTCCCAGTATAGACCAAAACAGGTTCATAGAGAGACCTCTTTTGGTTCATGATGGGACACATATGGTCTTTGAAAGGACTATTAAAATTTAGCTACCTACCCATTGGTACAAAGGCAAAAAACATTTTTAATGATAAGCAGAACATAAAGGAATGACACAATTTGGAGTTTTTAGGATTGAAGATATGTTAAATTGACAAAAATCCAATTTAAATTGTAGCCAAAGAATGTTTTATTGAACCTAAAAATATTTTCAGCCACAGCACATATAAGAGGCATCAATAAGTAAGTACTGTACCAAAATAGCTTCCTCTGCTTCATTAAATATTGATTTACACCAATGTTATTGTACAAATTCATAAGAAAGAGTCTTATATGTATTTAGAAACATTACACTATAAAGTCGATTATGATATTGAATACTTTGCTTCTCTTAAAGTTTGTTGACAACTTATCACTTGCATATGATTGGCTCTTTTCAAGTGAAGTATAGCACTATTGAGATAGCACTTAAATGAACTAAAACAGTTAAAAAATCATTCGAAAACCCATGTTTATTTTGGCTAATAAAAAACCATAAGCAAAACACTTAAAACCTGCATTATTTATATGCGTCCCAGTATATAAATTTTTGGGTATCCCAGTATGCACCATACATAAATTTCTCAGTATAAACTAGTTCATAAAAAATGTATTTTAGTTGACTGTTTAAAATACAATTATCAATACAATTATTGGCATGGTGTTTGATGCCATAACTTCAAAACAAATTGATTAAAATTAAAATTAATGGAGCTACTGCTAGGTCTTCCTCCACTACACCTTGTGGTGGAGAAGGAGGCTATGGCGGCGGCATACAGGCTCTTTACTAATGGATTTGGATGGGAACTTTCGAGAAAAGGACACCACACAATGATATTAGAGAAATTAAAACAAAATCCGGTACTAAGAATGCCATCGGATAGAACGCCCATTATTCACGACTTCAAGAAACCTTTTGATATTCAAATACCAGAAAGGGCCAAAAGCCGGGAAAAAAGGGAAAAACAAAACGAATCAATCTGGTATACAGACGGTTCGAAAATAAAAAACAGCACAGGAGCTGGGATCTACCATGAGAACTCAGGGAGGACAATTAGTTTGAACCTGGGGTCACTGACAACAGTCTTCCAGGCTGAAGTAGCAGCAATAAATGCCTGCGCCAAAGTCATGCTAAATGACTCTCTTAGAGATAAGAGAATCGTTATCATGACAGACAGTCAGGCAGCCCTTAAAGCACTAAAAAGGGTAGAAGTACAATCTAAATCAATATTTGATTGCCAACAATCCCTCCAGGCTCTGGCTGAACATAACAAGATTACCCTTGAATGGGTGCCAGGACATGAGGGAGTGTTTGAAAACGAGAAAGCAGACCTCCTAGCAAGGAAGGGAGCGGAAAAAACTCTTATTGGACCAGAACCCACATGTGGTATCTCATACCAACATGTTAAATGGGTGTTAAAGGAACAAATAAAAAGAGAACACCATAGGCTCTGGATAGAACTTCCTGGACTTAGGCAGTCCAAAAGATTCATAGAGGGGCCATCCACGAGCAGACAACATCAACTGCTAAACCTTAGCAGAAGCGAACTCAAGGCCGTAATAGGACTCCTTACGGGACACTGCGGCCTTAGAAGACACCTAAATCTCTTAGGGATATCTGATGACTCCCTATGCAGAATATGTGAAGAGGAGGACGAAACTCCTATTCACATACTATGCCACTGCCGGAACCTTAAATGGGAACGGGAATGGTACTTCGGGGTACAATATCCGGAACCTGAAGAAATCGCGAAAGCGCCCATCAGACATATTCTTGAATTCATCAAGAAAATCAATCTGATGGGATAGAAACTGTGAGGGGTACAATAAGCCTAGAGCTTCAGTACAAGTGGGCTTTGAACCACGCCCTAATTCAGATGATGATGATGATGATGATGCACCATACATAAATTTCCCAGTATAAACCAGTTTATAAAAAATGTATTTTAGTTGACTGTTTAAAATACAATTATTAATACAATTATTGGCATGGTGTATGATGCCATAACTTCAAAACAAATTGATTAAAATTTTTAAATTTTTATTATTAAAACAGTTATAAACAAAACTATTTGACTAGAATGTACCTATATATTTTATACATTTACATGTTTACTTACAAATATTAAATACGTTTCTTAATATTTGTCAAAGATTACAATTTTCTTAGCTACAAAAACCGAATAAAATGGTTACCCTTGAAATGAAAAGGTACAACTTTGTCCCAGTATAGAAGGCGCCCCACTGTTTTTTTTTTTTGAATAAATTCAATAAAAGAAATAAAAAATGTCAGTTTTAATGAATAAAATATTACACTTTACTATATTCATACCCCATAAAAAAATCTACGCCATTGGTTTCAACGTAAGTTTGAGAGTTTCGTTTAGATTTCACATGGTGTGTTAATTGTATGTTATTTTAGGTGTTTCGGTTTCATATTAAGAGAAGAATAACATTAACCTTTTCGCTATAATACTAACTTTATCATTTGGAGTATAAATATTGCTGGTGAAGACATAATTTAAATAAATAAACCGTCCAAAGTTTCGTTATATAATATGTTATTCTATTATTTCATTATAAATATTATGAATTAAGAAAATATTTGAAAATTTGTTTGTATGTATAACGCAGCAAATAAGATTTATTTTTTTTTTGTATCCATTTGGTATTGAACAGGAAAATAAAAACTAAATGAAAAACCTAATGCTCACATTGGTACTGTTGCGTAAAAGCCTACCCTGTGCTTTGTTTACTCCTTGCCCAGGGTATGAAGTCTAGCAATATAGAGACAATGGCACCGCTTCTCGAACCTACCAGAAAAAGCGGTACGTGGTCATTGATTCATAGAGATGGAATTTCGGACATTCTAGAAACTACTAGTACAGAGTTGGATTTGTATGAATAGCGCGAGTTCGACGACGGACGAGCAGATTGAATTTACGTGTTAGACAGAAAAGATAAATTGTAATAAATAAATTAGAATTGTGTAAGGAATATGATGGCGGTGCTCTGTAATATGATATGCCCTACATAATTAATACTTTATTTATGCAATATTTCGATGGAACCCACTGTGATGGCTTGTTGATGTTACGAATATCTGCTTAGGACAGTAAAACCGAAAGCATTCAGTAGAGTATTGAAATGTCTTCCCACTAAGCGTGCTGGTTTTGGTGTGGAGTTGCTGGTTGATGGTTTTGGGTGGGTGCTAACAATATTATTTTCAACTATTTTTTCTACACATTCTATCAAAAAGTGTAATCGATCTAATTGACCTCTATCCTTTTTGTACAAAATGTATGCGTTTAAACCGCACATATCAAGTAATCGTAGAAAAATTTTTTTGTAAAATTTTTTTATCCTATTGCGAGCAGCCGTGTAGGTCACCATAATTCCATCTCCCAAATCTACACCACTCATATTCTTGTTGTAATCCAGGATAACGTTCGGTTTTTCTTGTCTTCTTCCTCTGTTTTCTATCATTGTCCTTTCGTCATTATGAATAGAACTGAGCATCAATACGTCTTTCTTATCCTTCCACTTTAAAACCATTAGTTTGCCTTTGAATCTTACGATATGTTCATTTTTTTTCAATTTTTTTGTTTTTATTTCACTGGGGATTCCGACTCTGTTTATTCTCATTGTTCCAACAATGTCTGTATTGTTTTGACACAAGACTTCAGCCAAAGGAATTGAAGTATAGAAATTATCCAAGTAAATCCTATACCCTTTATTCAGTAAATCATGTGTTAACTCCAAAACAATTCTTGATGATTGTTTTTCTTGTGGGTAGTTCGAACCATAGTTTGTGTCCTTTCCTGTGTATAAAATAATGTGTTGGACGTATCCAGATTGACTTTCACTCAAAATGAATAACTTCGTGCCAAATCTAGCTCGTTTCGTTGCTATATATTGTTTCCAGGACAAATTCCCTTTCCACAATAAAAGAGACTCGTCTACACATATGTCTCGTTCACAAACATAAAATGTTTTAAACTTTTGTGACAAATTATTGATGATTGGATCTATTTTGTATGTTTTTCTATGAGATACGTTAGGATCAAAACTTAGATTATCTGCAAAATGTAAAAACTTACACAATAATCCAAATCTGTTTTCGCTCATAGTTTCGTAAAAAAAGGGTGTTTCAATAATTCTTCTTCTAGAAAAATATAACTCTAAAGATGGTTTTCCAAGTATCCCTTGTAAGATGAGGAGCCCCAAAAATATCTTTATCTCAGATTCATTCGTATCCTTCCATTTTCGAAGTCTCAAATGTGGTTTTAAATCCGGATTATTGGCAAAAAATTGGGCGGCATACAAATTTGTTTGTTCCGTAATTGTTTTTATTAGGTCGTCATCTAAAAACTTCTCTAAATAAAACACAGGAACTTTTTTTGGAGGAGTATTGAACGTTTTTCCCGGCTGTGTAGTGAAGGGAAATGGTGGTCTCTCGGCATTTTGAGGCACCCATTCTTCACTAATGTGTCTAACACTAACTTCTTCATCATCTTCACTCTCAATGTCGCTCAAATCTGTGTCATAGTCATGACCACTATAAGAGGATTCCGATGAGGAACTCATTATACGTCTCCTTCTTTTACTTGCCGGTATATTTATTTCGTCATCGCTGATATCGCTCTCACTTATTTTGATGGTAACTAAAAAAATAAAAAAAAATATATATAAAAAGTTGGAAATATAAATAAAATATAATACGAAACATTTTTCATAGCCATTGTATTTATTTGTAAGCATTTAATTGTAAAATAAATAATAATAGTGCAAGTACGTACCCGTCACTGTATCACTGCTCACACGAAACACGCCTTATCACTCGCGGTAGCGAAATCATACTGAATCCATCCGCGTATTAATTTCAAGTCAAGACATGTATGAATGACGTATTACCATAGTAGTAGTAAAATATACGTCCCGCCCGTTCCAGGGCGCAATATAAATATCGAGGACGTATTCATATGTCCTACCCGTACCCGATATTGTTTACTTTTGACGTATTTATACGTCCCGCTCGGTTAACAGGTTAATTGGTACGTTATAAATAAATTGTAACTAGTGTGTTTTAAAACCCTTGTAGTGACTTAAGCGCACTACTTACCTTTCTTCGCACCTTATTGCATCGCCTTAGTTTTTGGGGCAGTCGTAGTTTAGGGTTGTTTATTTATATTGGCATAATAATTTTAATTTTTTGTCATAACCAAATTACATTATAGGGGACACATTATATACATCTACATTTATAATTTGGTTTTTTAATTGAAAGTTAGGATCCCATATTAAAAGATCCCAAAAACATTAAATTGAAATACGAATTTGTGCCATGCTATTAATTTTGAGACACATTATCCTCGCATTTATTTCTAAAGTAACAAAATTTAAATAAGCGATTTTAAGTAATAATAGGACAAGTATGGTTGATTTCGTAGTGAAAGGAGATTCCAATAATGACACAACATACAGGGAGATGTATTTTAAAAATCCAAAATGACCAATAATATCAGAAAAACTTTAAATCTGGCAACATTGCAAATATCAAATCTGTACACATTCAGGCATCGTAGAAGAATGGGTTCTTGTATGAGAAAGACAAAACTCAGAAAATGTGTTGCAGGTACACATTAACATCAGTGAAATGGGGTATATATCGTTTATTAGTATTTAGTTAAAGCCATAGAAATAATATAGAAGACCAATATAAACATAACATTTAAGCAGAAATTGAAACCTACTGTGTATAAAAACGCGTCTCTGCGCCTGACATCGCAAAATAGTGTGTCTAGAAGCTTGCGCAATATGCATGACTTGTCCCTGTAGTTTTGCCAAATATATTAAACATACCTAACAGAAAAGAATTTTAAATTAATTAATTTTTAAATTATATAATTTAAACAGTTTATATCTACGAAATATCGCCACAAAATAACTTATAAACATTTAAATAATCAACTAATAATATTTATGTGTAATTAAATTCCCAAAAATATATACAAATACCGTATTAATGTCATTAATACCGTATTTTTAATGTTCAATAAGCGATTCACCTACAAATTCAATATTGACCTGGCAATAGCACTAAAATCCGGTGTTTCAAGGCTATATGACGCTGCCCTTACAGGACCGTTTGTAGTTTATTATTTATGCCGCGTTTGAGAATCCACATCGGATGCATCTGAGATGTAGTAAGTAGTAAATCTTTGATCACGTGATTCAGTATACGTAAATGTAATGGGACAGATGTGTCCGATGTGGATAAAAAACGCTCGAGATGTAAAAAATGCATCCGATGTGGATTCTCAAACGCGGCATTAATTACACGATGAAAGTGGCATTTTATTTTTAGTTTTGTGTAGTGTTTAGTCAAATCCTAGGTACAATAAAAGACATTTTTACATTGGCTAATGAAAATGTAATCAATGTATTAGGCAGCTGTTATATTTATTACAAGATTTATGTCTGCAAATCTAAACCTACCTAAGAATTATAATTATGTAAATAGAGAGATGTATATTTATATACAGGCTGCCCAGCGACGGGGAGACATTGGGTGCTATGATTGAACGTTTACGTTATCCGTAACGTACGCGTTAGGCCGAATTTTAAAAGTAACGAGGCAAGTTCGGATGATGGAAAACTGTTAAATTAGAAGATAACAGGCGGAAAATAACAGTAACGTGTTGGAAAATGTTTTCCATCATACGAACTTGCCTCATTACTGTTAAAACTCGGCCTAACATGTACGTTACGGATAACGTAAACGTTCAATCATAGGACCCATTATCTATATCGGTTTTAAGGCATTTTAAAACATAAACCCGATCTCAACAATCTTAGGAACTCTTCTGTCACTCGATATTTTAATCGGTACTTCCTCTTCGCTTTTTGGCTGGCACAACAATTATTTACATTTCTTCATTCCTTACCGCGTTCGAACCAGTAAGGTTTAAAGAAATTTAAAAAAAAAACCTACTTTAAAAATAAAGATGTTAATGATTTTCTTATGGATCCCATCTTCAGATCTTGACTTAATGTATATAAAACTGTTTCCTTTTCTAACAAAAATAATCCTAGAAATCGGGCAACGTGGTAAAGAATTATCGCTCAACATACATAAAAAAATATTTCAACGAATTGAAAATATCCTACCATTTTGAAGTATGTTAAAAAAAAATTGTTAATAAAGTGAAAAGTAGGGCATGAACATATATTATAAAGTATATAAAATGATAGATAAATCCAGTTTAGAAGGTATTATAAATAAACTGTGGAAATATCGAGAATCTCGATTTTGAATCGGAAAAATATTCTACGCAATTTAGTATGAAAGCTGATCAAAATGAAACACATGAACGACAAACTGTTATTGACAACTTTCTTCAAACGTTTTCTATTTTTCCGAAAACTAACTAGATAGTTCGAAAATCATTTCCTTCGTTAAAACGCCTCTTGTTCCGAAAAAGGTACACGCCTGTCAACATTCATCGTTCATTAAAAAAGTGGTAGATACAAAACGCTTCGTATTGTAAGGCCAAAATATATTAAGAAATCGAAATAGTCATATAAACAAAAAAATCATATGAGTGAGATAACTACCAAATTAATGATTTACAAGTTTATTCCTATTATTTATAAAATAGGTTTGCAATGTGCTGGTGTGTATTAAATTGATCGAAAACAAACTATAAATTGGTTTAGGCTATATAGAATGTTTCTAGTAAGCAGCAACTAATTTTTATTATGGAACCGAAAGACCCTTTTAAAAGGGTTCAAAATTAAAATAAAATATGTACCAAGTTAATGTAGTAGTATTTTTTAATTTTTTAATTTATATTGAAAATGGTAACATGAAAGGTTTTCTGTCTATCGAACATAATATTCCTGGGTCCTATTTTGCACTCCCCAGATTAAATTAAGTTGTAGCAAATGATATTATCAAATAAGATGTCAAATCACAAGCAAAATCTCGTGACTACAGTACTAATGATTGCCTGTTTGGAAAAGTATCTTTGTTTGTAAATATTTATCCGCCCATTATGTATATACGTTTAGTTACCGACCCTAGTAGATAGGCAATTTGTTATTGTTTTAAGTTTTACCGTAGGGAGAGAGAAAATCAATATTAGGATAAATGGTCCAGCTCCTTTCTGGTTACGTAGGTACCTAAAAAGTATTTTAGTTTTGGGTTAAGTAATTAATTATTGTAACAGTGATTTTCTTGTGATAGTACCTAATTTAGATTGTAGATTAAAGTTTTTGTATATAATTTCGCTGTTTAATAATAAAACGTAGTCAAAACCGGAGCACGTGGTTTTTCTGGAAAGTATTTTTAAAATCACAAGCAAAATCTCATGACTACTGTACTAATGATTGCCGAAAATTAACTAATTCATATTTTATGCCATATCTTTCTTAATAAGGACTGTCAGAACCATATTTACCTTAACTTGAAATTTTTTTAATCGTTTTTTGTATAGAATCATCTCTAAAAATGTATGATTGAAATATCGTGTGAAAAAATATGTTCGATCAATAAAAAACTTGCACCGGTCCTGTTCGCGCCAGCACCGTTATACGCATGAGCTCCGACACACTATTTTCTCCTTATGGTTTCATTTTTGATATATGGAATCGGCTTTCTATACTATTTCTATGGTTAAAGCACGGAAGGAAGAATTGTTCAAATCTTGACTCTACTTCCTGAAATGGAGAACGCAGCTAACCCTTACTACGTCCATGATTACAAAATTCTTTACCTTAATAACTAATAGTAATTAGAACCTCGTGCTAAAATTAAACAGCGTAGATCCCCTGAATTTTCGTTAACGTCTCTTGTTAGAAATTCCACACCAACTTAATCCCAAAAACGATTTCAAAGGGCCGAATTACACAGTAATTTTGGAAGGGATCCTTGAATACCGCGCACAATTTTCTTTGTCTCTTCCCTTCTCACAAGCAACAACGGTCTTTGAATTTAGTCTAGACGACACGAATTTATCGCAGGTGGCCATTTTCCTGGAAATTGAAATTCTGGAGGTCTAATCCTTTTCCGAGTGCGTAAATGAATTGGTTGGCCGTTATGCACATCACGATTGTGTTGCTTATTTAACTAGCAGTTTGGACGGGTTTTCATCCGCGTTGATTATATTATTCAGTCTTAATGTACCTTTAATGGAGTCTCCAAATCGCTGCTTTTCAACAAGACGGGCACAACTAAAAAAAATGAGTTTTCAACAGGAACATTGGAATCATCTTGAAATATTAGCAGTAATTAAAGGGGCTAAGGGAGTTCGAGCGCAAAACTAATGTAAATTAACATGGGAAATCGCTAAGATTAATTCTGTCAATTTTTGTCCATATCAGAGTGACGCGTCATGACGTCACCTGCCAACAGTGTTGCATATCTAATCTGACCTAACCTAACCAGAACTGATCCGGAACTGATCAGGAACTGATCTGGAACTAATCCGGAAACGATACAGAACTGATCTGGAACTAATCCGCATTAATTACCCATGTTAATTACATAAGGTTTAATCTAGAACTCCTCTAGATCCTTTACTAAGGACTCTTAGTTTGTTTAAAAATAAGAAGTGATAATATTCCAAACAAAACAAATCAATTAGAATAAATAGGTCTTCTTGCCACTTAATTAAACATAATTCAATAAACTAGAAAGAAAAACGGTCCTGGTAGAACGTACATAAAAAGTGTGTTGTATCAGTGTCGAAATTTTCGGAAAAAACAACAAAAGTGTAAGGTTTTAGTTAAGTTCAATGTTAAACTAAGTGCATTTTATAATATCTTTTCCTATTGGAAATCTATCTAACCTTGTTTTAAAAAACTAAATGCCCACTTTAACAATATTGAGATAGGTCTGTATCGAAGTTAACGGACATCTCATTTTTAAAAATGGAAACAAATAACTCTAATGTTCTTTCTCTTACACATCAATCTACCTCTACCAAATCTTATAACCACAAAAAACAGTATTCTCATCACGACTATCAAATAACAGAATTTGCATGTATCTGTCAACCAAAAAAATACTCTAAGCATTTATGAACAGGACAAATTTTAAATGCTCGCCACCTTATAATGTCACCTGAAAGTTTTGTTCTTTTAAAAATTTCACCTATAATTACCCATGACATACTTGGTGACGAATTGAAAAAAAAATTTAAAATATTGTGTCACCTATCACTTTATTGTGAATCAGTTGAAACTTATAGTCATATACGTAGTTTCCTTATAATTTTGAAGTCATATACCACTACATTTTAATAACACCCCCTACATGACGTTAATTTTCAAAGACAAAATGACCTGTCATATCTATAAAGAAAGTGGGCATATAGTCACTCAGTGCCCTAAAGCAATAAGCAATACGTCTCGAGAGCTCAAGTCGTTAAGCTTAACTTTTTAAACAAATTCCAACACTATCAACACCTTAAGTTCAGTGAAGCTTAAACTGACATTTTTCCATTAACAATGTCATTTTAAGCTTCGCTTATTTCTTAACTACTAGCGGTGCAAATGGCCCTAACTAAACTTGAGGTTGGTAATCGATCTAACCTCTTCCGAAAAACAGATGATAATAATAATAATAATAATAATAATAATAATAACGTTTATTTAGAAGTAGAATAATTTACATTTTTTATCATATATAAAACAAACAGTAATACAACTAAATAAACAGAACACATTGTTCAAATACATGACACTAATTTAAAATGTTTCATCTGTGTAACCCATTAAGACCATAAAGGTTGAGCATGGGGTACACCGATGATTTAAAAATATTTTACATAATGTTCTCTACACTAGACCTATAAATATAGATAATTTGGTTTATTGCGTTTATTTTGATATTAACATTTTTTTTCTTTTCATTTTAAGTAATTTTATCTTTAAATAAATAACTAATGATTAAAAACAAAAGTAATAATATATTTCACAATTGCAGTTTATATCATTTTCATTTTTTAAACAGAACATACTGTTCAAATACAGAATACATGACAATCAATTTAAGAATTTTTATCAGTGTAACCATTAGGAACATAAAGGTTGAGCATGGATTACACGGATGACTTAAAAATATATTATAATACAATAAATATACAATTTTTTTACGCTAGACTTAAAATTAATATACATAATTCTCTCTGATTCTTTAGTTTGTTACATTTATTTTATTTTGATCTTAAAGTTTATTTATTTTTTTTAACAATATTTATTTTTTTTACTCATTTTCAATTATTTTATCTATTTCTTTAGATCCTAATGTTTTTATATGTTTTAAAAATCGATTTTAGAAGATTAGTTGATTTTAGTTTTCTTATATAAATTTTATACATATTAGGTAGGAAGTTGAACAAGCGGGGTGCTACAAAATCGAAATATCTTGTAACTATGGTTTTTTTAGCAGTATTTGTTTGTATATAATCTTTTGTTTTAGTTCTAGTATGATAATGATGGCCAGGTGTTTGCAGGTAAGTGCGGCTTTGAAATAAATGAATGATTATACTAAAAATATATAGCTGCCTCAAAGACATTACATTTGCTTCGCTAAAAAGAAGATTGAGTTACAATATATAATTTTTAAAATTTTTCGTTGTAGGATTTCGACCTGTTCTAGATGACTTGGCAATGTACCTCCCCAACTTATGATGGCATATCTGAGACTCTATTCCACAAGTGCATGATAACTCGTTTTTAGATGTGGTAAGTTTAGTATTGTTCTTATATATTTAAATTTATATAACAAAAACCTTAATGTTTTAGCTACGTCCGATAAGTGTGAGGTCCATCTTAAATGTGAATCTATTTTTACACCAAGATATTTAATTTTAGATTTAAAAGAAATTTCAGTAATCATATTGTTGTCCGTAATAATAATTTTATTATAAAGTGGTAATTTGTGTTTATAACTGGTAAACGGAACGATATAGGTTTTGTTGTAGTTAACCGTAAGCATTTTGTGTCTAAATATATCAAATATTTTTTTATATATCAGTTTCTATTCTATTTTTTAAATTTTCCCACGTTTTGTTACTATATATAACAGCAGTGTCGTCTGCAAAACCAATTACCTTTCCCGAAGAGTTAAAAAGAAAATATATCATTAATGTTCAAATTGAAGAGAATTGGTTTCAGTACGGTACCTTGAGGAACTCCAAACGATACAACTTTTGCTCTACTGAGTTCTCCATTTATCCTAACATATTGTTTTCGGTTAGTTAAGTAGTCTTCGAAAAATGTGTATGGGAGTCCCCGTATCCCTGCATCATCTCAGAACTGCGAATAACTCACAGTATCAAACGCCTTAGCTAAGTCAAGGAACAGTACTGCTGTAGGTTCGGTTTTATCAATGGAGTTATATATTGAGAAAACCAAAGTCTTAATTGCATCATTTGTTGATAATCCTTTCTGAAATCCATATTGTCGCTCTGACAATAATTTATGTTTGTCTATGAAGTCCATTAATCTTTCCTTTACAGTTTTCTCCATTATTTTAGCCAACGTAGTAATTAGGGATATGGGTCTATAATTGGACATTTGATCTTTTTACCAGTAATCTTTTCGAATTGTGAGCATATCTTGATATTGCTCGGTTGAAACACCATATCTTGCTTTCCAGGTTCTGGGACTAATTCCCGGGGCCCGGGCTCAAGTGGGGGCCCGGTAGCGGCATAAGGAGGGCCCGGAAACTTTGGTAAGGACGTTTTTTTACTTCTTCAGCAGTTTGGCACAAGAGGGGGGAACTTTTTTATTTAGAGATTCAGTAAAAAGGAGAAGTATTTGCTTGAAGACCTTTTTTTTAGAGAGATTCCGTGAAGAGGAGGAGAAGGTTTTGCTGGACGACATCTTTTTAGAAATGTGATACTAAAAAGGGCCTTATTTTTTATAAAATAATCGCGGGGCTCGACCTGGAGAATTGTCCCGGGGCCCGACCTGGCTCTCGGCGGCCCTGTTCTTGGCGTAAGTTTACTTCTGCTTGTTCATTTGAAGGTAACCTCAAATGACGCCAACCGGTTTTGATGTACTGGATTTCTGTTTGGTACTTTACTTTTCTGACAATACCCATTAGTCATAGCAGCACTGATAGTACATTTTTAAACCCGTTTTTTACGCCACCGGAACTGATTATTCAATAAAACCTGTCACGAATCTTCTGAAGGGTTTTCCTAACACCAACATGTCCTCCCCATATAACTGACGAGGTACTTTGACTGCTCTAGTCTTTGGAATGACAAAATATGTTCAGAATCATCATCATTTTTGTGTACTCGCTTTAATAAGCCATTTTCCAGAATAAAAGAATATTATTAAGTCAAATACGACTTAACTGCTGGAAAAAGTTTTAATACTTTTTGTCGGGTAGGACGACGATTTTCCTTTTTCCATTTTCTAACCTTCTACAAAACGAGATCGTTCTCCTATTCTTTTTTAATATTTGTAGGGACTCACTATCATTAACTAGCTCCGTTCTTTGTAGTACGACTGTTTTAACAGAAGTAACTTCTCATTTCCGAGCAGAATTCTTCGACCAATTCCTTTACTGCACCTCCCAGATATTATCGTGACAGGTGTTCCATCTTCCACAGTTTCTTGTTGCCGCGCTACATCATTGGTTTCACTTCTACAAGATACCACCGTATCTTCCTTTACAGCCGCTGACACGGTTTCTCCATTTGTAGTGATCCTAGGGCTTTCGCGCCTACATTTACTAACTTCTACTACTAAATGCTTATATTTACCATTTCACTGCAATTCCAGCACCTGATAGTCTTTGTCTGTGTGTTAATAAGGCTTTTTATCGTGTTAAACAGTTGGTTAAATTTATTTTCCTCTTCTTCTTTCTTTTTTACAATCATTACTTTACTGTATCCAACAGAAGCTAGCATAGTCAGTTCAAATTCAAGAGCAGCGGAGTAGACATCGACCCATGTTTTGTAACGGGCTAAACTGATGGTTCTTTACTTTTTATGACGACTAAGTCCATCAACAAATGCTAAACATTCCATCATATATTCAGTAGTTATAATCAGAAAAATATCCAAAGCATTTTTTCGAACGACGATATTAGGATTTATTACCGTTTTTTAAGCCATTTGTTCTCTCTAACAGCTAGTCCAAACTGATCCAAACTGGTTAAAGTAATTGGTCCATGACATCTTTGCCTCGAAAGTTGGAAGAGGACTTACAATTCCTTCGAATTTTGGCTTTTTCTCTACCTTATAAAAGGTTATTTCGTCCACCTTGACCTCTTCTGCATTTTTTACAACTTGCCAGTTTGTTTTCTCTATTTCTTCTGTTTTCTTTTTATCTCCTTTCTTTTCTTCTCTATCGAAGACGTATCAGCAGAAATTTCACTTTTCATAGAATACACTTTATTTTCCAAATTTGAAGAACTTTCGTTTTTTTAAATAGGATAATTCGGAAGAGACTTTATTTTCAAAGGAAGAAATATCAGAAGAAACTTTACTTTCTAAAGAAGAAACTTTATTATCTAAAGAAGAAATATTGGAACAAATTTTATTTTATAAGAAAGAAACATCAGAAGAAACTTTAGTTTCTAAGGAAGAAATATAAGAAAAAAGTATATTTTCCAAAAAAGATATCAGAAGAAATTTAATTCTTCATAGAAGTAATATTCGACCGATTTGAACATAGATGGTAGAATAAAAGTTCTTCTTTGCCTCGTAATTTAATAAAAAATGCTTAAAATTGTCTGTTTGTCACAAAATGTGTTTTAACCGTAAGAAAAAAAAACACAAAATAAATTTCTTAAATTCAAAAAAAGATCTCTTAAAATTATAATTTATAATGCTTTAACTAATTAGCATCTCGTTAAATATAGCAATAAAATTACAAAACGAAATTCATAAATTAATTCGTAACGTAAAAGAACTGAAGGGAAATCAACTAAATCAAATTTTCGCCTAATCTGTCCCGAGAGAAATCAAGTAAGCGCGCTTATGAGCGTAATTAAAACTTTGGAAATTCTAGCTGTGTTCTAGAGAATGGAGGAAAATTGAATACATTATTAACGGCTCTGGAAAGTCAGGAAAGAACCGACAGGACGTGAACAGTATGAAAAGATAAAGCCGGCAGGCCGATCCACAACTACAAATATACGAATTAATGGGGAATTGGATATTGGCTGGAAAATAAAATTATTTATTAACTAACAAACATGGAATACTGTTGGGAAAACAGTAGTTATAACTTGCTTCATTCATGTGTAATACCTTTTGATGTACTTTCCAAATACCAAATTCGTTTTTACGTTTCGCAGACTGCACATCAGTCAGTAAAAATATTTGTCAATGTAAATATAAACTGTAGTGTGATCGTTAAAAAAATGTAAGGCAGAAACATTCTCATTTTTTTTTTTTTTTAATTAATCAGGAATATTTTTTAGGAAGCGTTTGCTATCGATGCCTTTTCCAACAACTTAATGGAACTCCACAAAGTTCAATCATCAATGCAACTCTAGTTCTAATCGCAATTGACTCCACCTTATAAAAATGTGCAGTTATGTTCACAGATAGACTATGCAGACGATTTAATGCTATTATTCGAAGGAAAAACATACAATCAGTACAGAAATATCTTTAGCCCTAAACTCACTAGATGAATGGTCCAAGAATATACAGATTAGCAATTCTCCACTGACAAGACAAAGTGTAATCCATTTTTAAAAAACATAATCCTAATTCTCCAGAATTAAACCGTAATGGACAATTAATTGAATATGTTGACCTGATAAATTTTCTACAGATGACTTTTATAAAAAACTCTCTTGGAAATACCACATCATACAGGTAAAAAAATCTATAAAAATTGATGTAATCTAATGAAGATTTCGTCTCAGCACACTTGGGGATCTGACAAAAATCTATGCGTATTTACAAAAGTCTTATCCGATCAAAATTAGAATGTCCCTGTTGTTAAGCCTTATGCACTACTCTCATAAAAAGTTTACATTGCGAAACTGGGGAAACAGATATTATCTTACATGAGACTTCCTTATGCTTCTTCAATTATATGAAAATAGTTTTACAGATCGATTTAAAAATGTCTACCAGGTTGATACAAACTTTGATCTCCCTTCTATGAAAGAGTGAATCAAAAAACTAGATTTAGATTAGATTTGAAAAAAGTTGGACATTATTTGTCCTTGTCCTTTTTAGATCTTTTATTGGAGTATGTATCCTAGCTTGATCTGTTTATTAGACTTAGTAGCTTTGATAGTGGCTCTGGCATGTACTTCCATGCGTCTGGTTTTTCTTAGCCTAATGTTAGGAAACTCAATCTAGCCAGGCCTTCACACTGGTACAACTTTTCTCTTCTTTGTCACAGAACCTGCACAACGTTGCTTCTTCTACTGGAATAATAACACTCATGTGCCTTCTTCGGCGAGAGTGTCCGGTAAGAAGACTTATTGTAATCCCAAGATTTGACGTTTTTGATCTCGTATGTCTTTCGTGAACTTGACCAATGGTTCCTTGATGAATAGTTCGGCCAGTCTCAATCTTAAATAGTTGTTCCACCATTCCTGAGACTCTGTGAGATTCCGCTTAGTATTTAACCAGCATAATAATGGCACTATCTTTATTTAAAAAGACAAAAGAAAGGTTGAATTAATGCTCATGGACACCATGTAATTTAGTTCCAAAATAAATACAAATTAGGCCATTAGCTAGCTAAAATGTTAAAATTTTATAATGTCTATAATGAAAAATGACTTGTTTAACATTAAAAAACTTTGTGACAAAATGACTGGAAACAATCTAGGCGTCGGATGACACTTATCTTTCATATAGCCGATTGTATTGGGAGCACTCCAACGGGGGATGATGACTGGGGACGACACTCCCTTAGTATCCTTGGGTCGTTCCAGGAGAGACTAGGGGTGGCTGTGTTACGTAGACACGCTGTATATTGGTAGGGATCGCATGCTTGACCTCTCCAAGTCTTCTTCGCGCCATATCATGCTTTCTAGGTCTCCTTTGGCAAACGAAAACAAAAACCACATAAAATATTATATTCACGACGTTATTAAAAATGAACTTGAACAGAAAGAGAGCAAATTTGTCCATGACACGCCTTATAATCTCCAATGCTCGTATCTATTCGATTTCCCTCGGGCGCAGCGCATGACGTGCTTAATATATTTTAATTTGATCGTTGACTCCCTCTTAGCTACTCACTAGAGCATGCAAAAATCCCGCATGAGTCTCAAAATTGCGCGTGCCCAAATTTATCGCTTATTTAGTTACAAAGATATACAGGATTGGTACAGAAAATATTGTTAAATGTTTATCGAATGTATATCACTCTTGAGTTATTAAAAAGGAACGTTTAACATAATGTTTCAATTTTTCAGATATTACCCGTTCAGGATATACTCCATTATTTTTTTAAGGAAAGTGTGTTTGCTAATTATAAATAAATTTCCAAACTATGGATGGATATTCGAATATCAAACGTACATAACAAAATATACCATTTTTAATAAATATTTTCTTTAAAGGTGTGCCGTTTCACAAAATGAACCCATAAAATGTATTGGCTTCAGAAATGTTAATGCAAATATTTTATTTTGAATAAAATTCAAAGTCAAGCTATATACCAAAGTCCTTGATTAATTCAGTACCATATAAAGAGTTATTGGCTATTTTATACTCACAATCAATGATATTTGTTTCCTTGCATATGGAACAATTTTACAATTGTTAACATTTAAGTCAAGCTTATTTTCTAAACTCCAGTTATTGAAAATGTCCAAGGTTATGTTGTTGGGAATTTTTTATTGGAGATAAGATTTTTAGGTCATCTTCATATTTTAATTTTTCACGTATTGGAAGTTTATTCAAATCATCCATTAAAAATAAAAAAAGAGTGAATTTTCCAGATTTGATTCTTGGGCAACTCTTGATAAGGCACGATATTTGCTAGAGATGTAGCTATTGTGTATAACAAATTAATTTCTATTACTTAAGTTTGAATTAGGAAACTGTACCACTTCATAGTTAAATCCAAATTCTAACAATTTATTTAACAGAATAGAATGATCCTTTTGAGAATTATGTATCTATCATGTCTATTTGGCCTTGTGTATCTAAATCATGTGATAAATCCATGTGTGATTATTGTGTGATTAGTGAGTATTGATTTTTGTCTGAAAAATTCATGTGTGATTATTGTGAGATTAGTGACTTTTGTCCTCGAAATCCATGTTACAAGAAAAAAATATGCTTTGATATAAACATGGTCATATACGGTATCGACCAACAAAAACCTTCTAATATTACTTCGCACAAGTTCGTGTGAAAACCACAGAGAGCTAGCACTAGACAAGCAGGAAAAAACAAAATCAGCATTGCCATTTTTACGACCCAATCACGTTGTAACGTTTGCCAGGCCATATAGGCACTTGTGCCAAGGGATATTAAAAGGTATTCGTTGGCCTATACCGAATATGATCATTTACCGAATCTTTCAAAAATTAGAGAGAATATTTCACACAAATCTTGGCTTATCTGCACACTGAATGACATTATATGCTATGCAATGCTAGACTGAAAACTATATTTAAAGGAACAGTAAAAAATCTTGTATAATCCCTAAGTATAAAAGAGGGGATACCATCAGGTCCGGTTATAAATTTATCTTTACACTTTTTTTGTAATTTTTATCATCATGGACTCGGTACTGATAAGAAAATTAATGTTAATAGGGCTGCTGGGTAAATTTTCACAGTCCAAATATGTTGACGGAATAAATACTATAGTTAGCCATCATAGGCAACATAATAACACAAATGCTATGACTCATTTAATAAAATCGTTTGTAATCATTTACTTTCAAATATTTTTCTACTTTTAAAGGGCAAAAGGGCAGCAGAATGGCCGTGTAGACATATTATACCTTTCGAGGACAAAAGAAAATCAAAATGGCCGTCCAGCTACGCAATATATTTCATATAAATTATGATTATTAATATGAAAACGTACTGTATAATGTAAATAGTAAAAAATGCTTCATAGATCTTAAGTGGTATCATATATTCATTTTTTATTAAAATCTCGAAGTGTTGTTTGTCTCTAATAACAACAAAATGTTCTTATAAAATAAAATAGTGTTTTAATACAAAAATCTACAGTAAGTAGTAACCTTAAAGACATTCTCGGTGAAAAATTTAGAAAATATTTAAGGAGGTCCTTTCGCCTCAAATGTTGCCGAAAATTGTTGTTGAAGACTTACTTTCTCATAAGACACTGTACAAACACACACATTTTTAAAAAAAAAAATTCTCAAAAATTTGCAAGGTAAGGTATAGTTAAAAGTTCAGTATTAGATAAATAAGGACTTCAACTATTAGAAAAAAATTAATTTTAGTCATAATCTAATATTTTTTATTTAACATTGGTGGCGAAAGGACCTCCTTAAATGATGTTAATGTTGTTAACAAACCGTACTATATGTGCTTTCCATGTCTCTCATAACCCAAGAGGTTGATGCTACCCTTTTGAAAATAAAAAAACTTCCAGTTATCTTTTTTGTCTCTTATTGAGCTCTTCGTACTGTCTATATAGACTTTACACAAAGAGAGTTTCAAAATTATCGCGGTATAAACGTTAGTCGATCAAAAGGCTTTGTCTGTTATCCTTAAGGACTTATGGATTACTTTTAACACGATCCTTTTTGTCGTTTATATTCTTTGCCAGAAACATTTTGCTTTACCATAATTAGATACGGCGAACATTTTAAACGCAGTGAAACTTGGTGAGCAGTTTAAAATATTGTTACTAAAAAATTTTAAAGACATTAAAACTCTATTCAACATTTTTAATAGAAGATCTCTTACAAATATGTTAATATCATTTCGTCATTATTATGTTGCGGTTAAATTTATTCTAAACAAAGTGTATCTATTCCATCAGATATCTTTGTGTATAAATTTTACATATATGGCTAAGATGTTACTTCTAACTTTACATTTTATTAATTTAAGTCATCATAAAAACTAATTCCTATTTTGATTAATTGTTATTTAAACCGAAATGAACCTAAAAATTATTTGGAAATAGTCCAGTTTTTTTAAGAACAAGACAATAGGTATACAGAAATAACTGTTTTCTATATAAAAGAGACAAAAGATAAAACCTTATTTTGACAGATATTTATCAAAGTAAACAGTAAATAATGATATACTGTGTGGGTTTCTTTTAGATACCTATTTAAAATACCTTCTAATGTACCCTTTATTACAGATGAATCGTTTTATTTCATCGTCTTTAACAAAAAATTCAAAAAATTTATGTTTTTTATATGATCTTGCTTTAAATAATGATCATTACTCAACACGTGATGAAATAGTGGAAAATAAATTAATTTGAGAACCTGTAAAGCCCCTTTTTTTGTCGTCCCTTGAATTTAAATTTTTTTCTAAAATATTTACGTTTTGTTCCACTAACGCTACTAACCCACGCATCGTATAGAATAAAAATCTAAAACGATTTCGTCGTTTCCATTCCAATCCAAATACTCCGCTCATTTCCATTCTTCCACATCAAATCTAATCTACATAAAAAAAGGTCAAACGGCAACCTGACAGAAATTCACACGCTGGGCACCCCAAAAAATTGAAATTTAAACATGCACTTCCACATCCCTTACTTTGTACATATTGACCAGCATCTTATAATTTTAATGGGGAAACGCATTTATTTGTTGCTGTGAGATTTGTGTAGGATTTTTCAAGGTGTTTGGTATTCGTTAAAATGATCATTATCATAATTTGATAGTATTATTAAAAAACGTATTTAGAAAATAGACATTTTATAGTCAAGTTCAATGGAAATACATCAGGTAAGTATGAAGCCAATTCGGGAGTACCACAGGGATCCAACTTGGGCCCATTGTTGTTTATTTTATTTATAAATGATCTCCCTTCTTATATACAACACTCTAAATATTTATTTTTTGCTGACGATTTTAAAATGTATCAAAGCATAAATAAAAACCATTAGAGACTGTGTAGAGTTACAAAAAGATATCAATGCCATTTATACGTGGAGTGAAAACAACAAGTTAAAACTTAACATTAAGAAATGCCTCATACTTACAATTGACCGTAAGAGAGACAATGTTATTATATTTGACTATAAGATGGACCAACAAATTTTAACTAGACGATCCGAAATTAAAGACCTCGATGTAAGCTACGACAATCAATTTTCGTTTGGTTCGCATATACATAAAATTGCTCTTAGTGCTAATCGTATATAAGGGTTCATTATTAGACAAACTCAAGCTTTTTCGAATCTAAATACTATAAAATATCTCTACTACTCACTAGTTAGGACAAAATTAAAATATGCCTCTATTATTTGGGGTTAACAACCCCAAATTTACTTGGATAAATTGGAAAAAATTCAAAACAAATTTCTTAGGTATCTTTACTACAAAAAATATCATCGTTGGCCAGACTACAATTATGTACGAACATCTATGTTACGACAAGAATTTGGAATACCCTCACTGATTAATAGACGGAAACAGTTTATGATGACATTTTTATACAAAATTTTAAATAACCAAGTAAACTCAAATGAATTACTGCTACTCATACCATTTAATGTTCCTCCTAGGCGCACTAGGTCTCCCTTTGTATTTAATATATCCAATAGTACCCTAAAATCTCCTCTTTCATTTGTATTTCGACTCGCAAATAATTTTAATTCTTTGTGTAACTTTGACTGGCATGTGAGTTACAAACAATATCAAAGAAATCTTAATGAGTACCTTAATGTTTTAAGTATTTAAATATGTATGCTGTTTCTGCTGATTGTTGTGAAGCTTTGTAGTCTTGATATTCAAACCTATTCATACAAGTAAAAATGTAAAGTGTCATAATGACATATGTATGATTATATTGTATATTATGTATTGTACTACTCATGTAAAAAGGCCGTAAGGCCTGTTTGAGTTTTATTAATAAATAAATAAATAAATAAATAATGATAAGTTGAACACAATGATTGAAAAAAATCACTTGTTGAAGCCAAGTATTTTGGCGACATCCAAATTGCATCCCAACAAATTATTATAGACAGATTATTATAGACCTATAATTTAGACTATTAAGAATTAAATTGTTTTAATCGTTATTCATCATTGAATTCTTGAAAGTTAATGACAAGTGGAAAAAAAGGTTTCAGCTTAGATTATAAAAAAATCTGCGGGTTTAAAATCTATAAACGTGAGTATAATTGTATTAAAAATATAAATGGGATAAATTCTTAGATTATAGAAATCTATAATCTAAGGGTTATTCGTTATTTTATCTCTTCTTGGAGATTACTAATGCCATGGAAAAACAAAAATGATAACAATGGGGTGGGATTATAGGATGGTTTCCTACATAGGATTTGGTATAAAGATAAGATAGGCAATTGCAGTTAGTATCTTGATCAGTTTCCAATATTACCTTCCTTGTTTGATTAGCCTTCTATATTATCTATTACAGTAAAAAGTTGGAGTTATTTTCGGTTAATAGTGACAGTAGTAATGAAAAATGCAGTGTGGTTCAAGATATAATTGAATTAAAAAGTGGAGTTGTTAAACCCACCACAAAAAATGCAAGAGGTAAGAACAAAGTGGAATTTACTGAACAAATTAAAAGTGAAATAAGAAGAAAAGTTCACGAATTTTATTTTAAAAGAGAGATACCAACACGTGCCAAGGTTTTGGATGTAATCAATGGTGATCCGTATTTTCCTAAAATGGAAAAGACAAAACTACGGGAAACTGTAATAGAGTTGCAGTTTAAGTGGAATAAACAGGACAGCAAAGCAGCACTTATTGATTCTGAGGAAATTGTTTGTTGGAGACGGAGATACCTCAGAACCATTTTTAAATTACGTGCAGAAGGCAAAAAAATAAATTATTTGGACGAAACCTGGGTGAATGAAGGTTACACAGTTAGCAAAATGTGGCAGGACATAAACATTTAATCTTCACTACAGGCTTTTTTGAAAGGATTATCTACAGAATTGAAGGTTTCTTCCGGTAAAGGACGACATCAAACTATAACTTATTGAAAGTGATGACGGGTTTTCAAAACGTGGTTCTTTATTATTTCGATCTAAAAAACGGAGACTACCATGAAAATATAAACGTTGATGTTTTTGAAGAATATTTTCAGCAGATGATAGAACATTTACCAAACGGTTCAGTCATAATAATGGATAACGCTAGTTACCCTTACCATCTAATTGAACGTGTACCAAATACTTCATTGATGAAAGATTATATCATTAAGTGGCTAACACACAGAAACATTAACATTCCAGAAAAATCAATAAAAATAGAGCTACTAGAAATTGTGAAATTAAATAGGTCTCCAGTACGGTATGTAGTGGATGCGAACTTGCAAAAACACATGGTATTGATATTGTGCGTTTTCCTCCCTATCACTGCAAACTATTGAACTGATATGGGCACAAATTGAAGGATATGTAGGTCGAAATAATACGACATTTAAGTTAAAAGATGTAAAAGCATTGTCAGAAACCTCCATATCACTTGTTACGAAGGAAAATTGGCAAAAGGCGATTGAGCATGTATTAAAAGAAGAAGAAGACATGTGGAATCTGGACGAAATCTTATATGTCGATATTACAGTACCACCCACGGGGGTCGGATTCCTTGTAAATAGTTGGTAACAAGTTTGCTTGACCTCGACAGTAGCGCGCTAAGCGCTTACGGTTGAACTACACCTGTCAGTTTCAGTCGATAAAGTAGAACAGTACTAATTAAAGCGATTTAAAAATTGGCGGGCTTGAAAATTTAGATATTTGAAGCAATTTGAAGCAATTTGAAGCAATTTGAAGTAACATTTTCCTATTTGACAACTTTTACTTACAACTACTAAACAAACAATGAGTTTAGTGAATTTTTGTTGTAGGTAAATGTTGAAAAATGGAAAATGTCACTTGTTTTAACTGAAAAATAAAATTAATTGAAAAATAAAACACATTTTTAACAAGTTTAATTTATTTAGAATTACTATGTAATTACATGTTTCTCATTATCTTCTAACTGCATATTTTGAACATAACAAGCACTATATCATACACTAAATTACTGAAAAATAAAAATATAATATGATAACCAGCATAGCACATGACAATGTTTTTATTATTAAAAAAAACCTGATATAGTTTTTATAAAAAGTCAAAGTAGTTAATTTATAAACACAATTGTTTTAATGTTTTAAATATCCCTTATTAATCCAAGGACAAATTATTCTAATTCTAATATTCTTATACTTATTGTCCCTTTAAGGCCTTTTCCCATCTATTTCAATCTATAATAGTTGTAATGCCTATTTCGGGTACAATAAGCCTCCAGCTTCAATAGGTGGGCTTTGAAACTCACCTAATTAAAAAACACATTTATGTACATTCCAAAAATCTCCATACCGAGGAATATCTAAAACAAAACAAAAATAAAGGTGCAGTGTGTATATTAAAATTAAAAATTAACACGAGTCATAACTTTTTTAAATTCTTACATTTTTCTTGCAATAAAAGGTATAAAAATTTCAATAAAGGTAGAAAACATCTGATTTATGATCTTAATAGGTGAACTATGCTAAAATTAACAAGTTGACCTAAATAGCATATAAGTTTTTGAACATATTTGGGTATTATTTGATAAATATAATAATGAATATCACCCAAAAATTGAACAATAACTTTTTGAGCACAAATCATTCGCCTTTTTTCATCATTGTCTTTATGAGTAAAACTAGGATGAGGTTCTATCTCAGGTTCTAGAATAATGGTTTGTAAATTGGCTTCACACATTTCGCTCACAATTCCTTTCATTTTTTTGACCACAAATGTAAAATGTGGATTCATTTATCTCTAGAGTAATAATAGCAGGAAAAACATAAAATTTCTTGTTAGTTTTGTGAGAAAAATACTTCTGCAATTAAAATTTAAATGAATCAGAAGTTAATGATTTTCTTAAGAACCTCTCTATAGTTAAATTAGTTAAATCTAACTTACACTTAATACAATTTACTCACCTACATTTGAAAAAAATATCACCTGCATCTGAAAATGAAAATATCAGGCTGACATATGTATAGCAACATAACCTAATTTATTTTCAAAGCCAGATTTACACCATCTAATAATATTTAAATTTAGCTTTAACTTTAAATTTATTAACGATTATCCCTGTATTTGATCACACATTATATTAAAATGAAATTTAAAGGGGTAAATCAGTAAAATTATTGATTTCTTTGTCATTATTTTTGAAAACATATTTTTTATGGGTGTAAAACGGGTTTTAATTTAGTGATAGCAGAGCGCTAAGCGCTTACGGTTCAACTGCCAACAAGGAAACAAGTCCCGCCATTTATTCAAACCTTCTCTTTTTATTTTTCTATGGTACCACCTTTAATAATATCAGTAAATAATGACTCATCAAGTGAATATAGTAATTTAGAGACTTCTACGTTTCCTGATCTTCGAGAATAGGTAAGCATATCTATTTTATATCTACAAGTTATAATCATAGAACATAGCGGTTAAATTACAATTATTTAAGTCTTTAAAGAGAATAAAATAAGGGTAGTCTATTGCTTATGTTCCACAAAACCGAGCGGCACAGGTAAAATTCTTAATGAAACCAAACCTTTTGACTGCCGACTCTTTAAAATCACAGATTTTGTTTGCACATTCGTGGTTTTGGCATTGTACCGACGATATGTAACTTTATTAAATTTCTCTAATTAGTTTTAATTATGTGTCGTATCTACCTATTAATTTTGAATTAACTTTTTTTGCATACTTTTGATTCCAATCATGCCTATTTACGCGCATAAACTCGACTTTTTTTAAGTCTAGTTATGATCTTCTAATGATACAAGCAAAATCGATAAAACATCCTGTATATCTGTCATTAATAATGCAAGACTCATTAACCTTAGGTTTTTAAGACCATTTTGGTGTCCTCTGTCCACAGTTACTGTTTGTCCGTTTACCCTGTATATTTATTATTACAAAATACATCGAAAATTATGCATAAAAATTAAATCAAATTATGTTTTAAATGTATAACTATTAAAAAAGCTGAAATCAAAATAATAAAATTAGCTTCGCTTAAAAAATAAAAAATAAAAATAAATGAAAATTGCTCACTACATGACAAATTCAAACCCCTAACAAGTTCACGGTCACTCATCCTTCCACATCGTCCGTAATCAATATAAAAAAAGGTCAAACAGCAACCTGCTAGAAATTCACACGGTGACCACCCCAAAAAAATTGAAATTTAAACGCGCACTTCCACATCCCTTACCTCATTATACATCAACCAGCGTCTTATAATATTATTAGAGGGAGACGAGGTCAATGGATGCAGCTGTGAGTTAGAAAGAAACACTTGCAGATTGAAGATGAACCGGTTGGTTAAGGTGTTTTGGTATCTTTGAGATTTTCTGTTTTCAATGAGGTAATTCAGTCTAATGTCGCAGTTCATTTTATAAACTTCGGAAATTTTCGTTCTTATGATTTAGTTTCACGCATCCTTTTTTTTTGGATTGAGTGGTATTACCGGAAATTAGTTTTTTAGTGGTATTGATCGGGAATTAGTTTTTGAGTGGTATTGATCACTTATTGGATTTTGAGTGGTATTGTGTTTAGTGCTCTTGAGTTTTCTTTTGTTTTCCTTTTGGTTTATAGTTTTGCATGAAAATTTATTATTTGGATTTCTGAAATATTTTTTAATGTAAGTGATCTGATTGAAAATATTTTGCATGTTTATTTTTTTATTTAAAAATAATAGTAAATGTTAGGATTTATGGTCTTAAATTTTCTATTTTTAAAAATTATCCCCACATATTACCGAATTAATTTTCTTCTTTTTTTTTTCTATTGATTTAAGTATTCAACATATTTAAGCATGCTTTAATAAAGGACTACTTAAAGAGAAAAAATAATTCTATACCTGTGTCCACAGATGGACTTAACTATTTATTTTAAATTTAAAAAAAATAATAATTTATCTTAATTCCCGTTGCTTGTTAAATTAATACGATTCACGTTAAAAAACTTAAATTTTGTTGTACAGGGTGCGCAATAGAAAATACAGTTGTGCGTTTGCAAAATTAAAAATTTTTAGTTAAATGTATTTAATAAAAATTTTTAAAAAAATATTTAAATAAACTTTTAGGGCTCAAATGAACAGCTTGGACGGAAAATGCGAAAAATCAAATTAGGTTTTTCTATTAAAGCGCTTCCAAATGTTTTACATAAAAATTTTTAATTTTGCAAATTCAAAATAGTTTTTGCGTACCCTATACAATAAAATGGAATGTTCCTAAAGTAAATCATATTTATTTGGCAAGCAAAGTAAATTATAAAGAAATACTTTTTTTAAATTTAAAATAAATATTTTCATTCATGGAGACTCTATATTTATTCTTTTAATCAATATGATGTCTGTAAAATTTATTGGATATTAAAACTTCTAAAATCACATAAAAAGCGATTAACGAAGTAAATTATAAATAAAATATTTCAACCATCAAATGCTATATCATTTATAAATCAAAAATCGTTAGCTAAAATTAAAAAAAATATATATGAGAAACCTGAAGAACCCACAATAATTGTATTAGTATATATTTGATAATAATTCCTACTATTTTAATATAAAAAAATATTTGAAAATATGCATTCTAAAATAATTCTTTTAATTAATAAGATATCTGTAAATTTATTGAATATCAAAACAAACATTCTAAATTCACACAATTATTGATTGAAAATTTTTAAGAATGAAATAATTTATAAATAAAATCGTTCAATCGTTAAATGCTGTATCATCTAAAAAACAAAAATCAGTAGGTAAAATTAAAAAAAAAAATGTAAAAACCTGTAGAACCCAGAATTTTATTATTAAATTTCTGATAATTATTCCTACTATTTTAAAGAAATACAATATTTGAAAATATGCAATTCTAAACTTATTTTTTTAATTAATATGATACCTGTAAATTGATTGAATATCATAACAAACATTCTAAATTCACACAATTAATGATTGAAATCTTATATAAAATTTTTAAGGATGAAATAATTTATAAATCCAATTATTCAATCGTTAAATGCTGTATCACCTAAAAATCAAAAATCAGTAGGTAAAATTAAAAAAAATGTGAAAAACCTGTAGAGCCCAGATTTGTATTAATTTCTAATAATAATTCCTACTATTTTAATGAGAAAAAAAAATATTTGAAAATATGCAATTCTAAAATTATTCATTTAATTAATGTGATATCTGTAAATTTATTGAATATCAAAACAAAAATTCTAAATTTACACAATTAATGATTGAAATCTTATTTAAAATTTTTTTAAATGAAATAAATTATAAATCAAATTGTTCAATCGTTAAAAAAAAAACAATATTTAAAAATATGCAATTCTAAACTTATTCGGTTAATTAATATGATATCTGTAAATTTATTGAATATCAAAACAAAAATTATAAATTCATACAGTTAATGATTGAAATCTGATTTAAAATTTATAAGAATAAAATAAATTTTAAATAAAATCGTTCATTCGTTAAATGCAGTATCATCTATAAATCAAAAATCAGGTGGTAGAAAAAAAAATGTCTAAAACCTGTAAAACTCAGAATTTTACTATTATATTTCTGATCATTTTTCCTATCTATTAAAGAAAAACAATATTTTAAAATATGAAACACTGAAATTATTCTTTTAATCAATATGATGTCTGAAAAATTTATTGGCTATTAAAAATTCTAAAATCACATAAGTAATTAGTGATTGAAATATAATCAAAAATTTCTAAAAGTGAAATAAATTATAATTAAATCGTTCAATCAAGCTTAATTGCTGTATCATCTATATTTAAATTAAAAATTCAGATGTAAAATTGAAAAAAAAAATGTGGAAAATTTGTAAAACCTAAAATTTTATTATTATATTTTGGACAATTATTCCTACTATTTAAAAATAAAAATATTTTAAAATATCCTATTCTAAAATTATACTTTTATTCAATATGTAAAATTTAAAGGCTCATAACGAAAACTCTAAAATCATATAATTATTGACCGAAATCGAATCTAAAACTTCTAAAAATGAAATAATTTATAAATAAATTTATCATTTATATTGAAATCAAAAATCAGAAGGTAAAATTGAAAAAAAGTGAAAAACCTGTAGAACCCAGAATTTTATTATTATATTTTTGATGATAATAATATCTTTATAAAAGAAAAACAATATTTTAATACATGGAATTCTAAAATTTATTATTATTAGGTGATATAAATTTTAAATAAAAAAAATTATTTATAAGCAATGAATGCTTGTCTTACAAATTAAAATTATATAATAAAGATTAAAAATCTGTTATTTTCAAAGGTTTTCCATGAAAAATAAATCATTTATTTTAAATATTAATTATTTAACTAAATAATATAATACATGTTAGAATTGAATAAATTATTTATAATTTTGTCCTATTAACAAAGTATATAATAACAAACATTTCAATAAATATGTAGATAATAGAAAAACTAAAAAATATTTTAGAGTGTGGGTTTCTAAAATTTATTTTAATTCGCAAATAATTTAATCAATTTAATTTTTATTCATTGAAAGATTCATAACTCTTAAATGAAATAACAATATTGACCAAATCAATTTCTTAAAAAAAAAATAATGTAATTTTATAAATTAATATTACATTAATATGAACTTTTTTTTTATAAACATTTATAATTATTTTAATCAATATTTTAATCATGGAAATAAATTATAAATAAACCATTTCAACTAAACTTAATAGTGATATAATAATTATTATTACATTAATATTTTCTTTTTTTTTTATCATAAACATTTATGATTGAATTAATTATGTTAAACAATATTTATTTCATTGAAATAAATTATAAATAAAGCACAACTAAACTTAATACTATTAATAACTGAATATTGACAAATAAAAATGTCCATTTAACAAAATATTTAGGTAAAATTCTAAAGATTCAATATTATATCTATCTATATAATGGTATTTACTTATTTATTTTTATACAATTATACACAATATAATAAAAATTAAGCCCATACAAAGTATTTTTTTTTTGATGGTAATATGTCCAAAAAAGAAATTTGTAACTCTACTAAATTGTAACAGATTGATTTAAATTATTGAAATAAAATATAAAATTTCTTAAACTATTTAAAAAATAAACTTACCATAAAAATTATGACAAAATTAAAAAAAAAATTAAATAATTCTATAGATTAGATATTTTAATTTTAAATCCGTATTTTCCAATTTTATATAGTTATATATTATAACCAATAATTATAATAGATATATAATTATCATTATAATTTATAGCACCAGAAATTACTAACTTAACTAAACTACAAACTTTATCTCTGTTATACTTTTTATTTAATTTTAGCTCCTTAAACAGTATTTTAATTAGTATATTACGCATAAACCATACGAAACGAGCCGAAGGCGAGTTTCGTATCCTGGATAATGCTCGTGTATTAATAACCATTACATGAGAGTTTCATACGCTATTTTTTCTACACCCGATAAATAATCAAGAACTATAAATATTATATTTATATTTGTATTAAACACAATAACAGTAATTACTCGTATTTCTGTAAAAAATTCTACAAAATTGTAATTAATGGTATTACCATAGATTTTTGGAGCAAAATATTTTGTACTGCATTTTCTGCTTTCTCCTATATGTGTGGAGGGGTCGATGGTAAGACATTTTGATAATTTAATTATCGAAGTTTAGCTATAGCTACGTACTTATTTTGACAATTGAAACAATTATATAGGAACCTAGGACAAAGGTAAAATGCACAGCATGCTTGATTGAAATATTATGGGTTTCTATTTATTAAAAATCTGTATCTCTATGAAAAATCTGTAACATAATGAGTATGATTATGAAACGGATTATGGGCATATAAGTGCATTATTATAATACGGGTGTAGAAAAAATTAAATTTTGTACGGAATAAATTAATTTTTAACGTTATTATCTATTCTTGGAAAAAAACTTAAAACAGGCCAATTTATATTCTTAATTTGACAATGTATCTTTTAAAAATATTATTCCCATCTGAATTATGATCACGCCCTCCAAACTTTTATATAAATAAGGGGGTCGTGTGAAACCTTGTTTAAAAGAGGTATTAAATTTCTCTTAACCGGTATAAAATTTTTTGAATTTGGTGCAATCCTAACTGAGAAAATTAATTTTGAAAATGTAAAATTATGATAATGTTTTAATCAGAAAATTTTATGTAGAATAAAGCAAAGAGTGTATTTTTAATTTATTTTACAATAATTATTTGCTTCAGTGTATCACAATTCGTCGATAACATGACGAAGGTGCGTATCTCAAATATTCCTGAATTTGAGTTAAGTCCATCAAAAGGCGTTTTAGGAATTTATATACGTTATATTTTGGCATTTACACAACATTTTAGCAACTTTTAAAGTTCATAAAATCCAGATTGGAGTTAATAAAAATCTTTAAAGTGTAATTACTCAAATCTTGTAATTTTGAGATACGCCTGTTCGTATTGTTGACGACGAATTTTATGTGTACAAAATTAATTTTCTCAGTTAAATTTAAATTTCTAATAAAATTTAACTTTTGGTCATCAGTTTATTAAAATTTAATCAGAAAGTACTTAAACATCAAATCAACAGTTAATAATTAATTAGTTACTCTTAGACATAATTCATGTTTTAGATTGGGTGAATTTTCCAGTTACTTTTAATAGTTATTTATTAAAACTAATTCTAAAACATTTCAATGATTATTTGTGACATTTCATATATATATATATATATATATATATATATATATATATATATATATATATATTGATATGTTATATAAACACCCTGTGTTCTAAAATAATGAAATAAATTAATGATAATAATAATAATAATAATAATAATAACCATACTAATAATAATGATGATAACAATAATAATAGTAATAAATTAATAACCCTGTATTATGAAAATAATATAAGAAGTCTTACGAGAAGCAGACTAAGAGAGAAAAAAAGATGGTTTCTAGATAAAAAGAGGTTGTTAGAAAAGTCAGTTTTGAAAGTTAATCAATTTGGAAATGAAAAAAAAAAATTAATGTCAGAAATTTAAAAGATAGAATTGTACGTTAAAAAAGATAGATAGAAGAATTTAAATAAGCAAACCTGTAAAAAAAAACTTCCTAAAATGTAATAAGAAGTATAAATTACACAAGAAGGTAAAATGTACATATGATGATAGGCAACTGATGAAGGAGTTGATTTGAGTACAAGGACAATTTGGATAGAAGTCGACCAAGACCGTGAGTACGCCGTTTATAAACATTTTAATTGTGCAAGTTTTTTTTGACTATTCCTTAAAAAAGGAATAAAAGGTATTTATTATAAGTTTTGTTGAAAATAGACATAATAATAGTTTTAATAATTTTTCATAATTGTTTCAATTGAAAGGCTAATCAAATATGAGTTATTTGATTTTGTAATTTGAACAGAGTTGTACTTCAGTAGGTGTAGTAGGGTAGTATTAGTTATATATAATTTTAAAAGGATATTAGAATATCTAAAATTTGTTAGATTGTTCCATAATGGTTTCTGTAAATTAAACAAGTTGATTTTTAGAGAGGTTTGTTTATTTAAACATATAATTTACAAAATACAGGGTACAAAGTTTATTATTTGTTATATTGTTGATTTTGATAAAATAAAATTAAAATAAAATAAAAATAAAATTAAAATAAAATTAAAATAAAATTAAAATAAAATTAAAATAAAATTAAAATAAAATTAAAATAAAATAAAAATAAAATTAAAATAAAATTAAAATAAAATTAAAATAAAATTAAAATAAAATTAAAATAAAATTAAAATAAAATTAAAATAAAATTAAAATAAAATTAAAATAAAATTAAAATAAAATTAAAATAAAATTAAAATAAAATTAAAATAAAATTAAAATAAAATTAAAATAAAATTAAAATAAAATTAAAATAAAATTAAAATAAAATTAAAATAAAATTAAAATAAAATTAAAATAAAATTAAAATAGAAGTATAATAAAATAAAATTAAAATCAAAACTAAAATTGAAATAAATTAAATTAAATTAACTTAAATAAATTAAAATTAAAAAAATATTAATATCGTAACTTGAAACACCCCTGAGATAAGAGCATTTTTGAGTCAAATTAAAAGATAAAGTGGGAAGCCGAGGTAAATTAATATTATAATTTAAATTAAAATAAAAATAAAAAAAAGTATTGTGAGATATCATTACAATATATATATATATTTTAATACTATAAACTTACAGAATGTCTACTAATGCAATAAAATGGCTTAAATATTAACAATTATTTTACTTTATCAAAGAATACAATATTTAAAAATTGAAGTAGGTATTTCAAAAAACTACATTATAAATACTATATAAATATTTAAAATAAAAATTGTAAGAAGATTTAATTAAAGTTATTTATCATTAATAAGATTTTAACAATAAAACAACACGAATTTAATCTTCAAAGGAAATAATAAGTATTTAATTTAAAAATTAGGTAGAAATTGTAAAAAAGGAAGTCGACGGTTGTTCTCACCTTATTGAGAATGATTCAAGTACCAAAAATAAATTTATAAAAGTTGTAAAAAATTCTATACCATTTTTGAAATCTTATAATGCTGTTATATACGTTTATACAATGTCCATGCATATAAAATGGGCTCCCTATTATACAACATTTCGATACTATAGAACTTCGATAAAAGATTAATAAAAAATTTTAGGATAGTTTTATACAGCAATTATAAAGTAGTTTCACAAATATAGGTACATATATAGAATTACTTATAAAGCTATATATTTATAAAAATATTATATAGTGATTGTATATTGCATTTAATTTAACAATTATAGAAAGTTTATAGACGTTTTAGTAAAATATTTTATAATTGCGATATAATGCAGAAATTATGTATACGAAAACTTCATTAAAGAAACTTTAAAAAATTATTTTCTTATTTATATTGAAATTTAATAAATTAGTACAATATTTATTTCCTTTTATGTTGTTTAAAGATTAAAGTGACAATAAATGATATTTAATTATACAGGGTAAATCCTTAAGTGATATTTTTCAAAAAAACTCAAATATAATAAACTTACTATAATTAATTCCTGTATGTTAATTAAATTCATGCGTTGTAAGAACCATTCACAAAACTCTTAACTCTGCGAGGGAAATGTTCAAGTTCTACGTGAAAGGGATAATAGCTATTCTATACAAATTGTAAAAGTATGCCCTGAACCTCATATCCATTCTTCCTAGTAAAAACACTGCACAAATAAAGTATGTTATTATGTACTCAGAATTTTATAGAGAAGAAATATTCGATAACTTTATCCTTGGGGCTTATTTTTTTAATAAGATAATTACAAGATAGTAGAACCGTGTCATAAAACAATAATAAAACTATTGTAGTTCAATACGTCGTCTAGTTTTATAAGTATAGTTCTATAAGCTAATTCTAAAGAACCGTATAGCACCTTATAAAACCATTTTATACAACTTTTTCCTAATTTTTTCGACTTCTACTTGAAGAACATCCATAATATTGAAACTTAAATTTAAATTATTTCTTATCGTAGAAATCTATAGCTTTTAAAACAGGTATTCAAATTTTATAAAATTCAAATAAAACTTGTTATATAGTAATTGGTATAAAATTTATAAGCCCTCAATAGTAATAGTTTCTAAAATTAAGTTGTACAAATCATTATTCAACAATTTTATACAACTGTTTGTCTGCAGTAACAAAACTATTGTAACAATACACCTTAAAAATAAAAAAAAATTTAACGCCAAAACGATATTTATAAAATAATTTTATCATTTTAGAAGTATATTTTGCTAGTTGGAGGGCATACAAAGGTAAACTCGTAGCAGAGGGAAACGAAAAACGATCTGATTTTAAACGAATAATCCAAAGATGATGAGAATTATTGAGACGTTGAAGATGTAAAGGGGAACTAAATCTACCCATGTAAAAATCATTCCTCCCTTTACACTTTAAGTCTGCCTACGTAAAAATATTTAATCTTTTTACTCCTTACGATTGTGCATATAAGCCCTTAAATATAATTTATAAAGACCGTAACGTAACTTAACGCCGTTAGAAACTTAACGTAAGATATAAAATAAAGTCTATTTATAACTGACGAAACGTAAGAGTTGAGCATGCGTGTTGAATTTCAGAGATTATCAAATTACTGACAACCTTATGAAATAAATAAGTGTAAACTATGTACCTAAGCTCCAAATAAAACCCATAAATTATGATTTTGCTGTATAGAAAGAATATATTAACTACTTTAAAAGCAATAATATAAAATATAATAAAACAGAACAGTTTACCGTTTTTGAGCAATTTTGACAATTTAATATTTCCTAGCAAACTAGTTTTGTGCCTTATTTCAGTTCTACACTTGATGTTAATAGGTATATGTAGCAACACTGATATCATATAAATATTTTATCCCCAATAACATAAACACAAAATATTCAAGATAATGTATGTCCATAAAAAATTGTATGTCCATTCATTTATAAAAAAACAAAAAGAAAAATTGACAGTTATCATATGTAGAAACTCAGAATTATCTCATTGGCTGACCGTAAGGTCTTAAGTTGGTAAGTTAAAAGTGAACGACCTTTCTACGGTACGTTAAGTTCTTAAGTTACGTTATGAACATTTATAAATAAGTATACGTAAATTCAATATTTCAACTTCTTACGTTAAGTTCTTGAGTTACGTTACGGCGGTTATAAATTAAGCTTTAGGCTTGTTCATTTAAAAATAGGTCATCATCCTTTTGAAACTAATTATAATAAAAGAGATGATGAATTAGGGAGATGATGCATATTAAAAAAATATTAATTCTTTAAATAATAATACTGGCCTTAAAAATGTATCAATCGTTTTTTTAAATCTAAATAACTATTTGTAAGTTTTTTAATTTTTAATGTAACGCCACTGATAATTTTTAATCTCTGTTAAAACTTTTTTTTTTCTTCTACTAATTTTGTAAAATTAAATTGTATTTCAAATACACACAACGTGAAACAAAAATATGTGGTTTGGCCGGTTTTAAAATTTTAAATTGTTTGTTTTCTCCTAATAATTTTAAAAATTATAATTATTGACTGCACCAGAAAAAAACTCTTTAAACAAAAACTGTGACCGATATTACCAAGAAACCTTTATTTATTTGTGTAAAATAAATTGTTTTCTATCCCTTATAAAAAAAAATGTGAGATATACTTGATCTAATTCATGTCAATATCACATTGTAATACCTATTTGCATGCTTCTTTTATAAATAACAGTACAACATCTATAAAAAAATAATAACTTTAATTTTTTTAATATGAAATATTTTAAATACATAACATTGGCGACGAGGAATATACTTTTTAGTCTACGAAAAGCTTTTATCCGAATAGTTCCGTCTAGTAAACGGTTGAACCGCGGGAAATGGATAATTAGATAACTAACAATTTGTACCGTAGAGTGAGGAAGTGGAGAGTTTTAGTCGGGGGCCGGAGGGGTGGAAATAGTGAATATCTGGCATTGAGTCTGTTTGAACAAGCTGCGATGCCGATGCCGGAGAGAGCAAATATCTGGAATGAGTGTTGTTGATGGCGAAGTCGGACATGTTCATTATTGATTAGCGGAGGCTCTGCCTTATCCGACGTCGCGACGGCCGCGATACGCGTCCTCCATTTTGTACAAGTAGTGCAAGTCGTTTAAGACTCATATTATCTAATATAATATATATTTGAAATTAAAAATAAAAAAAAGATTTTTTTTCGGTATGAGTCTGTTTGATTTCTTTATTAAAAACATATGGCGAGATAAATTATTTTTTCTAAAGTACTAAATTGTCACTTATGAAATGTGTAATGTATATGTTTTAATTTTTCTTTTGAAGTATTAACACAAATATAGAGCTATTCTTAAATCTTTGAGAAGAAGAAAAGGAATAAAAAATAAAACCTTCCAAAGCAATTAATAGAGTTTCCAAAAGATACTATTTGATTGATTTTAAAAATTATTATTTGTTTTTTAACTATTTAATACAATTATTCTCTGTTGAAGATATATTTCTATTTTTTACAACAAACTGTATTTGTCAGTCTACTTTTTAACTCATGTATTATCTTTAAACTATTAATTTAAAATATTATATTTTCTTTAAGAATTTAATTCATTTGCATACATGACTTTAAACTGAAAATTCGGTATCACCCTATATAGTTACAAGAATGGTGTAATAGCAAAATATAGATTTAAAAATAAATTTTGTCTTCAAACTATCAGAAGCGGAATTCACTTTAAAATGTAACATTTTTAAAAGTATGTGTCATTTGCACGTATGAATTTGAAATAAATTTTCTGTATCGCCTTGTATAGTTATAAAATACCCCAATATTATATTAGAAATTCTCATTTCTGTATCATCTCCATTTTTATAGATCGGTATAATGGTTGACATTTTAAACAGGGTACGAAATTCACCCTCATTTAGAGATTTATTAATGATAAATGTTAGAGGTTTTATAATAAACGGTATTATGGGTTTTATTAATTCGGATTTTATTCAATCAGGGCCAGGAGATTTTTTATTTTTAAGATCTAATATGACGGTGATGACCTCAATTTCTTCAGCGGGAAACAGAAAAATTGAATTTTGTTTTGAAATAATATTTTCTTTATAAGTTTTATCTAGTTTGATTTTTTCTGACAGACTTTTACCTATATTCAGTGGCGTAGCCAGCCATTTTTCATGGAAGGGGTTTTTGAGAACTCGGGAGAGTTCCATCAAGAAAGTGAATAAAAACAAACAGTCAATAGCGATCAAATGGTGACTCAAGAACCCGCCACGGGGGGATTCTGACCCCCATAACCCCCCGTGGGTAGGCCACTGCCTATATTTATAAAAAATTATTAAAATTTTGAGCAATTTTGAAATGATCACTATAAAAATCGTTTTCAAGTTTAATTTGAGAAATATGACCTGTTTTGTTGTTTTCAGAAGTTCGTTAATAGTTTTCTATGTATTTTTTGAATCACTATATGCTTTTAATCGATTTTTATATTAATTTTGTTTAGCATTTTGTATTAGTTTTCGTAGTATATTTTTATAACGGTTATATTTTCTTTAAACATTTCGTTGTTTCTGTTAATTTTGATTTTTATACATTTGATTTTTTTTGTTGATCGATTTTACAAGTCTTTTTTTCTAAAGTATTTGTTACTTATATAGAGATATATTTTTTTAGTCGTTTTAAACGCATCTTGAATAATCTAGTTCAAATAAATTTTTTTTTAATTTGTCTAAATTTTTTGCCAAACTCCTAATATTGTTATGAACGATTAAAAAATAGGTATTGAAACTGAAAATTTGTCGTAAGTAGTGTATAATGTGTTGCCTATACCTAAGTCCAAGTCAACTTGGATAATAAAACAATAACACATCAAACTACGTATAAATAACTTGAAAATCATTTATTAAACAGAAATATTTTTATATTATATCCAATTTATATTAGGCGAGCAATTAAGCTGTCAATTTTTCCGTTCAGCGAGCGACACAGCTATCACTTAATGTCAGATCCCGGGAGACGTCACTTTGCGGTTCTATTTCGAAGCGCAAAAGCCTACTTTGGATAGTGATCGTAGAAAAACTACTATTATCTAAATACAAGCCCTAACAACTATATGTTGCAACAACCAATTATTTAAGAAAATAGTTTTAGGTAATTTAATTTTAATAATTCATTATTAAAATTGATTAATCAAATAATCAAATATCAAGTAAAATAAACGAACTTTTGGAAAATATTCTAATAAAAAAAATCAATATTCTTATTACAATAAGCCGATATTGAATAATTAAATATATTGAATCAAAAATAAAAAATCATCAGGTGCAGACGAGGTGCCCAGTTATATTACAAAAAAGTCATTAGAGGATATTCTAGATCCGCGACATATTTAGTAAACTTATAGATAAAATGTTGCCATTACACAAAAAAAGATAATATGGCATTGGAAAATTATAGGCCTGTGACGGTTCTCTGTGAATTATCTAAGATTGTTGCGAAAAATCAACATAGATTTTGCGCGGAAAAGTTAAAACAGCTATGATCTCATTTAATAATCAGATTATTAAACATATTGAAGAGTGCCCTGTGGCGATGGTCTGTGATTTAAGTAGGGCATTCGATTTCGTCAATCATTAATTATTATTGTCTATACTGGTGACAGATGAAATTCGAGGCAATTCTATAAAATGGCTCTCCACCTTTCTTAAACATCGACAACAATATGTATCTCTAAACGTTAAAATAGACAACAAAATTATAGAAATTAATTTTAATCGTTTAGTTACATATATGGGAGTTCCACAAGTGTCAATCTTGAGGCCAATATTGTTTATTTTATATGTCAACAGTATAGACTATTTAATAGGTAATAATCATTATATGTTGCATACGCTGACGAATTTTCTGTGATAATTTCATAAAATAACAGTGATGCATTAAAAGTTAAGAGCTCTTTCTTTTTAAAGAAATTTCTAACCATTTTAATAGTCTAATAATACAGACCCCCATTAGGTTTGATAATAGGCAGAATATTTTGGATGATTTTAGCGTTGATAGTATTACTAGAGTGTACTTTCACACGAAAGCGTTCGTTTTACTTGGGATTCATATTGATGAATTTCTTTATTGGAAGTATCATTGTAGTAAACTTATGGTGAAAATATATTTTCAATAATTTGCGATAGGTGATGCAATCCACATAAACTTGTTGGTGTTTACTTTGCTCAAGTCGACTCTCGACTTAGAAATGGAGTAATATATCTTTGGGGTAATTCTACATATCGTTCATTTGGAAGAAGAGGGTTATTTCTCAAAACCAATAATTTTAGAAAAGAGCAAATTTAAATAATTTTATAAGCCAAAAAACTAGAGAGTTACATCTGCTCTCTGATGCTGTTAAGCTAACTTATTCCCTTTTACCCTATAAAAATGAGACAATTTTAAAAAAATTCTTGTTGAAATCTCAAAATTGAAATTTTATGAGATGTAACCCTTTTCTTCCAAATGAACGATATGTTTCTAATGTTTTCATTGAACAAAAGCTAGTAATACGATGTATAACAAACATTTCACAATGCAATTCCTGTAAACCATATTTTAAAATCTATGGAATACTCCCACTTCCACCTTTGTACATTTTTGAAATTTGAGTGTACTTCTTTAAAAACAAAAGTTGTTTTATTACTGACAGATATGTTCATAGTTATCAAACAAGACAAGTTGATGCAGTTCACGAGCCTTATGTAAGGTTGCATATTAACTCCAATTCACCAAATTTTCTGGGTCCTAAATTGTTCAATAAACTCCCAATTGAATTATAAAAATTTGCAAATAATAGGTAATAATTAATAAATCATATAGAAATGTATAGTTTGGAAAAATATTTTTTCTACGAACACTTACAAAAAGACATCTTTCGCCACAGGATACTTTCAGCGAAAACTTGATTTCCGTCACTAGTGAGAAAAAATCCCATAACGTTTACTTTCGTCTCTAGTGACGAAAGTAAGTTATTACATATTTTCATATATCAGTCGCCTTGTATAATATTTTGGCAGCTTATAATTATTAATAATGAAATAAAAAGATGCTCATTAAATTCTATATGCGTTTTTACCTAAACTTTAATGAATTAAAGATAAAATAAAAATGTATAAAAATAGTGCAAATTAAACCAATCTACATCTAGTTTCCTGGTTTTCATTTGTTTATTTGAAGTTTTATCACTTTTGAGAACTGTCAGTTTCAGTTCGTCCTAAATTTAACACATTTTCATGATGTCTGAGTCAGAAAGCGATTGTACTCCCCCAGAAATTATTTTTAAAGCTGAAGAAACCTCTTCAGATTTATTACCGGCCAAATCAAAAAAGAGATATGAAGAAATTTATATCAAATTTTTGGACTGGAGAGAAAAAAATAAAGTGAAATCATTTTCGGAAACTGTACTACTAGCATACTTTGGAGAAATATGTTCGAATTTTAAACCGTCGACGTTATGGTCCATTTATTCGATGCTAAGAACTACACTCTCTGTTAAAAATGATGTCGATATTAGTAAATATCCAAAGTTACGTTCGCTTTTGAAAAGAAAATCTGATGGTTTTAAAAGCCAAAAATCCAAAATTTTTTCGCCTGAAGAAATAAAGACTTTCCTAAAGAATGCACCTGACTATAAATATTTAATAACAAAGGTAACGGAATTATTATTTTTATTTTAACAAATACTTAATACATAACTACTAATATTTGTAGGTAGCATTAGTTTTTGGATTATCTGGCGCTTGTCGTTGCCACGAACTAAAATATTTAACAATAAGCGATGTAAAGGATACTGGAAGTATTCTGTTAGTTAAAATCCGTAATACAAAAACAAAAGTTCCGCGTTCTTTTCATATTTCTGGACCCTTTTATGATATTTCTAAAAAATATATGAGCCTACGTCCCGCAAACATGGATCAAATTAATTCAAGATTCTTTATTAACTATCAGAATGGAAAGTGTAGCAGACAGGTTGTTGGAATTAATAAAATCAGTAAATTTCCTAACGAAACTGATCAGTTTTTAACGCTTCCGAATCCTCAAGATTACACTGGGCACTATTTCCGCAGAACATCCGCAACGCTATTAGTGGATGCAGGAGGTGACTTGCTTCTGTTAAAAAAGCACGGTGGTTGGAAATCTAGTAGTGTTGCGGAAGTATATGTTGATGAATCCACGAACAGTAAAAACCAAATACAAACCAAAATTTTATAATCTGTACAAAATAAGGAAACTACTAGTTCATCCGATTATGGCGCATCATCATCTGAAATGACATTTAACAGTAGAACAAATATGTCGGCATCTACCTCAATAAATAAAAAGCTTGAGTGTGATACCCCCATAATTTGGACAATTTTTCAAATATAACAATAAATCAATATTTAAATAATAAATAATATTTCTGAAATATTTAATTGTTGGTTAATTTTTTCTTATTCCTAACACAAAATAAAGCATTTGCTAACGTTTGTTTTTTTTTTAATTTTAGTAGGTACCTACATGACATAATAGAGTTCGTAGAAAAAGTATAGTGTTTTACTCGTCGAAAATCATTTTTCGTCACTCGTGAAACAATATGCTATTTATTTCATAGCTCAATATTTTATTTTAGATATTTCTGACTTTTTGGATTATGATTTGTAATATATCAAATTCACAAATTTCATATTCAGCTATACGTCTCTTAACGTACATTGAAAACTTAACTCACGCAGACGAAGATTTGGGCTTAGTATGCCTAAATGCATTTTTCATATATACCGATGTTACAAATAAGTATTTGAAGTTTTTAAAACGAGCCTGAACGTCGTCTGGCTCGAACTAGCACATCAAACTTCTACTCCATCCACAGACACTGTCGTAGATGGTCTACTGGAAGGGGCACTTGTCTAGCAAATAAGTATGTCTGGGTTCGGTCACCGGCTGCGACAGGCTTTTTTTTTAAATGCCACGTATTTGTTTTCATCTTTGGGATTCGGAGGTGGTCTTAATAATTCGTAGGAAAATTTTTGAAATTTATTTGTAAATTTTCAAATTGTTCAGCAATTTATTTCAGATATTTCTGACTTTTTGGATTTCGATTTGCGATCTGTGATATATTTAATTCCCAAATTTCATACTCAGGTTTACGTCTCTTAACGTACATTGAAAATCTAACTCACTCAGACGAATATATGGACTTAGTATGCATAAATGCATTTCTCATATGCACTGATGCTGTAGAGAGGTGTTTGAAGATTTAAGAACGAGCCTGAAAACCGTTTGGCCCGAACTAGCACGTCAAAATAATTACATGAGGCTGCATTATCGCCATGCATCAACTCCTAAGGAGGAAAAATAGACTGGAACCCAAGCCTATTTTTTGAGCGTCCCTCTTAACACTTCAGTGGAGAGCAGAGACATACCTGAAAACCTAACCTGTACGTCCTGGTGTCATCATCAATTTATAATAATTATTTTAAACCCACTCCTACTTTGTGTTGCGTCGAAAATAGGATTACAAGAAAATTTTATTTTGTCAAGAGAAGAAAATAGTTTGGATCGAGATTACACCCGAAAATATCAATTGAGTAAGTAGAAATAATGAAGGAGTAATATCTGGAGGAAACGCGAAGTATAGATATATATTAGTATTCTTTAAGCAAATCTGCAAACATAATTTTAGTAAAATAAAGAAAATTAAAACCGATTAGAAATCCTGCATTGTGCTTTAATTTTATATCCATAATTATGTTTATTTTAATTAAACCAATGAATATTTAAACATTATACTGGTCATTTTACTTTTTTATTAATTTTTATTATGTACTAAATATTCATTGTGATTTAATATCAAAAGGAACGTGTATCTTTTTCAATGACTAATAGAAGACTTACGCAAACGTTCGCGTTGATCAAAAAAATAGGTGTTAATGTGTCAACAATTCCAGCTTCCTTCTATCAAACCGATCGTTCTAAAACTTCACGGCCATGTACCCACGGACCCGGATAAAAACTAGGAGCTATATGAAAAGTTCAATTCTGCGCGCCACCGTCCCTTGCCCCCGGCCGCCAATTTCTGTTTTTGCCGTACGATTGCTGATCAAGAATTTTTTTAGTAAAAGGTACCGCGAAACAAACAAGAGGAACATGAAATACATTTATGTATTTTTGAAATGAATTTGGATCCGTAATAAGCAAATTATAAACGAGTAATGCTGGATAATATTTCAAATTAAAATTGAAAGAAAAAAAAAAGGAAAATGTTATAAATTCTACAAATATTTACATGTTAGTAAAAATTAAATTTCTGTACCTCAGAACTGAAGGGCATTAAGTCCAAAATAATTCGCTTTTTTATTTAAATTACTTAAAATGTTGCGCTTATAATCAGCAGCAAAAGTTTAAAGTCCTTGGACTAAAGGCTTTTATAAATAGAATTAAGTCTCTATATATATGGACCGTCGCATAAAAGCCTCGAATAGGGTTGAAAAGTACATCGATTTTAAATAGAATGAAAGTAAATTTACGAGTGGCTTCTGTGGACAACACACGGAAAATTCGATTTTCCCCAACAAAAATGAAAGGTTATTGGTTGCCTAAATTTTCACGCAAGCCGTTTTCACTATATGATTAATTAATAGAACTAGGCTTCGAAAAACCAAAGGCTTTAATGTTGCAAGTGGCTAAAGGGTTGAAATAAGGGCGTAATTTTCTAAGGAAAAAATCGAGATTTTACCACACAAGCCCATCGAGTGTATGAAAACGTACATCGTCACTAGACCGAAAAATATATTTTGTTGAATGACCTGAATGTATAAGTGCATTTTGAGGTCGGAAAATTTTCTGATAGGGAAAATCGAATTGTCCATGTGTTATCCTCAAGAGCCACTCGTAAATTTTCTTTTATTCCTCTTAACATCGATGTACTTTTTAACCCTCTCCGAGGCTTGTATGCGAAAATGGGGTACCCAAATCGGTTACTATCTGACGGTCTAATAGTAATGAGAACAGAAGAGTATTGACTACTTTTCACATGTTTTAAGCCCTCAACATCACATACAGTGACAGACCAAAACTGTATTGAGTCCACATGCTACATTAAAGCAACAAGTATTAAGTCCACTCCTATCCATTGTTTTACGATTCAGGCTGATGTTTTCAAGTTGAATCCTACGTTTTATTTAAAATGACAACTCCTGATTTTAAGGACATTAACAAGCTTTACAACATACCTAACGCTTCCTTTCAAAATTGCTAGAGAAAACCGAGAAAGACAAAAAAATTGGGTTTGAAGGTAGGCAGAACTCTTCAGATCTTCTGTAATGTAAAGGTGATTTGGATCAGGAATTTATTACCAAAAATTTCAACAGGAGAAGAAAGCAGCATCTCAACATAGAAGACTCATTATCTTCACCTCGCGAAATTTCTAACCTAATCAGTACAAAAACATATAACGATCTTTAAAAATGACTGAAGTGGGTGCCTAAGATATTTTACCATTTTCGTACGTCAGATAATTAAAATGTTGTAATATTTCGAGAAACATAACCTTTCAATTGTAGTTCAATGGGATTTAACTTTGCGTGGTAAGGAGGCAATCTGATAATTTCAATTTCTTTTCATCGGGCCATCTCGTCTATACTCGTAATATATTTTTTAATTTGAGGCATTTTGAAATATCCTTTTTTATCTTGTTGTAAGTAGTGACTTCTTTAATCGACTGTAATAAAATGCATTATCGAAAATAATAACGGTGTTCGCTGGAATTTTTTTTATAATGTTCTGAAACCCATTTTCAAACATAGAACCATCCATTTCTTCATGGTAGTCTTTTGTTTTCTTTGACTCCACCAATAATAAACCATCTGGCAAAGATCCATCGGTGCTTCCAATGTGGATTATTATTAAACGATTTCCTTTGGATTTTTTATTCTACAAGAGATCCGTTTCATAAAGGCTTGTTTTTTAGTTTTGATAGAGGTATCTTGCCAAATTTTTTTTACTTTATGTCCAACATTAACCCATGTTTCATCTAAATAAAATAACTATTTATGCTGATTCCTTGCGACCGCTATTTTCCTTAGGTATTCATGTCTTCACGCAATGATTTCGTTTTTCTCTGTTAAAAAGTTGTTTCTGTTACGTTTTATGTAACGAAAATTCAATTAATGCAATATTTTTGCAGATGAAAATATGATATATTTGGAAGTGTAATATTTATGAGTGTAATTTTTTATATGTAGGAATTTCGAGAAAAAAAAAGAACGTACTATTTGCCTTATTATATTCTCTATCTAAGTTTCAATACTGGTCTTGTTTCTTTTTGGGGGATTTTTCCAATAACTGTATCTTCTTTAATAAAATATTATACACTATCCAATTAGATACTCCAGTACAGTTTTCACATTTAGTGGCTATTTCATCCACAGAAAGTGAAACAAAGTCTTTTCGAAGATTATTAAATACATTAAGTACGATATTTTTTCTTCTCAAGATAATGTTTTTGTCCAGTAGGTCATTTACGCGTACTTGTGCTTGCAATATTTTCTAATGCAGTCGCCATTCTAATATAACTGTAAAATTACAATACATACTAATACAAAATTTCAAATCAATTAAAATGCATATGATAAATAGTCTGACTTATCTATCAAAAGAGAAGGTTCATTACGTTAAAAGCTATAGACAAATGAATAAATCTAAACGAAAACTTTTATTAGGCCGATTAGATGTATTAAAATTAACATTTTAACTACAAATAAGCATTTAAGGATGAGATATAAATAAAATGTTTAGTTCTGCAAATTAAATTACTGCACTTCTTTCTTCTCTAGACTATAGTGAATGTATGCATTCGAGGAGTATGTGATAAAGTCAATAAATAATTTTTTTTTCTACGATCACTATCCAAGATGGTAGAAAAATCTTGTGTGCATTTTGAGCGAGAAGTGTGTCACCGCTTTCTACAGATTGCCCGCGCTCCGCTAAGCGTCGCACGTGCAACTTTCTGACAAGCGACAAAGTATCACTTTTCGCTCTTAGAGGGGCTTTACTATTTTTATATTTTCTAATGGTAAGTAGGGCCATGCGTTACCTAATTTGAAATATATCTTTATTATTTTTAAGCACATGCACAGTTTTACGTTTTTCCAGAAATTATGGTAAATAATTTATGTGTGCAGCAATAACCCCAGAAATGCTAGACAATGTTAGAAGAGAATTTGATAATGTTATTTTTATTGTCAAGAAGTTATGGGAGAACATTTTGTTTATTTATTAAGTTAACTGGTTTTTAAATCTCCTTTAATTTATTAATTTTAATTAATAATATCTGAAATAATTTTAAAATTAGGAAACAAATCATAATAATCCCCCTACGAATTATCAAGACCATCCTCGAACCTCAAAGGTGAAAAAAAGCTTGTCGTCGCGGAGATTCGAACCCAGACATCTTTGTTCTGTACAAAAATGTCCTACCTCTAGACCATCACAACATTGACTGTCGAGATCCCTAGACGGTAATAGACTTCGTTCTCTTATAGAACTTGATTTTTCATGAAATTTTCAAATTGATATCGTTTTTGACTTATCATGCGGACAAAAAACGTGATATCAAAAGGACGTTACTAAACGCATAATAAGAGTAAGTATAACAATGGGTTACACGAGGGTTACCAAGAATGTAACGTACTTCATTAATTTAATTGTCGTTTCTGTAAAAACAAAAAATAACCTAAAACTGTTTTTAATGACTTAAAAATAATGAAAATATCTTTCAAATGAAGTATCACATGACCCTACTTTCCATTGGAAAATTTAAAGATAGTAACGCTCTATTCTACGTCTTAAATACATCGAGTTATAATAAGAATACCACAATATCTCTCTTTAATATCACCTCGTTTTTGTTTTAAGTCTCTATCTTCTTCCTTTTAGAAGTTAAGAAGGGGGAGGGGGTGGCAAAATTTAAGACTTTACCAAATATTGTAATATGCTATCAAATAATACAATGAAAATTCAAAAAATGATTGAAAAATTATACTAATAGTTTACATTACAATAATTGAACTAGAAAGGCAAGAAATGACGGGGATCACATCTTCATTCAATTTAGCAAAAAAATCAGCACGTTCTGAATGTCTTTTTAGAGAAAAGTAGTCAATTCCCTCAATGGGCCAATCGGAACTCTTTACATGTTGTTGAAGCAAGTATGCAACGTTTAACATGCCTCTTGAACTGGTTCTAAATATGCTCATTATGATTAAGATCCGGGTTTTGAGCAGGATAGTTCATTGTTGGAATACCAAATTCTTCAAAGTTATGTGTTGTCATTACTTTTTAACATTAGCATAAAATATTGCCAACAATCGCAGCATATGGCATCACATGCTCTTCTAGGATCTCTGCTATCAATCAAGACGAGATTGGTGTGCGTCTCAAAAAAACTCCTTCCCAAAACATTACTGGGCCATCATGTTCTTCAGCTCTTCTTTAAATCTTATTTCGACCATGCTATTCATAATTACACATTCTACACTTATCCGTGAATAATACGTTCTTCCAGCCATACATTGTCCAATTCATGTGCTCGTGGGTAAAAGCATGGCTTCGTCTTTTGTGAGCTGAATTAAGTAAGACTCTTGTAGCTGCACTGCAAGCTGTTTAATCACGTTCTCTAAATCTTTGTCTAATAATAGAAGTGCTGTTTCATAAACTTGCTGAAGACCGCTTTGAATAATTCTATCAATTTGCGTTCGGTCTTGCAATGCAGGGCCATACTTTTGGCTGTTGTTTTTCTTTTAGCGCCAGGGTCCCCGACGATAAGAGATGTGACTGTCTTTTATTTTTTATGAGCTGCTAATTTGGAGCTATTAAATTGATAAACAAAAACATATTAGAGAAAAATGTAAACTTAAAGGCGATCTAGATCAAAAACTCCCTTAATTCAAGTACTGTTTTACAGTTTACCAGGTTTTGATTCTTCTTATCGTAACGAGTATTTAGCAATACGTCTAAGTGAGGCTGCGTGTACCCACAGGACCTCCTGTGGTTATCGTTTATTATGTTAAAAAACACACTGATCACGTGATGTGTTCATAAAATTACCAAAGACAAATGAAATTCCCACATTTAAAAAATTACACTCAGAAATAGAAAATAGTCCCACTCTTCCACATATATCATATTTGCGTGTGCAAAAAACATTACATGAATTAAATTTTCGTTACAAAAACCATGACAGTAACAGCTTTTTAACAAAGAAAGACATCATTGCATAGATACATGATTATTTGAGGAAAATAGCGGACGCAAGGAATCAGCATAAACAGGTATTTTATTTAGATGAAACATGGGTTAATGCTGGACATACAGTAACAAAAATTTGGCAAGATATGCCTCCATCTTGTGAATTAATAAATCCAATAGGAAAAGGAAATCGTTTACTAATAACCCACATTGGAAGCACTGATGGATTTTTGCCAGATGGTTAACTAATGTTTGAATCAAGGAAAACAAAAGACTACCATGAAAAAATGTATCACCTTATGTTTGAAAATTGGTTGAAGAATATTACAAAAAAAATTCCAGCCAACTTCGTTATTATTTTGGATAATATATCCTATCACAGTAGATTAAAGGAGTCACTACCTACAACAAGAAGGAAAAAAGAAGATTTGTCAAAATGGCTTCGTCTAAAAATATTATCAGGCAAGGCAACATAAAAACAAAATAAAAAATATATTATAGACGAGATGGCCCGAGAAAAGGAATTGAAATTCTCCCTCCTTACCACGAAGAGTTAAATCCCATTAAACTGATCTGGTCACAATTAAATGGTTATTTTTCTCGAAACAATACAACATTTAAATTACCTGATGTGCGAAATTTATTTTCGAAGGCAGTTTCAGATGTAAATGGAGCATATTTGAGAAAACGCATTGATCATGTTAAATAGGTGGAAAATTCATTTTGGAAAGTAGATATAGCAATGGAAAACTTAATAGATCCTATAATAATAAAAAAGATAATAGAAGAAAAGACAATGACAATGATACCAGTAGTTATAGTGACTTTTGAAGATAGTTCTTGAACATTTAATTTATTTAATCTTTAATTTTCGGTTATGAAGTGTTACTTTTAATACCAAGAGAATAAAATATAAAATCCTTATTATTCATTGGTTAAAATTAATTTGTTTAATGTTAAAGTGTTACAATTTTGTCAGAATCATAAGGTATAGTTTTATTTATTTTTAAATAACATAACTTCATTTAAAATTTAAACTACGAAGTGCCTATATACCATTTTATATGCCGTGACCTTATTTATATTATAGAAACTTATTTTGCAAAGTACGCCTATATCCCCACTTTTACTGAAATTCTCTTTTATTTAGACTATAGTTACTTATTTTTACAATTATCCCTAAAAAATATACTGTGGACTTATTCTGAAGCCAACAACACTATACATCGACAGAGAATGTGTTCTTTTGATATCTGGTCTAAACGCATATTATCCTATGGTCGAACAATTTTTATTTGAGATGACTTATCTTCAATAATGTTGTCTCGCAGATTAGTCATCCTCAAATAAAAATTATAATATAGATAGTGTGTATATCCATGGCTCTTTTACCGCTCCTAAAATTGACTTGTCAAACGCCTTCTGTAACTCCATAAAGTCAATACCAGCGTAATTCTAGATTGTTAGTCGTTACCCAGAAATAATAAAAAAATTATCCAGCATCCAGGACCTTATCCCGTGGTCGTCTATCCTTTCCCGTTTTTATCGTCCTTTTTTCGTGCCGCTCTTGCCCGCTTCCCGTCTCCGGTTAAGAGAGTATGAGTTTGTGTTCGGGATCGAAAAAATGTCAAGGTCGCTTCGATTAATATTTTGTGAATGAGAGATGCAAGCTTTTCGCGCTACTGCCGTTACTGCTGCTTCTACTGCTCTGCGAGTTCAAAGAACTTTATATTCTATTTTCGAACCTCTGCGTTTCGAACTACGATCTTTTATTTTCTTTTCATTTGGGAAAGTGAAGGGTTTTTCATTATCGATGTCGTCGGGATTATTGGAAGTTTTTGATTCATTCTTCTTATTTTTCGATTATGAGATTTATCGAGAGAGGTATGAGCGATAAAAGGTTTAATTCTGCGAATTGGTGGTTTGGAGAACGAGATCACTAGGCACAACAAAAAGAAATGTATTTTCACAATTTGTTTATTTATCTTTAATAAAAACTACTCCATGTGTTTTTTAATATAACCTTATGATTACATTAAGGTAAATAGAGTAATGATGTTCAAACCTGTCCAATTTGACATATATTAATTAATTAAAAATACCTATTTACCATTAGGTGTAGGTCTAGTACAAAAACTATGTTGAATAAATATCGTTGGCTTTTACAAAACAAGATAAGTACAGTTTTGCTCGCTTTGAGTTTAAGTTAAAATTTATAAAACTATATTTTGGCAAAACTAGATAACTACTAACTCAGGCAGAGAAAAAGTATTGTCCTTAGGTATATGTTCATAAAATGGTGAATTAGCAGCCAAGATAATATAAATGCTTTTGTAACAACTATCATATATTTTAGTATTATTTCCCTTAATCCTAGACAACGAAATAAAGTTACCGATATGACACTTATCCTATTTTACCAGTTTATTTTTATGCCTAATAAAACAACTTCTTATGAATAATATGATGATTAGCAAACCACTTGTTTTACCTGTACTAAAATGAATTCTAATACATGATTAACTCAGGTATTTGGCATATTTTTCCTGTTATATTTTTGCTGTTTTATCTTTACATTTGTGCAACATTAATAGTTAGACATATGCAGTGGTCAAGATAGGAACCAGCATAACATTTCACGACTACTATTTGATTTAAAGGATCCCCAACTTATAAGTGGTGAAACAAAATCTCTTAGAACGTGGCAGTAGTTACTTGAACATTGACAAAATGCATAGTTGACAGAATGCACAAGGCCGTTGGCAGTTCCTAGGTATACTATTCATAACTGATCAATCAGTTTTTCTGTCAAATAAGAAATTTTGCTAGGTTTTTTTTCATGATTTATAAAGAGATGGAAAACTTAACTGGCTTACAGTGCTTATAGTGAACTACAATAAAAAAGGCTTGCTAAAGATTTGCAAAACACGCTTAGCAAAAAACGTTATCGCCAAATAAATTAATTACATATGTCTTTACTAACCTTCAAAGCGACAGTAGATTCAGTTCCAGAGTTAGTAAAAGAAGATTTTGACCTGAAACAAAAATTTGAGTTAGAAGAACCAAATTACAGAATCTAAACAAAGTTACTTCCAAAAAAAATAGGTACTTATTTAAAATGATTTTTTTTTTCACAAATCTTCAACACTTTTTATTACTTTTACTATTTATTTTGTTATTTTATTAGAATTGATACTGATACTGATGATTTTAGCAGTATGCCGACGATATGGTTCCTATCTTACGCTAATTGTCTATTCTAGCTTGACTAAGTTCCTTATTTTTCCCTCTCTTATCGTATTTATTTCTCTCCTTCCATTATAATTGTGGTCGTGATATCTTCTGCATGTAATCTGCTACCATAGCTATTTTTTGTTAATCTTTTTTTGTCCAGTCTATGAACATGACTCTACCAATCCACAGTTGTATTTATCCAATCAATGAATTAATGTTTTATCTTTAGTACTGCTATTACTGTTTCGTTTCATAATCAATCTCTTCTTGTGATTAATTTGACTTTTGTTAAGAATCTCATCTCATTGACATTATTTTGTTTTTATTCGATTTTATTAGGATTCAGGATTCACTGGAATATAAATGACGGACTGAACATTTTCTAGTTTTCACTCTTTGATTTATTACTTCGCCTATTTTTCTGTCTCTTCTAAGATTGTGCCTAGGTAATTACAGCCATCTGTCATCTGGTTTTAGCTACTGTTATTTGATTTAAATTTTACGAGTTTTCCTTGGGGACAATAACATAGTTTATTCTTTCGATTGTTTATTTTTATGTTTACTTATTTCTTATTTCTGTTTGATTTGTAACTAGTTAAAGTAAATTATTTTGACACTTGCTGCGATTATAAAAAAAATGTCATTTTATATGTCAAAATTAGAAAAAAATAATGGATTATAAATCATATTATTAGAATAAGTATTCTTAAATGATTTTTCTTTAAAAAACATTAATAATAACTTTATATGACATTAAAAACTAGTGTTTTTAGACAAATTGTAAAATACGTTGATGTCAATGTATTAATTTTAATTAGGTTTTTTGATAAATTATTTTATATTAAGTAAAAAATACCTCTTCTCCTAATTTAATACATTTATTACAACGAATCGGCAATGCCTGTAGACCTTTAAAAAAACATGTTTATATTTCTCTGCAAACCAGGCCTCTACAGCTTCTATAATTTCTTTATTAGAAAAAAAATTACTACCTTCTATTCTTTTTCTCAATTGAGGAAAGAGATAATAGTCGAACGAAGCCAGATCTGGCGAATAAGGGGGATGTTCGAGTAATTCGAACTACAAATTACTACGAATTATTTAAAAGCATTGTACTGTAAACAAAAAACACCTTTGGACATTTTTCCACGTCTTTTCATCTTAATTTTTTTTCGTAGACTGGTCAGAAACGTCGATGAGTTATTGTTCTACCCGTATTCAAATAATCAATCATGATTTCTCCATGGTAATCTTAAAAAAAACTAAAGCAAAAACATTTCCAACAGATTTTGGAACACAAAACTTGTTAGGCCTTGGAGAACTAGAGTATCTCTACTCCATCGATTGCTGCTTTTATTTCTGGGTCGTAGAAATGTAACCAAGTTTCATCTATACGGCCTAAGAAGTCTGCATCTTTGTCAATCCGTGCCCAGATCAAACGAGATGCTTCTACCCTTGTACGCTTCTGGTCAATATTCAGACATTTATGGATCCATTTTGAAGACATTTTTCTCATGTCCAAATCGAGGTGAACTCTATGATGTACGCGTTAATATGAACTATTTAGTGCCAAATATATTCGTTTTAATCAAATACGCTCGTCTAATAAAATAATGCCATGAACTACGTCCAATATTTTTAAGGACGGACACAGAAACTGGCCTTTCTGATCGTTTTTCATCTCCAATGAAAAATTTACCTCTCTGAAGCTTGCAATTCAATTTTTCACGGTCGCATACGAAGGACATGTCTTCGTACATCTGTTTACTTACCTCTTAACAGTCTTAACCCATTTAAATAAATGAACTTAATGATGGTTTGATACTCCATTTTTTAATTTTCCTAATTTCGGTTGAAATCTTTTTTTTTAAATTGTATTGCGCAAAAAACTGGTTCGAGTTACACTTCTAACATGTTATTGATCGTTGTTATGGTAACGCAATATTTTTTATATATGGAACCGGTCTAGGCCAACTAGATATCAATTCATACTAAATAACTTTAAAAACTAACAATTGCGGATAGAATTTCTGTTAAAATTTCGTGATATTTTCCATTTGATCACGTAGGCTGCAGTTATAAACACTTCAAATGATTCGCCCCCTCCTGAAACCATGCCCCTTCCTACAAGGAGAATGATCTTTTCACTTTTGAGAACTCCAGCTGTATAAAACTACATATTTTACAAATTTGTTTTTATCAAGAATAATTTTTTTTCGTAAAATTAATAATAAATTTAGGTAGGAGGTGGGTGGCTCAGTGGTTAGAGTCAGGACTTTCAAATCCATGAGTCCCAGTCCATATAATTAATTGTTCCTACGACAACTTAGGAAAGTGACACATATCACACTATATAGTCCTATGGAAAGTGCCCTATATCACACGCGTATGAATAAGAATTTACTTTCCACCCGTGTTCAAATATGCTACTTTCCGCATCAGCTGTCACAAAATGTCAAACGCGTCATTTCTATTTTGATCTATGTAATATCCATATTATTACTAAAATCGACATGATTGTTAAATTATTGAAATTGTTGTAAATTAGATCCTAGATATTTATCTTTAACAATTATTATTAAAATAATTTTAAAATAACTAAGTTATGTTTGCTTTTTATTTTGGTTAAACACATAACCCATTAGATCCTTCCATTGACGCAAGGGCTATTAGCTCAGATGGTTAGAGTATCAAAGTTTATCAACTTTGCCATTTGTGACCTGGCGAGCGACCGCGTTCAACTCCTTGCGGGGGCAGAACTTTTTTAAAAGTTTTTTTTTTATTTTTTTTGTTTAGAAAATATGACAATTGAATAAATACGATTATTGTGGATTATTTTTTTAAATACATTTTAATTATTACAATAATCACCTGGTTTTACATTTTTTGATTAAATTATTTTATGGTCGTAGGAAAAATATTGTACAACTCTTGTGTGAAAAGTGATTTTCCACACTAGTGTGATAGTCGCACTCGGCTTGTGCCTCGTGCGACAATATTTCCCACTCGTGTGAAAAATTACACTTTCCACACTCGTAATGTAATATACTATAAAATAAATTTCAGTGAAAAAGCCTGCACAGAACATCCAAAGTAGGTAGTTGATGCCGATGACAAAAAAATGTAGAAAATGTAGACAGATATTTGTATATTTAAAGGGATCAATTAATATAGAAAATCGATTTTTTAACAGTTATAATAAAAAACTAAACTTTTTCTACGTCCTCCTATAAAAACTACACATAGCACACTGTTTTGATTAATGGAAAGTATCACATATCACCCTCGTGCTGATAAAAATATCACCCTTATGATGATAAAAATATGACACCTCTAGTAGCCTGCTATATCCATAGAAATAGTGCATAGAGTACTCATTCACTTCTGGTAGGATTTACAACATCCGCCTGCAGCCGTTAATACCATACTCGTAAGAAATGAGTAGATGTACTATTCCTTGCTCAACAGACAGTATACTATTGTAATTTTTACTTCAAAGTTGACATTCGTTTCCCCTATGTTTCCCCTAAAATTCTTTTAATTAGTGAGTTATTAGCAAAGCTTTATGACCAACCTACATACAATACTAATGTAATTCCTCAGAATTCTAATTTTCTCGAAAACTACTGTCATACTACCTAGCACGCGCGTATACTCAACAAAATTAATTTACTTAATTGGCGAATTCCAGAACAAAACATCTATTTGCCCAGCACATAAACAGGAGTAAAAACTCAAATACTCCTGCATAAACACAAATTTTCAGAATTTGCATACAGTAATAACAGAAAAGGACCCCCTCGGCTCCGAAAAGAGACCACAGACAAGTTTTCCTCGAAAAAGAGTAGAGAAGGACGGTAGATGAAAAAACATGTGTCAGACGAGGGAGTATGTATGTTTCATGGAGTCTGAAGTTTTGGGAATGAGTAGCGGAGAGAGAAGGAGAGAGATGGGATTACGTTATTTGCATAAAAAGTCCACAGGACGGAGAGGGAGATTGCAAGTGATGGTAGGGAATTCTGTAGAGTACACGTAGAAGAGAGATAGGTTTGCATTAATGACCGGCAAACAAAGAGGGTCTCTTACAGTGGCGTTCACCCTTCTTTTATATCTTTAGAATAGTTGACGATTGGTTTACTGATTTGCAACTTCTTTAAAATTTTATATATGAAACTATAATGTCTGAGATAAAAAAGAGGCAATAGGGTTTCATCAAAAAAATATGTATTATTTGATCAAATCAGACATGAATTTACTTAACACTCTACCTGGAATCTTATTATTAGATAGACCAACGGCCTCTTTTTGATATTGTCCACTATTTTTATTGTCTAGTAGCTGACATAACTCATAACATAATGAAATATTATAATTATTTTCCAAATGTTTTTGAAAATGATTATGAAATTTAAAACTAAAAAGAGACATCTTTTTTCTATGCTTTTAGGTTGGCATGACATTTAGAAAACTTCATTATCATGTTATTTTATCGTGCATGCCATGTTTTTTGGGTAGTTACCAAGGTTTTGACTCTCAATTCATTTTTGACTCGACATAATACGTCTTTTAAAGGCATACTTACTACACTAAGCCCAAATTAACAAATGGTTGTCAAGAAGTCTCCTCTAGAACTTCTTAATATCATTTGGTGCACAGTTTGCTTCTTGTATACGTGGCGAAATTTCGCATTGCTTAACGATCATATCTGTTGAAGAACTTGTTGATTCTTTTTATTGCTTATTCCAAATTATATTTTTCGGTAACTCGATTGTTCTTAATTTTTTAATCTTTTGAGTGTCCTGATGATGGGTTAAAGAAAGAATTCGATTTCACTTTAATAATATGAAATGTAGGACTGTTAAAATTTTCAGAAATCGAAAAACTGTTTAATAGCAAAAATTACATAAAATGTACATTTGTATTAAAATTCTGCTTTATTAAGAAACACAAAGATACACTCAAAGAAATGTTGATTCTTAATACACCGGAGAAACTTGGTAAAGAAAAATAAATGGAGGATCTAAGTCGACAGAGATAATGTATGATTAAAATTCTAAAGTAGGTGTGAAAAATGCTCTATTTTCATGATTAGATTTCTGGTTTTGCTTCAAGATCTTTTTTCTGGCTTTTATTTATTTGCTAAACATTAGGCAAGGGGAACTGGAAGAGTGTATGGGCCTAGAACCAGGCACTCTAAAAGTTTGAATGAATAACCAAGTATCTTTCAGGAGAAAATTCACGCCTTTGAGAAGTGAATCCAGTTCAAAACACTGATCTCTTACGTAATCAACTCAAAAATGGTCTGGAGATGTATAGAAAATGTGAATAGGTTTGGTGAACAAAATAAAGTTGAGTAACGAAATTCCAGAGAGCCTCGCAAGGAAAGTGAATCAAACCTCTTTTGTGGGACTTAATGTGTTCTGTGGTATTAGCAATAACACACTATTGGAAGAGATTTAAAAAGAATTGGACAGTAGAAGAACCGATTATTAGAAACACAGGGCATGGATGGGGATAAATATAACCAGAAAAGATCGAAAGCCTGTATGTTTCTAAGCAAGAACAGGCTACGGATTGTAACAGGAATCCTTACCGGACATTGGCGACTCAAAGTACAACCTAAGTAGACTAAAAATAGTAGAAGATGATGAGTGCAGATTTTTAGAAGAAGGGGAGGAAACTTTCATTCATATTCTGACTAAATATGCAGCACTCCAGAATCCAAAGGAGTATAGATATTTTAGGTTGCAGTGCAATATTACCCCATACCCAATTAAATATAACATTACATGTAGTGATTAAACTCTAAAGAACAGTTGACATTAACAACAAAATCAACAATTTTATACATCCATTATGATCAATATTCAAAAATGTTTATGATTTTACTTTTTTAAGCTATTTTCTTATGCTGTTTCGTAAAAAAATATGTATATAGCTTTGGATTAAGTTTTCCATTTTAAAATGGCTTATTTGATAACAAATGATCCTTGAAGTGTGTTATATTCCGAATAATTATTTTTCTAATGGATCGTGTTTTCAGTTTTGAGGAATAATTTAGTTATTGCTTGTAACTTAAGATGAATTTTTGTGGGTATATTCAAAGTACCTTGGTGCTATGTCATCTTCGAAGCATGTATTATTACTCTTCTTCACTTCACTTAAGAAAGTTTGATCATACTTTTCTGAAAATTTAGCTCATGTATTATTCCGGTACATTTTACATTTCACACTACGTTCCAGTTGTTGTTCGTCTAAATAAACACAATATGGCCTACCCCTCAGAGCTTTGGATGTTTAAAAAATCTCAGGAATGGCGAAAAAATTCACCAGGCCAAAGAGTTCTTAAAATGACCATCGCCTAAACTCACTGAGCATATACTAACAGTGTTGCCAGAATATATTTTTGTAATATACCAGATTTATCTAAAAAATGTACCAGATTTCATAAAAATGTACTAGATTCTATAAAATTATCAGATTTTTCTAATTATGAAGTATGGTCATTAAAGAGCAAAAAAAGGTTTATAGATAACACGAACACAACAATTTTAAACCTCTCGATAAATTTCTGACAGTAGGTTTGTTCCCGAAGCGAGTTCCTAACATATTGAGTATGCGCAGTAAAAAATAACTGTTCCAGCAGAGCTAAGTTCCAAACAAATTGAACTTGTTTGGCGTTTCCGCAAGATTAAAAACTTGTTCATAACGTGTTTGTAACTAGTTTTAGTAGTTCCTAAATAAAATACGAACTTTTACTTTCGCGCATGCGTGCTTATTTAAAATAATTTTTCTTCTTTTCTTCCTTTGTTTTTAATTGGATTTTAAGTTAGTTTTGTAAGTGCCTATTATCTTTAATTTTGATTAAAATCTTATACAGCGTTGTAACAGCAAAAAATATAATAAGGAGGGTAGTTTTTGTTTGTGCGATTTTGAGTACATCCTCATTATCTTCTTTTCTTAAAAAATATAATCGAATGATCTATATTTAGTTAAAACAGCAACATTATTTTTTTAACGTTCCAGCACACATTTATTTAGAACTCATTCCGAACATTATTCTGCTCACGCATGCATATCAGATAATGTTTGTAACAAGTTTGGAACTCGCTTCGGGAACAAACCTACTATTTTATCTCTCGACCAGTTTTTGAATAAGATTTTAATACCTTTTGATACTCTTTTATCTCTTAAACAGTTTTTAAATTTTTTTTTTATCTCTTGAGCTATTTTGAAACAATATTTTATCTCTCGATAAATTTCTAACAATATTCTATCTTTCGAGCAATTTTTAACAACTTTTTTTTATCCCTCGAGCAATGTTTGTACAATTTTTAACAGCCTTTTTTACCTTTCAAGCTATACTTGAACAATATTTGATCTCTCGTCCAATTTTTGAGCAAAATTTTAACAATTTCTAACACTAATTCATCTCTCGAGCAATTTTTAAAAAAGATTTTAATACCTTTTGATATTATTTTATCTCTCGAACAGTTTTTAAATCTTTTTTTTATCTCTTGGGCTATTTTTAAACAATATTTTATTTGTCAATAAATTTCTAACAGTATTCTATCTCTCGAGCAATTTTTAACAACTTTTTTTTATCTCGAGCAATGTTTGTACAATTTTTAACACTATTTAATCACTTGAGCAATTTTTAAAGCCAGTTTTACCTTTCAAGCTATTTTTGAACAATATTTGATGTCTCGTGCAATTTTTGAGCAACATTTTAACAATTTCTAACACTTTTTTATCTCTAGAGCAATTTTTGAAAAAGATTTTAATACCTTTTGATATTATTTTATCTCTCGAACAGTTTTTAAATCTTTTTTTATCTCTTGAGCTCTTTTTAAACAATATTTTATCTCTCAATAAATTTCTAATAGTATTTTATCTCTCGAGCAATTTTTAACAACTTTTTTTTCCCTCGTGCAATGTTTGTACAATTTTTAACACTATTTAATCACTTGAACAATTTTTAATAGCCTTTTTTTTACCTTTCAAACCTTTTTTACCTTTCAAGCCATTTTTGAACAATATTTGATGTCTCGTGCAATTTTTGAGCAACATTTTAACAATTTCTAACACTATTCTATCTTTCGAACAATTTTTGAAAAAGATTTTAATACCTTTTGATATTATTTTATCTCTCGAACAGTTTTTAAACCTTTTTTTATCTCTTGAGCTATATTTAAACAATATTTTATCTTTCGATAAATTTATAACATTATTCTATCTCTCGAGCAATTTTTAACAACTTTTTTATCTCTTTAGCAAACTGCACAATATTTTAACTCTAGACAAATTTATAAAAATATTTTAACTCTCGATAAATTTTTAACATTTTTTTTATCTCGAGCAATGTGTACAATATTTTATCTCTTGAGCATGTTCTAATAGTATTTTATCGTTCGAGGAATTTTTAAACAATATTTTATCCCTCATTAAATTTCTAATAGTATTTTTATCCCTAGAGAAATTTTTGAACAATACTTTACCCTTCAAGCAATTTCTAATACTATTTTATACTTCGGCCAATTTTTTACCTCTCAAGCCATTTTTGAACAATATTTGATCTCGTGCAATTTTTAAACAATGTTTTATCTCTCGAGAAATGTCTACTATCTTATCTCTGAAGTAATTTTTAACAACTATTTTGATTTCTCTTGCAATTTTTGACCAATATATTTTACACTTCAAATGGAAACATACCTACGCTGAAAAAGTACTAGATTTTGTTTCGAGTGTACTAGAGTACCAGATTCTCAGAGAATGTACTAGATCTAGTACAATTGTACTAGACTGGCAACACTGTATACTAAGCCTTAAGAGAAAAAAAACTTAACAAACATATGTTTAATATCGGTCTGACAGAAAAGACTTTGAGCTAATTATGTCAGAAAGAAGAGGAAAGTGCAGAACTGCGAAGGTTTATCAAGATAGAGATTCATTATACTTAGAGAAGAAAAACCAAGAGCAACTAGCCACGCCGGAGAACTAGTGAATGAAGTCGACTACAAAAGACCGAATTAGACAAGGTACTCTAAACAACGATTAAAGGGTATCCACAATAGATCTGAAAAAATCGAGGTGGGAGAGGCCACATGACCCACAGTACTAATTAAATAAAATCTATGGCCTAGCCATGGCTTAGCCATGCTTTTCTATATGTAGTTGTTACATGAGACCCAGTTTAACAGTAAATCTTGAAGCATACGTCTAAATTTAATTGTGTCCTATAAAATACAAGTAAAATACATCTATTCCATTTTACAGTAACGATTTTAAAAATTATAACTCGTGTCATACATTTTTTACCCATACCTACTTCCTTTTTAGAAATATAATCAAAATACACTAACAAGTGCTCAATTAAGTTCTACAGTTATACAAAACCTCAATTTTTAAAACAAAGCATTCCATTTTAGTTGAAAATCAATTTTTAAACAATTCAATCCAACGCTGGGCCATTAACTCCGTCTGATGTCTAACAAAAAGTGTGTACGCCAGTGGTTTATAGGAAAAACGACAGAGAATGAGAAAGTAGATGGAGAGAGATAAAGCTAAAAGCTCGCTCTCCCGAAAAGGTTATAGAGCTTGAATGTTCGTATAGCAACAACCAGGTTGAAAAAGTTCAACCGTGTTTTTCTCTCGCAACAGTTTTACTTACGCTAACGTAAACATTTGTTTTTTTTGTTAGCATTGCTTTGTAATGGTGCCAATACCCTTGATCTGATTACATAATTATTACTTGTCAATCAATTCGAAATATAATTTTTTATTATGTTGAGATATTATTTACTGCTATTATTCTCTCTTTCTTACGTTTTATACTTTTATACTTAGAGAAAGAAAAAGTTTAATAACATTGTAGTAATTTTATTTCAATTAATGCTTTCTCTGATCTAAATATTGGTTGACATTAAAACCGTATTATTTGTGGATGTACGTAAGTCGACTATTACTATTATAATATTAGATCTTGTTTTCTTTATATTTCTGAATGTGGTATCTACTACTTTTTCTTATACCTAGTTGGTACCTTGACTGGATTGTATTTTCTTTTGATCGTTTTCTTTAATATTTTATTTTTACCATTTAAATTTTTGGAAGCATTTTCTTTCTCTTTGCTAATCATTTTATCCATTTTTTTCAAAATATTGATATTATATGCTTGTAATTGAACTGAAATGTTAAAATGCTAGTTTTGTTGAGGAAATGGTGTACCTACCGAATTTTTTTGGCGTTAAAGATTTTTAAAAAATAATGTTATATTGTACAAAAAATGATAATCGTTCATGAAACTTATGGTGTATTTCCAACTTATGAATATATAAAATAATTTTTTTTCTAATTTTCACATATAAAGTGACATTTTTTTGAAATCGCAGCAACTGAAAAAATTATCTACTTTACTCAACCAGTTGCAGGATGTTGAACATTATGAAAATGGTTTCGAAAAATTCATTACACCAGTTGCAAAAACAAAACAAATAAAAATAGACCTTTTTTGGTTTTAAAATCAATAATATACATTATTATTGAAAGTTTATATTAAAGAAGAGCAGGTTGACTTATAAAAATAGAATTTGGTTAAACTTACAACCTATTAATAATTTTGTTTTGGTCCTTATTTTCCAGTCCAAATCAGCACAAAATAATTAAAACATAATTTACGATTAAAAAAACCTAAATAACTTTAATACACAATATAAACACACTGCAAGTCATTAAGAATAAATAATTAATAATGATTTTCTTATCGTGATTCAATAAAATTATGCCTATGCAAAAACAATACAAGAAAGTAATATTGGTTGCCTAACTGTCAGTAATGTTTAATCAAAATACAATTTTAGTCAAAATTAGAAAAAATATTGTATGTAATACGTTACGAAATTCCGTTTAATGTAACGAGTGGATATTTGCGGGAAAAGCAGAGCGAGGCTCCGCAATATAAACTATGGCATTTCGTAACTCCTTAGGGGTACAACTTGGTATTTAAAATTGCATTAAATCATCTTATATTAGGGTGCACCACAATAGACTGGGCCAAAAAAATTGACTATTTTTTTTTTTTTTTTTTTTGAAAAATATATCGAGAATGTCATTCGGGATGACACAAAAAAATTAGTGAAAATTTGAGATCTCAATATTAATTTTAAGAGGCCTATCATCGCTATTTTTGATTTTTAGTCATAATTTGATGTTTTACGTTAGAACTGTCGAAACATTAAAGTGAAAAAAATTCCTTTTCACTTATTTTTATATAAAATTAAATTCTCTACAAAAAATTTCAATTTTAATCGTGAATAACGCCAAGAAATAAATTTAGGCAAAAATTTTAAGAGACCTTTTTTGTAGAACATTAAACTTGCTTTAAGAATCCGACGTGAGCTTTTTTAAATATTCATTGATTTATTAGTTACAAAATTTCAAAGTAAAAATGACAAATCGAAAAAACATATTGATTTATTAGGCTCAATTACTCGGAAACGGCTCGTCTGACGAAAATTTTCAATCATATCTTTTTTGTAGAGAATTTAATTTTATATAAAAATAAGTAAAAAGAAATTTTTTCACTTTAATGTTTTGACAGTTCTAATGTAAAACATCAAATTATGACTAAAAATAAAAAATATTGATGATAGACCTATTAAAATTAATATTAATAGCTCAAATTTTTACAATTTTTTTTTTGTCATCCTGAATGACATTTTAGATATATTTAAAAAAAAGTCAATTTTTTGGCCCAGTGGAGCTGCCCAACACCTACCTGTTCTGTGTCGGTACTTACACCCTATTTAAATATAGTTATTAATTATTATTATTACTAATTATTGAATAGTACTTTAAAATATGTTATTTATATATTTATTTTCGAAAGGGTGTACCTATTAAGATATTCTTTAAAATCACTCATGAAGGGTTTATAGATTTTCCTGAACTTTTGAAATTATACAATTTTAAACAGTAATTATGGAACGTATTTGGAAAATATGCATGAAGTTTTATAGAGACTTATTTATAGTTTTCTAAGAGTTAGAGGAAAATTAATTACAGACTATAGACGGCAAATAATTTCACACTAAAACAAAATCTGTGGTATGAAGTATTTTTGAATTCTAATAATCAATATACCTATATGAAAATTTATATTTATAACAAAAAAACTTTTTGAATGTATGTAGTTTCATTTTCACGAAAAATTATTGAAAAGTAAAAAGTCTAAATTTTTTTAAAATTTTATTTTGGCAGAATATATAATTACAAATGACAATCTTTTTTATTTAATATATGATTTTTACAATTACTAAAGCCCTTCGTTTTTAAGACTTTTTTTACGTTTCCGATCATTCTAAGTACAACAATGAAAAAAAATTGGTCTGGTCGTCTGTGCGTATGTTTGCCGGCACGATAACACTAGAAAGAAAGATCCGATTGATTTGCAGTTTTGATTATCCTGAATAATTGCTTCTAACTTAGAACCCTATTGATTTTCAGAATTTTCGGTTGAACCCAAATACTTTAATATCAATGTTCTTAAAATCACATGCATTTCTTAAGGAGCGTATTTTACGCATTCCAATCATTCCAGTATAGTAAAATCAGAATAATACTTGGCTATGCCTGTCAACTGTGAAACTTCAGATAGTTTTACCACATTAGTGTCGCTCTTAAAAGTCAAATTATTAAATTGAAAGATTGACAAATAGGTAGCTATGCCTATTTTGATAGATATATATTTTTAACAATTTTAAACATAATTTAAAAATAATAACATTCGTGCAGGGATTGACACGTAGTAAACCCCTAAAAGGTGAACATTAAATAAATGTTTTCCACACCCACATGGATATTAGCTTATCTACGCACAGATTACAAAACGAAAAAGTATGTATTGCCTACAACTGAACGAATATAAGTATTTCATATCCAATCTAGGTAGTGAGAAAACTACAAAAAAATAAATCCACCAATCACAGTTCATATTTTGATTAACCTACTGCTATTATTTTTAAAATTTTAAATAAGTGACAATTCTGTCAAACTAATTGTCAGTATATTTTTTAGTTTTTAAGATTAAACATACATTAAAATGAGTTATTCTTGTGTAGAGTCGATAAATAATAGAATTTCTATTTTTATTTCGTCTAAAATTATAAATAAGTTGTTAATTTAAAAAAACTGTATGAAGTCAATTTAAATAAAAAATAAACGCGTAGATGGTCATGTGGTCAGCGTTTTTGCCTTCCATACGGTTCGAATCTCAGATGGAGAAAATTAAAATGAAATTTTTTCTTTTTTTTTTCTTATTTATTTTATTTTATAAATTAGTAAAAGTCATAAATTATATTATCTTAATAACCTAAAATAATTTTTAATATTTTAGTTATACCTATTTTGCTGCCGTCCTCGTAATGTTAGAGCGTTCATCAAAGACGTCTTAAAAAGGCTGTTGTAGAAAATACTATGGTCATATACAGTGTGTTTCCAAAGTAATCGTAAATATTGTTGTGGGCAATTCGTCGTTCAATTTTTAAACGAAAACCACCTATGTGTGATAGGTTTTGTCGTTTATGAGATACAGGGTGTTGACTTTTTTATTATTTTAATAGAAGCAATAAATTGTGATAAATAAAAGTAGTATCAGATGTTCAAAATGTGCACCTCCAGCTAAAATACAAGCATACGCTCGACGTCTAATGGATTGCCCAATACGTTCGAAGATGCCAGGATTGTTGCGAATAACATTACAGCCTTGTATGATGCAGTAGCGTCACTAAGGAAAATTTATGGTAACTTTCACTTACAGTCAGCGCTCGTATATATATATATAAAAAAAAAAAAGATTTTAAATTAGTTTTTTCCCATTAATTATAGAATAAAGTGAACGTCTCAGTTTCCACAATAATTTGTCCAAATAAGTTTTGCGGTAGGTGAAATTATTATTGCAAATTAAATTTAATAAAATGTTAAAAACGAATAAAATTAGTTGTTCATTTTCCAGAGAGGTGGAAGGTAAACCCCGTATTTCCATATATATGTTTCTGGTAGTATAAACTACCATTTTACTAAAAAAAAAAACGTATTTTCTTTTTATGCCTAAATTTATTATAGAAAATTATTTCCCCGTATATAGCTTTGCGACCAAAAAAAATATGTTAAACCGCGTTTTTCTCGAAGTCATGTTTTCTAGAGATATAGGGGTCTTTCTTAGGACGGCAACATAGAAATTAGGAAAAATTACTAAAAGTGCATGAGGAACAGAATATGTGAAAAAAGTAATAACAACTAATAAAACACATGCATAATATACTCGTGGGTGTTAACGCAGTGTCGACTTAATACTCGTACATAAAATTAAAAATTGGATAAGATTGAGGAAGTAATAAAATAAACAGAATCTTAATTTTAAAGAAAATATTAACAAGGTTTGAACAGTTGTCTCCTTTTAATTTTGTGACATGCCTTAGCAAGAAAAGTAGTTGAGACAATTCACAGCTTTATTACACTATATTCCTGCTTTAGGAGAGAAATACGAATTTATTAACTTCATGTGTATACATCTGCTTTTCTTTAAATAACAAAATCGTAACATACTGCTAATAAGATAATCTGTCTTTTAATAATGATCGTGTATAAGCCCAAAATACTATACTTTAAATAATACTCCACCACACACACCTTAGAATATCATTTTTGTGGTGACCAGAAAAAGCACTTAAACCCTGACATATATTTTGTCTCGTTAACCTAAAATATGTTTGTAAATAACGAAAACATAGACTACCAGTATATTTTGAAAAGTGAAATCGAGAAAAAAACCCAAACAACGCTGGAAAAAAAACGAAAAAAAAAACGACAAAAAAATAAACAGCCAAAATAATCCAATAGTGTTTGTGTCCCCCAAACAGCGTGCATTCGCCGCAGAAGAGAAGACTATATCAGCGGAACGCAACCGGTGCTAGTAGCGTTAGAAAAGAACAGAACATCGGGGATCGAAGGTTTCCTAGGGGAAGTAAGAGTCGTGAAGTTGATTCTATGTGGGTGTAGAAGTGAGAGCGTAAGACAAAAATAGATAAAAGCATGCGCGGCGTTCCGGCCCTCCCTATTCTGCATCGATCGAATCCGAGCAAAATGGCTCCAGAATCCAAAACCCAACTGGAAAGTCGCTAAGGACGGCAAGTGGCCGATTTTCCGCTGAAAATTCGCCTCTATTGGCGTGTTTTTAGAGTCCACGCACCGTTGAAAAATTACGAGGTTTGCTGAAAACTCACAAGGAGCAAATTCGTTTGGCTGCACCTTTGGCCAGTGTGCATTTTTCTGTTCAAATAGACCGTACGTACACTTTTAACTGAGGGGTGAGAGTGGCCCGCATAAAAACTATCTTTCAAAGCCAAGCGTCACTGAAAAATATGTGTACTTTGACGTGAATTAATGTGCGTAACGTAAATTCAACTATTCTACGATAATGTTACATGAACGCGGAGATTAGGAACTTCTAATTAAAGGCCTAAATCTCTGAGCTTTTTTTTTACTAATTGCTTTGATTTTTTTATTTGACCGCGCTTATCTGTACACTCATAAAAATGTACAGCTCGCTTTAAATTTAATGTAAAAAGTAACTACTGCGTTCTGATGCTATAAAAATGTAAAACAATTGAAATTAATAAGAAGACTGGAATTGATATAGGGAAGAGATGGAAAAACCCGAGTATCAATCTAAAATAGGTCGGTAAATAGAGACATACAAATCAAAACATTAATTCTATAATTTTTTAAACGAGATAAGATAAAGTATAGAATGAATCAAAACTTGACGACTTTGTAAATCGATACAGGACCGGCCACATTATTATCTAAAAATATTTGGTCCTTCTTAAATCTTTTCATGTAATATTGGGCGTGTTTAGTGAAATTCAAAAATATTTTTTTCTAAAAGCAAGTACAAAATCTGTTTTTCAAATTGTTTTTTTTCAAATTTTCCTACAAGAATTTTTTAAAATTCAAAAAATTAAGCAAATTTGAAACGCCCGCCACAATGATTTATAGACATGGTCATAATGAAGCCCAAAATCTGATTGGCTAATTTATAAACTTCCAGACAATAGTCGATATAATTTTACCTTGTTGCCGCTTCCTATAAAGAATTATTGAAATTCCGGATAACCGACAATTTAAGGGTTAAGATCGTATAATTTAACACAACAACATATACAGGGTGAGGACTTTAACTGGCGCAAATTCGCTACAGCTTCAGGTTAAAAAATGCGGACAAAACGCAAAAACACGTCGATTGAGTTTTTTTTGTAAGCTTTCCGGTCATACCAAAAAAACATTTTTTTCACCCCCTTTACAGGGTAAAACTCACCCCGACTTCAGTTTTTTAAATGGGATGATACCACTTGTGGCACCTTGTTGGAAAGGTCTTTCCAAAAGAAAATTGATTGTGCCATTTTTTTTTTCATTTTTACCCAATGGTAATTTTCTACAGTGAAAAAATTATTTCATATCAAAAAATTCTTCTGATGCTTACAAAACCATTCTAAGGTACAGTTTTAAGTGGTCAGTATTTTCTCAATTTGTTTTTAGAAAAGTGTATGAACCGCTTTATCTCAATTTGGACTTTTTATTGTAAAAAATGGACTTGGAAAAAATAAAAGTAAGTATAGGTACAAAAAAATTATCGCATCTTTATCAATTGTAAGGCTGCAATGAATCAATTTATTGTCTGTCGAATTAATATTCTTCATTTTCGTTAAAAATGCCGGCGTATTTAACGGAAACTTTGAAAATAGATATTTTGATGATGATTGGGTTCGGGGATCGGATGCGTACCCAAGCAGAAGTTGCGGCATTATTTCAAGCGCGACATCCAGAATTGCCTCCGTTACACCGGGCTACAGTAGGCAAAATTGAGGCTCATTTCAGGTTGCACGGGCATTTACGGCAAATTCCTCGAGAAAGGCCACAACGAGTAGATGAAGACACTGGACTAAATGTCCTTCTAACATTTGAGGAAAATCCAATCAGTTCTGCCAGACGAGTAAGTAGGGAATTTGAGTTGTGCCATAAAACTGTATTGGCTATCTTGAAATCTGATGGTAAAAGACCCTTCAAAATGAAGCCTGTGCATGAGTTGATGGAAGATGATCCCGATCGGAGGGTGGAGTTTTGTGAAACCATAATGAGACAAATTGATGATGGAAATATTTTCCGATGAATCAACTACCTTAATTGGAGGGTTGATTCCTTTTGATTAGGCACCTATCGATAACTCGCAACAATATTGTTGAATCTGTACGCTTTAGAAACGTTAGTGATCAAAGATCTTTAACTTTTGTGTCTTCAGTTTTAGGTAAATCGTCAAAATTGTAAGTACTATGTAGAAACAAATCCACATTGGATAGTTGCATAGTCAATGTCAAGGAAAAATCAACGTATGGGCTGGAATAATTGGAGATAAAATTATTGGACCCATATTCTTTGACCAAAATTTAACCGGCGACAGATATTTGGAATTTTTACAAAATACGTTGGTACCTGAACTTATCCAAACGTTTCTGGCAAAAGATGGAACCATTGATCAAAGAATTTTCTTCCAACAAAATGGGGCTCCACCCCATTACGCTCTCAATGTACGACAGTTCTTAAATGACTTTTTCCAGAACAGGTCGATGGGAAGAAGGGCATTTATTGAATGGCCAGCTAGATCTCCTGATCTTACTCCATTAGATTTTTATTTATGGGACTTCTTAAAATGTAAGGTATACGCCACAAGACCCAATAATATTGAAGAGCTAAAGGATAGAATTAGAGAAGAAATTCGACAAATTACACTAGAAACATTAAGAAGGTTCAAGCTGAATTTTACCACCGTGTTGCTCTTTGTCAAGAAGTAAATGGTGCTCATTTTGAACAGTTGCTAAAATAAAAAGAAATAAATCCACTTAGCGAGTAGAATATGTATTATTTTTTATTTAAATGTAAAACAAAACTAAATTTTCCATGAATTACCTTCCATTTTTATGTTTCTTCGATTAATTTGGGTATTCCTAACCATGTAGATGGTTGAATTTTGTGTAAATTTTTAAGATAAATCTGACTATAATTTTATGCACAACTAATTTTTGTTGAATTTCGTCCCCGATTCTTCTTTTTTCACGCTAGAAAATAACATAACAGTTAAAATGAACAAAAAAATGGCATAATCAATTTTCTTTTGGAAAGACTTTTCCAACAAGGTGCCACAAGTGGTATCATCCCATTTAAAAAAATTAGGTCGGGGTAAGTTTCACCCTCTAAAGGGGATGAAAAAACAATTTTTTTGGTTTGATCGGAAATCTTACAAAAAATCTCAATTGAAGTGTTTTTGCGTTTTATCTGCATCTTTCAACCTGAAGCTGTAGCAAATTGTTTAAATTCAGTTTTTATGAAGCAACTTTCTTCGTAATCGAAATGTTATTCAAATCATAATCACCATATCGCTAAATATTCTCTCTAAGTCTGGCAACGTAGTTTCATTCTAACCTCGTTTTCGATTGTGAGTTTATTTTAATTTATTTTAATATAATTTAATTTTTTAAAAATGGCCAAAGTACAAACAGGATTAAAAGATGAATCTTTGGACAACTTTTCCAAGGTGGATTCTAACATGATTAATGTTTATTTATATAAATAATATAAAGTTTATTGGCTCTAAAATTCGCAACGTAAGTACACATTCTAATCTTCAAATCTTTCTAGAATTATAGTATTCAAAGAGATTTGTGTTTAAGGAAGAAACATTTTTTTATGATGCAAACTCACTTGTTAAATTTTTCTATTCTATTGTAGGTCTTCCAAGGAAGTACTCTATCATATGTTCGGTTACCATTTGTAACATTAAAGCTAGAATTACACCAGAACACAAAAAGTTTATAGCGTTATTTAGTAATAAATTAACAAAAGGAAAAGGTCATATCTTGTAAATTCACAGAATATTCTGCTTTCGAAGGTTTTTTCAATTCCTGTCAATATAAAAAAGCTCAAAATACTGTATTAAATGATTTTACATAGTTCTATTTTTTTTAAGGTTAGTGGATTACCATCGAAGTAAATAACCTTCAATCACATCAACATTGTGTTATTAGAAAAGGCCACTGTTGTCAAAAGTTTGAAGGTTTAATGAATTCAGGGTGTCGATTCTTCTTCAAATTAAAAATTAAATATGTACTTTTTATAAATAATAAGAGTCAATAGATTTATATCGAGTGCAAAGTGACCAGAAAATTATACTGCCATATTCAAATGCAAATGTTGCGTTCTAATAAATATGGACGTTCAAATAATGAAAGTTTATTTTTCATAAACAAGAACTAAATTATATTATGAAGCCGGCAAATATTTTTTGAAATTTTTATATATTTATAATGATTTCAAATAAAAATAAGTTTTGTCGTTTTCTTTTGATGAGAACTTGCTGCTACAACTTGGTTTGAGAAAGATGGCATTTCGTGACTATCAAGCAGTTTTTCTATTGTAAAGAGAGATTATGTAGTCAACTGAAAAAAACAAAAAAAAAAACAAAATTTTGAAAAAATCGGGTACCTACCTGATTTTGTAGCCACCTTGACTACCCGGTATTGTAGAACTCGCAAAACAAAAAATATACCTATACTGTCATATTTTTAGGTCACGAGGTAACATTCCAATTTTTTGTCAAAATTAGAGTTAATATATTAGATTATATGTAATAGGATTCAAAATTGTCACTAATTAGTTAGTAGATAAAAACCTGTAAACTTACCGTAGAAATAGAGTTTCCCAAGGAGCACAGATACGTAAAAAAAAACGTCGAAAACTGGTTAATAGTAATAACCAAATGTATAAAACTAGTTTAAATGTCACGAAAAGTAACGTTATTATTTGCAACCAAAAGTTATAAAAAAATATATTATATTATCAAATTTTCAACACTGTTGAAAATTACTAAACGAATACGTTAGAAAATAGTATTTTATATACGTATAACTTATTAACTAAAATCTTAACATTGAATTTTTAACTTACAACATTTGTTTATGCCATACAACGTTAAATTTATGTTGAAAAAACGACTGTGTGCTTATTGTGAAGTGTAACTAAAAACAATCAAAGACGTACTGCTATCGCACATGTCACTCAACTATTGTAGAACGAATACAAGCGACTGTTGATTCGTTAAGGACTTTAATTCTAGCATCGTATGATAGATGGCAGCAATTCTTTAGAAAAATTAAGCAATATAAGGATTTATTAAGCTATTCGGTATTGTCCGACTCTCCCCTACACACTGAACGTGAAGTGACATCATGGAGCACCTTTATAGACTTGCTTAATAACATTTTATTTATTCCAGTTTTTCAAAGACTCTCCTGTTCTATTCTTTATTTCTCATTTTCACAAAAAAAATTAGGCTTGTATGTAAAAAATATCCACAGTTCTGATTTATTGAAACTTCCAGGGGTTGGGGTGAAATTATATTTTTAATTGAATTGGTTTTGCCATGTATATAATTAATTTTATATAAAAATAGTTGGCCCCATGCAGTAACGTAGCACCGGGGGGGGGGGGGGGAAGGGGTTAGGGGGTCAGTACCCCCCATGGAGTGTCCTCACGTCACCATTTCCGCTATAGTATTGGAGCTGATCGCTATTGACTGTTTTTTATTCACTTTCTTGATGGAACCCTCCACACGGAAAAAAATGTGACTAGAAAATTTTACTACAATGTTGTAGTAGTAGACTTGTAGAAAAATACTTAACAATTTGTAGAAAATTTTACTACAATTTATAGTTAAAAACTATTAATTATTGTAGCAATTGAATTGTCGAATAAAATGCTACAACAATAGGAAAGAAGTCCACAATGTTTAGTATATTTTACTATTGTTTGTAGAAGTAGAAATTTATTACAATTATCGTAATTACTACTACTAACTTCTGTAAAAATTTGTACAAATATTAATAATTATCTCTACAAAAATAGTAATTTTCTCTACAAAAAATAGTAATACTTTACATCCCTTCTTCAAAAATATTCTATAATATTGTAGAAATTCTAAGTCATGTGAACAAAACATAATTCAGCTATTGGCCAATGTTTTCTGACGTCGATCATAAACGGCCAGACAGCAGTAGCCGTTTGCCATGTTCACATAATAAAGCATGGTACATATACGAGTACCTATAACACATTATTATATTATAAGCACCGATGCGTTTGAGAAAATTTTAATAATAAATTATATTGGTGGTAAGTACATTTATTATTGTTTCTGAATAATTTACCTTTAGATAACTAATTTAAATAACCTTAGTAGATTATTTTAAAAAAATGGTTGTGGCCAACGATCGAATTTTGTGCCAAGTTGAATGATGTTTTTTGTCTTAATTGTGACATACCTACTTTCTCATTTTTTGTTAGTTATCTGACTTAGTCATTTAATATCTAAATCAGTGTAAAGGTGATAAATATCCCCGTTTTAAGGGTATGAACAATTCAATTGGTATTAATTTTTATTTCATATTTTTCAGGTGCAGAAAAGCCAACTGAGACTGAGGGCGCTATTATTACTATTATTTATTACATAATGTAATTAAGAATTTGTATCTTTTATATTAAAACAATAAATTGAATATTTTATTAAGGAACATTTTTTTCTAGGTTATAATTATAATAATTATGGAATACTACTACAAATTTTATTAAAAATTACTACAATTTGTATGAATTTTTACTATTTATTGTGTAAAATTTTCGTATTTATTTTCATAAAACGCAATACATTTTTAATATAAATTCATACAATGAATAGCAAAAATTATAACAATTTGTAGAACAATTCTTATGATGCATTTGGATATTTTTACTAAATATTGTAGATAATAACTCTACAATACATTCTCTACAAATATTTGGAAATTTTTACTACAAATTGTCCCTGTCCCTATATGTACTATTTATTGTAGAGAAAAAATCTACAATTGTAGAAATTTGTTCTACAATTTTTTTTCCGTGCATAGTTCTCAAAAACCCCTCCCATGAAAAATGGCTGGGGCTACGCCACTGGTTCCATGTACAAGTATCAGTTAAAATCCAAAGATTAAAACGATTTTCATCATTTATTAATATTCTTTAAAGTAGATGAATTTTTATTTTCTAAAATTAAAGTATTTCTCAATTTCTTTTACCTATTAAATTTAAGGAAAAGATAAATATTTAAATAAGTTAACAAGTGTATATTTTTTTATCAAGCCCAGTTTGGAACTCGAATATCATTAAAAACACCTTTTTTCAACTGTTTTAATAACGTACTAAATAAATATTTACTACGTAAACTAATAAGAAAAATGATGTTACTTAATTTCACCTTTTTGTGGTAAACAACGAGTATGTTTGTGACCTCAAACTTTGTTTTGATTTCATTTTTGATCCGACCCAACAAAGATCCTTAATTCGACTGCTGGCAAAGTAACCCTGATTTTTACGCCGCATAATCTTCTTTTCGGTTCGTTAGATCTGGAACTATCTATCCCTTTAAACCTTTTTTGCGAGAGTATCCCCTTTTTTAAAGGAACCGAGGCGCTAAACGCATGTCTGTATCGAAACAGCATTCTTGTTTCTTTTATTTAATAATTTAACAATAATGCTATACTGTACAAAATAAAGTTCAGAACAGACAAGCACAATTTTTTTATGTCATAAAGTATATTTTTTGAAATTCTTTGGTTTTTAAAGGACTACACAATTTCTTGTACAAAATTTGATACAATTTCATATACAATATAAATTGTTACCGTAAATTGTTTGAAAAATCAGATTGGATGAGATTATTATCTGGAAAATTGGAACGTCTTCTATTTTGAAACACTTTATAGGATCGGCGTCTGCGCATTGACAGAATACAAATAACCAAAATAAGTGTTTACAGTATTTAGTGCAGTTGGTAATTTGTTTGGTTAATGTTTTTGTTGCTGAAAGGGCCGTAAGAAGTAGTAGTATTAGGCCTAGGCAGTTCATCGTGGCTTAGGCATTTCAAGGACAGTTCCAAATTAGCACTCAGCTATGTAATTGACAGGGTCAATCATATAAATAGTTATATAGATTGCTCAAAGTGGGTCGCATTGTGCAATGGTGCTATGCTGACAAATTTATAAAGGGTATTAGAAAAATTTGTTCTAAATCACTATTTATATTCACAACTGTCTTATCTACTAGTTACAATTTATCTTCACTGTCCATATAATAACTAACTCTGATGGCTCCTCCACCAATATTTATATACAAATTTAAAAAATTGGCGAATGTTCTAGTAAGTTCACATATTCTCTCCAATACACTAGAAACATTATCTCGTTCTTTCTCGAACATCATCGAAAGCACCTAGACCATAGTCGTCCCATTGGTTTGGTCTTAAGGGGTTTAATTATGTATAATAAGCGGACAAGTTGAGCCTTAAAGGCCAAATAATACAGAAAGGGACTTAGAGTATTAGAGCATGACTGAATAATGAAATGGCTCACATTACATTATCCATTTTAAGATAAGAAACAAATGAATATTTAAGGTTTTAGCCATGGGTTTTACCGATTTTAATTTTACAGTACTTGACTCTCTTGACAGTTGACAGTGACATAGACAAAAGTTTTGATTAATGCGCTAATTCTTGCTTTAAATATTGTACAATATTTTCTGTAGTACTCGTATAGGGTACACCTCCAACTAGTATGAAATTGATTGATATTTCAATTTGTGTTATAGCTCACAAACGTTTTAAATAAGTTATATGGATTTGAAAAAGGCATATTTTAAAAATTCTTGCGTGTTGCGCTTTTTTAGGCAAATAATAATGGATATTTTATATTCAGTTTTAGAATGCTCTGGCAATACAGGTTCCAACTTCGAAATATATTTAAAAGAAATTACAGGGCTGCCAAGAAACAAATTTTTTGGGAATTTAGAGTATGATGCAGCCCCTTAATAAAATTATCATGATTTAGGTAAGTTACACATGGTTTGCATTTTCATACATTTTGCTATATATACATTTTGTGTGTATAGGGTGTGTAAAAACTCGAGGTCACGGATGATCTCCATTTTTAAAAATTTTTATTTTGTTTGGCATTCCCTATACCAAAACGCATTTTTTAAATTTCCTGTTTTGAAAACCAATAGGTTGGCAAATTTAAATTAACATTTTACCATAATAAATAAGTCCATATTTACAAAAATCAATTAAAACATGTGAAAAAGTTATATCAATTTTTATGATAAAATCATCAAAATCTTAAGAAAAATTTAGTTTGGGTATAGAAAAGGACAAATAAAATAAAATAAAAAATCTGATGAGTCCAACACATTACTTTCCTATCTAGTTATTACAGGATTTTTCTGGTTATTTTGTACAACCTATACATTTTCCACAACATCTAACTCCAAACATTTTATTATATATATTCATTGCCAACGACAATATTGAAAAATTTAAATTTTACACTTTTTCCATTACGGTCCATTTTAGAGAAATCATTCAAATAACAAAAATTATAGAGATCGATCTCAAACAATTTCCTTAAAAATCAGAATTTTGTGGGGTTGAGTATCTTGCGGGCTAGCTCTACCAACTAAAAAACCTCCAAATATATCCTGTGCGAACTCTGGTATCGTATTTCGAAGATATTCTCAGCTCTGGTAGCGTCATTCTTTGGAGCTCGGGATCAGTTCACTATCCTTCTTTGTCATCTTGTACACTTCCTGTTTCCTGTCCTGTCGTCTTTCACTCTTGCTCTCATAATTCTTGTTACGTAGTTTTGTACAGTGTCCCAGTTTTACTTTGATTTACAAGTGTGTTTTGTCAAGTTGTCTGCATTGACGATCTCTCCCAATATCTTTTCTAGTTTAATGTATCCTGTATGTCATCTATGGCACTTAAATAATTTGTGTTTTGCATTATTTACTTCTGGCAATACACACTGGTTTCTTTCAGAAACTTCGTAAAACAACCACCAATGCCTGTGTGTCGAGATATAATTCAATTGTATGTGGCCTCATTCCTCCCATACTCTAATGTACGCTAACTCAGTTTCTCAGACCATTCATTCTGACACCTCTCCATAGGTGGGCTTCTTGCTATATTTTACACCCCTTCATTTATCTCGTTCATATCATACAATATCTCCGATAGGAGATATATGGGAATGATTCATGTCACCACGTACCACGTACCACGACTTGGTAAAGGTCGTTCTGTAGGCGCTAGTTGCACTCAATAGACCTTCTCTGTCAGTTTTAGTAATCTCAGTCCTGTGGCTTTTGATATTAAGGTCTATATACCATATTGGAGACCCATACAGCAGGATAATACAGTGTAGTATTTCGTTTCTCATTCTTAGGGTCTTCTATATTTGGCACCAGCCTGTCCAGTATTGCTGTTTTTTTCGTCCTTCCTTGCTGCCTCCTTAAATTGGGGGCCGACACTACCTCTGTCACTAAGTATAACTCTCAGATACCTCAAGGTCCTCAAATGTATAATGTTGATTTCTCTCCAATTAATTCGGATATTTGCTCTATTTTGGGGACCTTTCAGTATGACTGCCTCAATTTTCTCCTCAGAAAATTCTAGTCATAAGCATTTTAGAATTATTTAAGAGCGTCACCAGGCAAAGGTCGTCGGCTAAGGCCACCGCAACTGTATTCCCGGAGTATCCACGGTTTAGCATTCCATCATAGGTTATATTCCAAAGTGTGGGATCTAGCACGGGTCGCTATGGAACTTTTGCCGTGACCACCTTTATTTTGTCGTACTCGAGTTTTCTTGATGACAAATATTCTTCTAGTATACTGAGCAGATATTTAGATGTCCCTTTCTCCTTGAGCTCATTATAATGTCTCATCTGATTGTGTTGATAACGTTTTGTATGTGAAATGTTATAAGGGGTGTACATCTGGTCCTTGAACCTAACATTATGTTGTAAAACCATGCTCATCACGTCCACAGTAGATAATCCCTTGCGGAACCCATATTATCTATCTGATAACCTCTCTTCCTATTTGATGGCTTCTTCTATTCGCTCTTCCAGTAGGACCTCTCTATATCTGTGTATGTAACCAGTGGAGGGTAGATTACCCCATGGCCCTTAGGCCTCACTAGACCCATTGTGCATACTTCTAAATTGATAGGCACCTCCTAGGTCATGAGCCAGCCTAGAGATTTAATGTAATTAACAACGTCGTTAAGAGGTGTTTCTCTTAAATCGGCCGGTGTTAGTCGATACTTGCCGAACACAAGTCTAATAAATGAGAGCGTTGGGCAATTATAGAGGATATAAGTAGTCTAGTTTCAAAGTGTACAAACTCAAAATGAGCACATTGTACAGGATTCTACAAGAACCAAAATAAATCGAAAGATAAACTCTTTCGAGTTTTTTATTGCTTATCTGAACTATACTATCCGTTATGTACGTTTTCGCCAATTTTAAGCAAAATAGAGTGTATATTTGCAAAATTAAACTATATTTTGATTTGGAAATTGTACACTTTGAAAGTAACATATATGAAGATGGTACACTTTGCCACTAATGTCATATAATTTAGTCTCTTCATTAGATGCTTTACTCAATGGTGATTGTACCTTCTGAAACTAAGTTAGATATTTTACACTAAGGAGCTAGATTTTACACTAAAAAGCATAAGTTATTGTACGTTTGGCTACAAACAAAATATATAAAAAACTAACTTTAACACAAATTCTTCAAAATTGGAAATTGTACACTTTGAAACTGGGCCACTTGTATGCCAGATGGTCTTATCTTTTTGTTTGCATTCCCTGAAGAGTGCGGATTCTCAAAGACCCATGCAATTGAGATGCTTTTGTACTTGACAATAACCAGTCAGTATATCTGTGATCCGGCGTAGATTCTGTCAAGTATTTGTTTGCTGTAGTAAGTGTTATCAGGAACACTTGGAAGCTTCCTAGCAAGTGTGTAGCTTGCTGTTTCATCCAATGTGGTTAAATAACCAAATGTATAAATTCGAGCCTTATGCGTGTAAACACTATATTGCCTTAAACTTGGCGCACTAACCCTTAACTACATATATAGGCAGTTTACCCGTGAATTAAAACCTCTGAAGACTAAAGGAAACACAATGTTCTCTTAAAACAAAAATAATATAATATTATGCAAAATAACTCTCTATGGGGTCCAATAAAACAACAAATAGACAATAAAATATTAACGTACCAACTCCAATAAATATCTTGGGAACATGTCACAACCCTTGGCTAACTATTCAAAACCGCAATACAAAATATAAAAAGACTTTTTAACTGTCTACTATGGAGATCCAGAGCCTCCGGTCGAAGTTTCAGTAATCTGGAGCCGTTACTCGGAATCCCCTACAAGGGGGCTTTCTATGGAGAGGATCCTACCTGTGGAAAAATCCCTGTGCATTCCATCGAGATTACTTTTCTAACTTCTGCATAGTTTATTGTTATTAAACTAATGTTTAATATTTATTAAATAATTAACATTGCACATGATTGAAACTTAAAACAAATTATCGACATAATTAAACAAAGTATTATGTACAGGACGTTATTTAAATAATAATTTAAATTATAAAAAATATTAATTTATACGATGTGTGTCAATATTAGTATTTACAACGACGCCAATGATGCAAAGGGAACTTGGTGAGTCCCTAGTAAAAGTAGATGTTACATTTCGATAAAATATTGAAAAATTATTCTGTATATTAACAAAAACACTTATTTTTAAAATAAAGAAGTAATGGTACTGTTAACTAGTTTATAGGTGTAAAAGGAGTCAAAATATAACATGACGCCAGGTATATTTATCTTTTTACATAACCCTAAGACAAATTTTGGAATCCGTCCCTGGTCAAATAATAAAAACAAGACCAAAGTTTGTATAACCGTTCTTGTAGTTATTTTTTAAAAATTGTATTTTTAATGGTGGTGCCGTTCAAACTATCTAAAGCATTAACATCTCAAAAATTGTTAGATATGCCAAATCCACCGACTTTGTTATCTGTTTACCCGGACGCGACATGATTCATCTGTATTTTGTAATTCCGGTCCGTGGAGCAAACATAAATTGCGAAATTGAAGAAACTTACTGGAATGGTTGTTGGGAGTTAGCAATAAACCACAGCGCTCATCTAAAATCTAAAATATGTCTAGCATTCGCTTGAGCCATTATTAGAATTGCGGCATTATGTTGTAAAGCATCAGCAGTAGGGGCAGTAGTTTCCGTTGGATGCTCTAAGCCAGAAAATGTACACAGAATAGATTAGAAACCTGCTGTTGCCAGAGGACTGACGCCCTTATTTCTATATATCAGCGGCGTAACGACTATTTTCTGTGTATTCGCTGATTCAGATAATAAAGTTTTCGCTTTAATGTTTTAATAAAGTCAGCTATTTAATCAAATAGAGTTTTACACTGTTTTGCGTAATACAAAAAGGTTGTTTTATTTATACAATAAATAACAAATAAAATAAATAATTTACATCTGAGTACTAATACAAACTATATCAATATGTTTTAAAGTGGAAAGTTGTATTGTATAAACGGAAATTAAAATAAAGTTAATTGATTATAAGAATAAGAGGTAAAGATGGTTTTATTTAAAAATATAGAAAAGAAAAGCAGGAGTTGGTGAAGGTAGCAGAGATCAGGCAGTTAAAGAAGTAAAACAGGAGGTCAAAAATGCAGTAGTTATAATAACAGGAAGGAACATAGGATGTAGAGAAATTGAAGTAGGTAATAGTATATTACACACCGAGGTGAGAAGAGTTTCATTCCTGTTGTGAGATTAGTTAGATCACCGAGACGCGAAGCGTCGAGGTAAGCTATGATCTCGAGACAGGAATGAAACTTCCTACCGAGGTTTGTATACTATTTTATTTACAACCATCATATATCGATCAAAGTTAATAAATCTCTGTTTTGTTCTGAACATACCTAAAATATTACATTTAACAACAAATTACCAAGCGCGCGGTTTTCTCAGAATAATCAAGTAGGTAAATATATTGTTACTGTCAACTGTCACCAATATAAATAAATGTCACGACCTGTTCTTCATTGCTTGATAAATATAGGGAATCGTAGGAGATATTCAGCTCACACCAGGAACAAGAAAGTCAGGGTTACTGCACACTACAGACTTGTAACAGATTTTGTGTTTTCATAAATAAACACCTTCTAGTTATTAACCATTAATTTTACTCTAAATACTTCTATATATTCTGGTTTCATTTAAAACAAACTTTTTTGGCCAGGTGGAAATCCTTTATGGACACCAGGTACAGATTCCTCCTTTTCTTTGGTAGTGTGGTGGACTTCTGGCTCAGTATACTCTACTTAAACCACCTCTCGCTCTACAGGCACCGGCACTGTCTTCCATAGTATGTTACTGCACTATACGATCATTCTTCCTTTTCTTTATTTACCACCAACGTCATTATTATTTTTGAACCTGTTCGTCAATTCTCATTATTGCCTATGAGTTCCATATATATAATATTCTCTGGCGTTAACGAAGGTTCTAAAGTGCCCTTCTCTTCTGCTGCCATATGAGGCGCTGACAAATCATATGCTCTACCGAGTTTACTTCTTGGCAGCATCTACATCGATTAGTAGTCGAGATTTTTAACCTATACGTGTTCTTCTTCTTCTTCTTCTTCTTCTTCTTCTTCTTCTTCTCTTCTTCTTCTTCTTCTTCTTCTTCTTCTTCTTCTTCTTCTTCT